>CM032454.1:125505416-125517916 GCA_019049505.1 Pachyrhynchus sulphureomaculatus
AGATTACTTTTTTTAGTTTTACCATAATTAAAAAAAAAAATTAAAATAAAATGGCTGGTTTAACACCCTCATTTATGACACTAAATTAACGTTTTTGTATACCGCTAAATATTTTGAAATTGGCTATTAAAAGGTTTCTCGGGGTGCTGATTAAGAATCCGAGGACAGATTTGAAAAACTCAAAATGGCGGATCCAATATGACGGCCAGAAAGTACGTAATTCATTTAATTTCTTTTAGTAATTTAGAATTTTTGTGTGTTTTCAATAACTGTTTTCTTTGTACCTGGATGTTTAAATGAAAATAAATACTTTACACTTAAAGCTTAGACTTTTATCTTTCATTTCCCACCTTTAAATATATTTTTTTATTATTTTAAGCTGTATGCTTAATAATAAGAAAAAAATACATTTATACTCTATCCGTTTGCAAGGTCAAAGTAATAGATCATGTAAAATTATGCAAATTAGTAATAAAAGTGACCCAGTGGGTAATAAACCATAGGCGGGTTGTTTTACCTTATGGGGTTAATTTTGGATTATAAACCGTATCGAGGGTATACTCTCAGTTTATTTTCTCACTTAAGACTTTGTGCATCAGTTCAGAGCACATAAAGATATCTTCCCCTAAAACGTCAAAAAATAACGGCTTTAAGCTTAAATGAAAACATCATAATTAGAAATATGTGGAATTATATCAAAAGTGATGAAAACCTTAATTTAAGTGTCGACGATAGTGTTCAAAAGTGTTCCCTAATGACCGGAGGTGAAAAAAAAAAACAACTATCTATCGAATTTTGAAAGAAGAAAGGGCAGGAGGAGTTTACTGCGCCAAAGCTAAAACCAGGTAAAATCAAACTGGAGCTAACAGAAGATGTAAAAAATTCCCTGCGAAGAGTCATTCATGGGTTTTTCATTGAAAACAAAAATCCCCACTATTGGGCGTTAATTGTAGAGGCTTTTACACATAACCCACAGATACCAACGATGGGAGGACCAAGTTGTGGGACGTTTTAAAATCAATCAATTTTCAAAGAAAAATCCGTTTTAATTGAAACAGGGAGAAATCGTACGCTGGAGAAGAGATTATCTGAGAAGAATTAGACATGAGCGTTCTCAAGGAAAACATATTTATTATTTAGACGAAACTTGGATAAATGAAGGGTACACCGTAAATAAGTTTTGGCAGGACAAAAACGTTATGGGTTCAAGACAGCTTTTATGGAAGGTTGGTCAACCGGTCTCCGTCCACCATCTGAAAAGGGACGCCGATTAATTATAACACATATAGAGAGTATCTTACGGTTTCGTTAATGGCGGTCTGCTTACATTCGAATCAAAAAAAACTGGAGATTACTACGATGATATGAATTCTGATGTGTTTGAAGAATGGTTTAAGCAGATGATAGATTTGATTCGCTCAATAATTGTCATGGATAATGCAAGTTACCATTCCAAAAAAGTTGAACGTGTTCCCACGCGAGGGATGGCTTAAACGTGATATAGAGTCTTAGTTAATTCAGCGAAATATATTATTCTCTGATGACAATGTTAAACGCGAGTTAATACAATTAGTCAAACATGAAATTTTAATAGATAAGTACAATAAGTAAGTTATCGACGAAATTGCCAAAACTAAGGATATAACTGTTCTTTGCTTGTCACCATATCACTGTGAGCTTAATCCTATAGAGCTTATTTGAACTCAAGTAAAAAGCGAAGTGGCTAAAAACAATGTGACCTACAAATTAACAGATCTTGAAAATCTATTTGCAAAAGCAATATGTACTCGTAATGTCACTCCAGGAAACTAGCAAAAATATGTTGAACACGTAATTAAAGAAGATAAAATGTGGACACTAGATTCATCAATGGACCAAATTGTAGAACCACTAGTTATACCATTAGGTACAGATGATGCTATGTCAGATTTTAGTTCGGATATGTCTGACATATCGGATATAGAAGGTGTTTAAGATTAATATAGCACTAGGGCTAGATATCATAATTTTATTTTGTCATTAAATTTAAGTTATAGTTTAAGGTGTTATTTTTATAAATCATAAACTTTTAATCGTTACCCTCAGTATTAAATGGGCATGTCCCGTGGATAAATAAATAAATAAATATTAATAAAAGTAAAAAACCAGTCAACATACAGTTATTGGGTCTTTTCCTGTGAGACATTTGTATTTGTTTTCTTTTAGATTTTAGGCTTTAAATAGTGTTTTGTAAAGGCACCTCCAGGAGCATGCACGTAGGTGCGTTTATATTTTTAAAACTTGTTTATATATAATCAATTTCCTATTTATTTGTAAATTTATATGTGAACTATCATAGTTTTTTTTTTTGTATGCATATATTATGCAGGTGGCATTGATGGGCGCCTTTCTGTCGTCTTATTATAATTCCTCAATTTTGTTTAATACTAGTTTTACTCTTGTATTATTATTGTAATATCTGTAATATTTTGCAATATATTTTTTTAATATAACCAACCTTTATTATAGCTATAATTAATCAGTCAAAACGCCACTGCTCGGTCATTCTCAAGATTTTCAAGGCAAAAATGCCATAATTCTATTGTAATTTTCCATAAATGTTTAGTCCAAGCTAATACTACCGGTACAAATAATCTTGTAACTTTTTTGCGCAAAATGTACTGTGTGGTACCGAGACTCGTACTAACGCGTGAAGTTAATTTGCATAATTTTACATGATTTATTACTTCGCCTTGCAAACGGATAGAGTATATCATGAACACTTTTTAAGAACAAAATTACAAAAAAGAGAAAGTTTTTTAAGTTTTTAAGATTTTCTAATATCAGGTATACTTCTAACTGTAACTGAAAAAAATTGTCCAACTTTTTTACCATATTATACCGCTTTGAACGTAAAATTGCCTGAGGTGCACTATAGCAGGAAAATTTTCATATTTTAAGACTCAATTTTTAAATAACACAGACAATGTGGGTATTTTTAATTATTGAAACTTAAAGTATAGTAATGATATATGCGCAAGAATTTTTTTTTCAATGTTATATTTTATTCAATATTTATAATTTACGGTATGCCCGTTAAAACCATGCAAACGAAAATTTCGTTTTAAGTTTTACAAATTATAAAGCAACAAAAATAAAAACTATTAGTATCGTGAGAAAACTGAAAGTTTACTCTTTAAAAAGTTATCTTTTAATTATTTTTTTTTTTACACTCTGAAAACAAGTAATATCGATTAACCTTCGAGCGATGCGCGTAGAGTTTCAAATTAACCTCTTTGGCGCGCGCTACACTTTTTGAATCACTTATCCGAATTTTAAATAAATTCTCACGCTAATAAAAAAATTCTGAAAAAAAAATATATATATATACTATTTTTTCTGTAAAAATTCCCGTTCTTTCACGTGGTGCTATTAATTTTTCGATGTTTTTTTTTTTTAGTTTTCGAGATATTACCGAAAATCGCATTTTTTATTTTATTTTGCATTGTGTGGGCTTAGGATATATCGAACTTTAGCAAACTTTTTTTTTGAACGTATTCTACATCTAAAAAACTACTTGTGTGCCAAAATGCAGCCTGTTACCATTTAATGAGAGCTTAAAACCCCTGGCGACTGGACCATTTATTGGGCAGACTATTTAGATTGTTTAATAAAATATTACATTTATTTCATTTTACTATAAATCAACTATTTTTCCATTTTTGAAAAAAGGCTTATAAATCTCTCAGCTTAAAGTAATAAATCTCCGACAGGCAATGCCACAACAAAGATAATGATTTTAACCTTAAATGTAGTAAATTACAATTCCAGCTTGATATTAGAGTTTGAAATTAGAACAAATCCCAATTTCGTAGCAATAAATTGTAGCTATAAGTTACAAACGGAGAAATGAAATTTTTGTAGATGTTCTTCTAAAGAATATTATTGCTAAATTTTTTAATCAAATTTTTAATAACGGAATCTGTTTAGTCATAAGAACATAATAAAAATAAGAGAGGAAGAAGCAGATATTTTTTTTTAATTTAAATTCTTAATTCAGATTTAAATTTAAAAAAGTCAGTTTTTAATAACAGGGTGGGTGGCTTAAAGTTAATTACTTCATATTTATCCATACACACAGGATGTAGCATTAAAAACATATTTATATGGAGATGATAAAGTATCAAGACAACAAGCTTTTCAATGATATACATGTTTTTTGGATGGAAAGGAAAGAAAGAGACTAATTCGTGCAAAAATTACTATCAATTTGAACACCATAAATGAATCAATAAGTTAGTGGTTGATAACCGAAATGCATCATTAAAAATAGTGGAAGGGGCGTTAAACATTAACAGGGAAACAATTAGAACGATTTTGCCAGAAAATCCAGGCAGGCAATCTTCAGAACTTCTAGAAACAATCCAAACCTGCTAAAACTAATTATTACTAATGATAAGACATATTATCAATATCACTTATAAACACAGTATGAAAGTACAGAAAGAGAGTCAAAATCACCATGGCAAGCCAAAAAAAAATACCAAAAGTTAAAACTCAAAACAATATTGACTGCGTTCTACTATAACAAAATTATTATTTATAGTGAATTTGTTCCAACTGGTAACAATTATAATTATCATTGTTGAAACGTTTGATAAATAGAATTTATCATGTTTCACCAAATTGCTGGTGCTTGTTATATAATAAGGCGCTATTCGTCCATTTTTGTCAAAATCAAGTCTATGTGCTGAACCACATTCCATATTCACCTGGTTTAGCACCCTGCAACTTTTTACTAGCCTTAATAATTAAATGATTTTTCCAGGACAAAGACACCATTCTAAAGGCTTCTTTCTGCATGTATTTTACAGGCAATCCAACAAAATGAGTTGGATTTGAATCATTATTAAATAATATAATTAGGAGAATATATTGAACAACAAAAAGAGAAACTTTGTTTCATTTTCCAAATAATTAATTATCTCACTGTGTATTATTTAAAGTTTTACAGATGAAAAATAAATTGAATCTTCATTTATCTTAACTTACGCTGTATCCTACGAGTGTGTCTTCTTATGAGGAAGGCAAGGGGAATAACTAGAATGACAAAATGAAAACAATGTGCTACGTAAAAGCGATATGTGACTAGCGTGATACGAGCAATTGTTTTAAAGGACCACAGCAACCAACTTTCTTGATGTTATCGTGCGATTCGCGTTAGTTGCTAGTTAACTTTGTTCAAATTTACAACCTATCAGAATAAATGTAATTATGTAGAAGAATAGCGTAACAGAAAATGGTAGAATTATGTGAAATATGTGACGACAATTAATAGAGTTCCTAGTAAGCGATAATTAATTGAACCGCACTGAGGCAGATTTTGAAGAAAATAAGATTTTGGAATATTTATCTTCTATTTTATTGTTCTGTACGGAACACTTATAAGATCACTTCGGTGTCTGTCTGTCTGTCACACCCAAACTATTTGACAGAGAAAGTTGAAATTTGGTAGAGCCGTGTAGTTTTGAAAGTTAAATTTTGACTTAAGTGGTTAGTTTTGAGGAATGAAATCGGAAGTGAAAAAAAAAATTTTTTTTACTAGGTCATCGAATGCGGTGTCAAATGAAAGCTTGTGAAAACACGAGTAATATATATATATATATATATATATATATATATATATATATATATATATATAATGTAATACTTGCGCTCACTTTACTTTGTATTATTTTTAAAAAATCGCGAAAAAATCGCTGTCCCCTTACCTTATCTCGAAAAGTACTGACCAAAAAATTTTGAAAAAACTCTGAAATATTCTCCACGGGGTATAGATTGAACGAAAATTATCACGAGTCCTTTACCTTTAATAATTTATCTGGTATATAAAAAAAAAACAAAAATTTCAAGGTCATCAGTTTTCAGTAAAGATTGGAAACAAACTTTGTTGAAAACTCATTTGGGATGTGCTTTGTGAAGTCACTGATCATTTTATACCACTTTAACAAAATTTTTTATTATAAAAGCAATTAACGTACGGAACACTAATTGTGCAATTTCAACTTGCACTTGACCGGTTATTTAAATTAATATTACCTCTATGCTCATATCAAACTCTCTGATTGTAATGTCATTCATTTTCTGTTACACTGTAAAGGTGCAGTTAACACATATAGATCTCTGTTCGTTATCTACTTCCACACTGATCTTTTGGTCAAAAAATTAGACTTGAACTACTTTAATTATATCATTTACAAACCAGTGACACATGTTCAGGTCTCATATTTTTGGTCGAATTTCATATATATATATATATATATATATATATATATATATATATATATATATATATATATATATATATATATATATATATATATATATATATACATATATATATATATATATATATATATATATATATATATATATATATATATATATATATATATATATATATATATATATATATATATATACAGGGTGTCCCATAATATTTCATATTTCACACACTGCTTTGTAAATTATATAATTACAGTTGTTCAAGTCGAATTTTTAGAGATCAGTGTGGAAGTAGATAAGACCTATATATATATATATATATATATATATATATATATATATATATATATATATATATATATATATATATATATATACTGTACTGTTCTTATTAATTTTTTTAACAAGGATTATTAGTTTTTTCTAAGTGTTTTTCTCGATGGTAATTTTCACTGGCACAATAAACGCTAACAAACCTGTTCCTAATGATTTTAAAAACAGACCTTTTTAAAAAAAAATTTTACCCAGAATGTTCAAGGCTCTCTAAGTTTAGCAACCAACAAAAAAAACTCGCTTTTTTTGATCTCGTTGGATATTCATCTCGCACGAACTGCTCATGTCGCTCGACTTAATTGTTCACGTAGACTCGTGATATTATGTATTATTACTGTATTATTATACATATAACTATATTATTAGGTAACATAAACCATGAACCGAAAATTTTTTAAACTGATCTTGACGGTCAGTTTCATAAACTAAGATGATTTAATAACTGCTTACGTTAACTGATGTTTCACCACACACAAGTTTAGTTGCATCCCAGTTTTACAACCTACTTACAATCAGACACTTAAAAATTGGCAACTTTATTTTAAAACGAAAGGTTCTACCCAATCCTCACTCTTATCTGCAGCACTACTATAACACGTAGGCTAAAAAGTTCTTGGTCTAGCCACATTTGTTTTTTTTTTGCAAAATTCGACTTTATTCACCAATATTCCTTCAAGAGGGATACAATCAGTCCAACGCTTTTCTAACATTTCTATACCTTTCTTGTAGAAAGATTTGTCTTGGCCTTCAAAATAGGCTTCAGTTTCGGCAGTGTTTAATCAACACACGAAATTCGATTTTTTTCCATTGTTTTGAAACAATATCAAAAGTAGAGCCACTAACATCACTGTAACTTGTAAACTAATCGTCAAAATGTCATGAAATGCTGACACGTATCGTTTGAAGATTGGTGCTTCCTAAAAATCATATGGATTTTTTGAAAAACCTTTCAGCCTACGTTTTATGTTATATATTATCTTTTTGTAAAGTTCCGGACAAATTGTGAATTTTATTTATTAAATAATAATTGTAGAAACACATAATTGTGCAACTTCATTCTTGGAAATTTATATTTCAACTCAAATGAAGACGCTTTGTTGACATCATTTTACTCTATATTAGCCCCGACAGATGAAATGGATTTCGTTGTTAAAATTCAGCCGGTATTACTCAATATCTCGGCAAACAGGAAGCCTTTCAACATTCTAGACATGTTTAGTAGGCATTTCTTGTCTCTTTCGAAATAATAATAATTTTCAATATTAACTGTTGGAGAAAGTACTGATCAAATGATAATAATAAAAAATGTTTTGTTATGAAGTGGGACAAATTTTTTAAAAATGCAAAAATTTGCTACTCTACCTTTTGTGGCACGTACGCTATATTCTTTGCTTGGCTAACTGATAAACAGTTTTTAAATTGATGGTAACTGAAAGATAACTGATTTTGCTACAATATTCCAATCTTTTGTATTATTCGAACTAAAATTTCTAAATGCAGATTTATTGGCGTAATCAATGATACAATGTTTTCGGTCAGTTCTAGATGAAGAAAAAATTGGAAATGATTTACCCAGTATTTCCCTTGAAAACATGCAGTTCTAAAATAAACACTTAAAAAATTTATCTTGTGTAAAAAATCCAAAAAGAAATTTATACTTTAGACTTTCTCAAGGTAAAGAGTAACTTAATCCAAGCACCACCTATTGATATCGCTGGAATCATTTAGTTATATTTTGCACCTTCGTCATTTTTTGTTATAATATATTTATATTCTCATGTATATTTTGTAACATTTTTTTTTCCTAGATTTTTAAGATCATGTTACGACACTGTTTTTCTCCCTATAACTTATATTTTATTACATTTTTATATTTATTGCAGTGATTTCAATTTTTGAGCAGTGTAGCTTAAAACAGTGTTTTAAATTTTTGAACAGTTTAATTTAAACCGGCAGAGTGTGTAACATGTGTTGCCGACTTGACTTATTTAGTTCGCACTGAATGCGTCGAGATTTGCATGGCGGGAAATGACCCAAGGAGACGGGACAAAGACATTTAAGCGGCTTTTTTCACCATGAAGCAGTACTGTCTTTTTTCCACGGCCATGCCGTAGCAGGCTTTTTTCCGCCAGTAGGCCGTAGTGGCTTTCTTCTCCAGCACGCCAGAGCGTTTTTTTCTCAGTGATGTAGTAGTGCAGTGACGGTTTCTAGCTCTCAAGTTTAAGGCCTTTTTCTTTTTTTGAAATATCCTGCTCATCCTCAGGCATTTCGGATCAAAAAGTGTTTAGCAACCCAAATGAAACTAGGATGGGACAATATTTTTATGAGAATCACACCAGGAGAGGCCAAGTAACTTATGGAAAACCTACGAGGAGAAACCTATCCGTAAGTCATAAACACACCAGTCTAAATATCTCACTTCCTGTCTACAAGTGCGTTTCCAACGATTACTCAACACGTGTAACTCGCGGAGTTAATTTCACAAACTTTCAATATATATTTTATAAAGCCTTTTAATAAAAACTTAATAATCCTAATTTAAAGACTCTATGCCATAGTGTATATTCTTCTAGTTTAAGGGGTTTTAATTAGTTGAAGTAATTTTAAAGAGTGTAATAAAGTAGGAATTTTTATTTTGTTAATATACCTTTCTTTATTTAAATGTGTAGTGTCTCACTAAAACTCCTGCTCTTTCTTTCAGGACGCAACGGCTGTACGTAAATTAATCTTATTTTAACAACTAAATAACTCTTCAGTATTTTTTTTTTCATTTTTTGAACTGAAATTAGATTCTTTATATTCTAAAATGAATGGTGCCGCAAAAAAATAAACAGTGCAACCGAGTTTTAAACAACTATAGAGGCTATTTTCAAAAGACGTACAAAAATTATCTCTTATCCACATTCTCTACCAGTAAAAAAAAACAACTATTTTATATCTAAGTTCTATCAGTATTAATATCCACTAAATCCATACATAAAGAGGCAAATAACGGCTTCTATTTAATAAATAAAATGTTTATTAAAAATAAAGAAAAAATTGGGGCTATACAAAAAAAACGCCGCAACGAGACGTTACAAAATAGCGCTCCCAACGTGAGGCTATAAAAATGGCCCCACTTCTAGAGGTCATAAAATTGCGCCTCAACTAGACGGGCTATAATCTTTTATATCTACATATATATATATATATATATATATATATATATATATATATATATATATATATACATATATATATATATATATATATATATATATATATATATATATATATATATATATATACACATATATATACATATATACATATATATATATATATATATATATATATATATATATATATATATATATATATATATATATATATATATATATATATACATATACATATATATATATATATATATATATATATATATATATATATACATATATATATATATATATATATATATATATATATATATAGAATAATGAAAGAAAGCAAAAAAGTTGCCGTATCTACCAAAATTATTAAAAATACAATCTTAGTTGGGGAACTCGGCAAATTTGGGCGTGATAAGAGATCACACAATTTTCATTAAGCCGCCAATATTTCGGTCCTGGATTGGGACCTTCTTCAGGGCAGAACTGAAAAGAAGAACAGAGCGTATTCACTGATCGTGTCTGGGACAACTTTAAATTAATGATGTTATCATTAAGTTGTTATAATAAATAAAATTAGTGTAGAACAAGAATAAGCTATTAGTCATAATAAGTTAAAAAACTCACATGAGAAGTGCAAAGAGGTAGTACATACAAAAGTTGTTACATATAAAAGTTGGTTAATCCATAAAATACACAAAATACACATTAAAACACTGTAGACAAAATTCTAAAAAACAAATTTAACACATGGATGTATTTGGGAACCCTGGATGTTGAGAACATCGTTAAATTATTTCACTTGTGACCACCACATATGGCCAACGCCATTTAGGAAAAATGACAAGTACGACAGGAGACAGCTGCCCGACAGAGATAAGGGGTTTAGTCAAGAAAACTCAATTAACCAGAATGCGGGGGTCGACACCTGGAAGGCACCGATAGAAAAGGAAGTGCAAATATTGGACCCTAAGTGAGAGAGAGGTAGCCAATTGAGCGACCCAAAACAACCCGGTATGTAGTAGTGGAAGGATAAAACAAAACCTAATTATAAGTAAATGGTGAGCGAGGGAGCGAGAGAGAGAGACAATAATGGGAGCAACGAAGAAGAAGATTATCAAATGAATTAATTATTAATTTATTAGTTTGCATGGATATATCTCCCAGAAGAAGTAGGTTTTCTATACCAATCAAGTTTAATGATGTCATGGGAGTCTCTAACGACTCTTGTGTCCAGAAATGGAACAGCATTGTTGGTTTCTTCTTCCATAGTGAATTGCAGGTGTGGTCGAATGAGTTGAAAACATGAAGAACTTCTTCTTTGCCATCAGCTGGTATGGATAGAATTAAATCGTCTACGTACTGATATAGGAATGGAAGTCGGAAGGATAATCTTTGAGTGCAGCTTTTTAAAGCATATGACATAACGATTGAAGCAAGAACAGGACTGAGGTTACTGCCCATAGGGCATCCAAAAATTTGAGAGTAGAAAGAGTCTTTAAATTTAAAGAAGGTTGACTGGAAAAGAAATTCTATTATTGATAAGAAGAAGGATTTGCTGATTTTGGTGTTGGGTGAGATTAATGCCCATTCGGAGTCAATTATTTGGCGGTTAACTGCCATGAAATATTCGTGAAAAGACTGACTACATCAAGTGATATGATAACGTGGTTTTCTGGTAATTGGAAATTATTGACCATTGCACTAAACGCAAAAGAGTCTTTAATAGCGAATGTATGATAATTGAGGAAGGACTTTTCAAGAAGATTAGCACAAAATTTACTGAGTTTTTGAAGTAGGAGAGCAGGTGGTGGAGACGATAGGTCTGAGCGGTACCCCTTCTTTGTGTATCTTGGGCAAACCATAAATCCTTGGTGGAATCGCCTTGTAGTAGTAAAGTTGTTTGGCTGTTATATCGTCGATCCATTTTTTGGATGGATCATGGAGAAGCTCTCTCATGATCCCACTACTCAACATCAAAACAAGAGTAATAGTTTTATTAAGCAGTTAAAGACCAAATGGCGTTGGCCATATGTGGTGGTCACAAGTGAAATAATTTAACGATGTTCTCAACATCCAGGGTTCCCAAATACATCCATGTATTAAATTTGTTTTTTAGAATTTTGTCTACAGTGTTTTAATGTGTATTTTGTGTATTTTATGGATTAACCAACTTTCATATGTAACAACTTTTGTATGTACTACCTACGGCCATTCAGGCTAACGAAATCTTTGCACTTCTCATGTGAGTTTTTTAACTTATTATGACTAATAGCTTATTCTTGTTCTACACTAATTTTATTTATTATAACAACTTAATGATAACATCATTAATTTAAAGTTGTCCCAGACACGATCAGTGAATACGCTCTGTTATTCTTTTCAGTTCTGCCCTGAAGAAGGTCCCAATCCAGGACCGAAATTTTGGCGGCTTAATGAAAATTGGGTGATCTCTTATCACGCCCAAATTTGCCGAGTTCCCCAACTAAGATTGTATTTATATATATATATATATATATATATATATATATATATATATATATATATATATATATATATATATATATATATATAAACAAAAAGTCTGACCTAAAACACACCTTACGATTAAAATTAAAAATGGAATTGGTGGCTGTCTAATCCATCGCAAAATATATATATATATATATATATATATATATATATATATATATATATATATATATATATATATATATATATATATATATATTCAGTTCACTCCGCTTAAAAATT
>CM032454.1:125522916-125805416 GCA_019049505.1 Pachyrhynchus sulphureomaculatus
GTTGTAATAACGAGTGTTCTACAAATAGGTTTAATTTCGCTTGCGGTATTTCGCAAACGGAACCAGTGGAAGAGGCAAAGTAGAGACATAAAAATTTAATCTCTATGTAGCGTTTCACTTCAGTGGGGAGGGATGTAACTGCGACAATTCAAAAAAAAAACATTAATGCTGCACCAACGCGCGGCAAGTATTTAACATCAGTAGCACTTACACAGCATAAGTGAAGCTACTAAGGTTCATATTAAATGGATGCAGAGATTTTAAAAAACTATTTCGATTTTTACTAAACTTTTAACAGGGTGTCCTAGGATATTGAGAAGCGACGCTCACATGAAGTGCGTTTAAGTCATCAGTACATAAACGATCAAGTGCCGTAAATCTATCTGGAGTTAGATATAAAGCATTACTTATGCAGATTTATGTCTAGATATAACTGAAGAAAAGGATCTGGCAGAGTGGGACAACAGAACACACTTCTCAGAACGAACTGATTTCCGAGAAAGGTAACATAAATTGGCGTCCGCGCAACCCTGATTGAATATCGATAGATTTTGTTCTCATGAGGAGACCTCAAAACTAAAGATTACTGTAACAATTAGCAGCCGTTAAGGAAAGGACGTGCCTAAAGAACTTCTCGACCATCTGTAGTTTGCTATACAATAAAGATGTTTTAATCATCAATTTGTTTTTAACTATAAATATCTTAAAATTCAACTTTTTATTGTACAACCTGTAATGTAAGCCATCCTGGATAATCCGATATCATTTTTACGTATATTACTGGAGAAAAGTGATAAAATGATCCTAGGAGATTTTTGTAGTTCAAGTCATTTTTACGCATGACGTCACCTGTCAAAAATGACATTTTCGTAAAAATTGTTGGAAAACCGTTTAATTTAGCCAAATTTTAAAAAAAGTTATTGGACAAAATGGTTTATTTTGTGAATCTAGATCTGTTTGTCAAATTTCAAACGGCCTACTACGATTTTTGAATTTTGGCAGTTTTTTGACAGTTCGGCAATTGTTTTTCATCTTGATTTATTGCAACCTATTTAAGAACAAAATAAAGTCGTGTTCATAATTTTTTTATAGAATATTAAAATTCGCACATTATCATGAATCATATTTGATGCAAAGTACGATTAGCTTTTGTTTTTAAATAGAAAAATATTTCTTGCTTACGTATTTTGATAGTGAACACACTTAAACGTTTGTAAATTAACACAAATCTTACATTTTGATCTTTTTAGTAATGCATTTAAATTTTTAACAATGTAATGTTTCTTACTATAAACACCAAATTAACAACTTGCTGCTTTATCCTATTTCTCTTTTTTTATACTTCAGCTAAAACCACTTTTTAGATCAATAATACATTTTAGATTCTAATTAGCAACCGTAATAAAAATATTACACATGTTCTAGTTATTAATTTGGCAGTTATGCGTTAATAATATCACCGAAAAATTACATTAAAATGCTTTCAGTGTCATTGTTGACATAAATGCTAATTTAAAATATTTTATTTTAGCCATATTTTAGTCGTGGCTATCAAAATTAACGTTCGCAAAATTAGAAAAACCCTTTATGGTTGTGCCGATTTCCTCCTGAAAACTTGCCTTCTACAGGAAAAAGAGCTAAACAGAGAAATTAACACGCTACGCAAAACTCGATATTTTTATGCGTTTATTAATAGTACGCCCTGGAAATAATTGAGAACTAGAGATCGCAATATGGTGTCGTAAACTGTCAAATATTTAGTTAGCAATTCAAACTAGAATGGAAAGAAACACAGATGGTGTCACAACATGCTTTCTCTTCAAGAAAAAATTAAAATTGTTTTATTGTGTTGGAAAAATACACCTCATCGCACTATAGTTTCATTATTAATTTAAATGGGTGATTCATAGTAGCACGTAAACCAACATTCATTACTTTTTTTTCTCAATTTGGGCATACTGGTAAAAGTTCGATTTATCACCTCTGATTGAAGCCTGTGATCAGTGTTACCACATGTAAATTTCTTCCTTAAAGTAACATGACGTTTGGTGGAAATTTTTATAAGTTACCGAGATTTTCAAGTTAGAAATACAAAAACCTGTTAATGTAATAGTAATAGGTAATATTTCACAAAAAACATATTCCTGTTTCAACTAAAGATTTGTAACAAATATTTAAAAATTAATAGTAATAATAGAAAAATATAGAAAATATGTTTCAATGCTACTAGTAACTAAAAATCATATTTTAGGTATAGTTAAACATATATAAAAACACCCTTAGAGTAAGTTAATAGATTTTTATATAAAGATAGTTCAAGCATTTAATTATCAAAACCACGTCAACTCAAAAGACACTCTTTCAAAATTGCCTATTTAAATTACATATAATTTTTAAAAATGGATACTAGTATTAGTGATTAAGCTCAGAAGTATCCTGATTATTTAAAACAAATAGATTTTTTTTTTTTTTGAACTTACTCGTTTGTTAAATATGCTTCAAAAATTATTATGCTGAATTTACTTTTCAGATATAAGTGAAAAAAAAGAAGAAAAATCATTTACAAGTCTGTCTCAACACATAATCTAAATCTAGTTGTATTTGTAAAAAGTATATGAATAAAAAGAATGAAATCACAAGTAAGAACGTCATGAATCCGAATGAGGAACAGTGCCGTGATATTATGAAACGCTACTTGCATAACGTTACTGAAACAACAGCTTTTATCGCGATAGTTGACAACTCTATAAGTTTTGTTGGGTTTTTAAGAAAATGTAAAAAAAGCCTCTGCTAAAAAACCTAATCCAAAGCCTCGGAATCGAACGGATATACGAAGACGAAAACAGCAAAGAAGAAGGACAACGATATGTGGTACATGGAACATACAAGGTCTCTCCAGGAAAGTAAATGAAGTTGTAAATGAATTAGAAAATCTTCGAGTCGAAATTGCAGTACTGACGGAAACAAAGAAGAAAGGAAAAGACTCCGAAAGTTGGGGGCATTACGATCACTTTTATAGTGGAGTGCCCAAAGAAGATAGAGCAAAACAAGGCGTATCCATATACAAAAACACAGAAAACTGAGGAAATTCATAACCACCTGGGAACCGATTAGTGAAAGAATCATAAAGATGAATCTCAAAATACTAGGTAATAACACAACCTTACTGGGGGTATACGCTGTCAACGACGACGATCGGGCTAATAACAAGGATTCATTTTTTGAACAAGTAAATGAGGAAATACGCAAAAATGAAACATCAAGAGAGATATTACTTTTGGGTGATCTAAATGGAAGAATAGGAAGGAAAGAACACGATAAAGTGGTAGGAAAATATGGCGAAGAAGTTACTAACGACAACGGAAGAAGAATTATAGAGATATGTGAACAAAACAACCTTACAATATTAAACGGACACTACCAGCATAGGGATATTCATAAATATACGTGGAGACAAACAACAAGAGATTTAAAAAGTATTATCGACTATATGATAATACGTCAGAGATCTAGATTAAACTTCCTAGATGTAAGAGTCCAAAGAGGGGCTTCATGTGGCAGCGACCACTACCTCGTGAAAGGAAAGATAATCTCACGAACAACACGGGAAAGCAAACTGCAAGATACAAGTACACAGCACACAACAAGTGAAACAACAATAAGATATAATACAGACAGCTTACAAAATGAAAGTATCAGAAATCTATACAAGAGTAGACTGGACCAAAAGATACAACCGACGGGATTTGTTAATATAGAAGAAGAATATAAGTATATAAAGGAATGCCTACACGCAGCCGCACTGAAAGCATCAGGGTACCAAGAGAAAAGGGAGAAACAGCAAAAACCATATTGGTGGGATGAAGAAATTAAATACGAAATTGAAGAAAAACGGAAAAGCTATCACAAATACTTAAGTTCAAAGAGCACAAACGACAAAGTAAAATACAAAGAATCCCAAGCTAGAGTACGCAAAATGATTAGTGACAAAAAGAACAACCAATGGGAAAAGACATGCTCAAGACTCAACACTTACATAGGAGGAAGAAAAAGCACAGAAAGCTGGAGACTTCTAAAAAATATGAGAGCAGAACGGAAAAGAGAAATCTTCTCACCAATAACACCAGAAAAATGGAACCAATATTTTACAAATATGCTAACAAGATAGACCAGAGTTCAAAAGTACCCAACAAATATAGTTATACGAGGATCCCCCAATAAGGATAACAACATCAGAAGTTAAAGAAGTATGTAAAACGCTAAAAAAATGGTAGAGCTCCAGGACCAGGAAACATCCTAGGAGAGATAGTAAAATACGGAACTGAAAAGCTATTTAGCGCTTTGAGGAACTTATTCCAAAGATGCATTAACATATCAGAAGTACCCGAGGAATGGAAAATATACATATCAATAATTCATAAGAAAGGAGACAAAAATAATTGCGATAACTATAGGGGAATAACGGTTACAGGATCTATTAGCAGAATATACGGAAAAATACTTAAAATTAGAATAGAAACGGAATACGCGGACGTAGAAGCTGAAGAACAGGCAGGCTTTAGAGCAGGAAGATCCACAATAGACCATCTCTTCTCACTGACACAAATCCTAAAAAAGAAAAACCGCATTTGATCAGGAAGTCCATGTCTTGTTTGTTGATCTAAAAAAGGCCTACGACAGCGTGCCCCTAATGAGATTGTGGGAAACACTACAACAGAGTAATGTAAGCACCGAAATAATTAAAGCCGTAAAATCCTTATACCAAGACGCAAGAAGTAGTGTGAAAACCAAATATGGTATAACAATAGGGTTCCCGGTCACAAAGGGTCTCAAACAGGGCTGCTGTATATCCCCAACGCTATTTAAAATCTATTTGGAGAGTGCACTGAAGAACTGGAAAAGGAAATGCAGCAGTATGGGATTACCACTGGATGACGATACTACATTGTACACGCTATCATTCGCAGATGACCAGGTAGTAGTCGTTCAGGACATCGATGATATGGAATACATGACACGAAAACTTATGGATAAATATGAAAATTGGGGCCTAGAAGTCAATATTAAAAAGACCGAGTACATGTGCGTCGGAGGACAACAGCAGGACTTGAAACTGGCCACAGGACACACCATCAAACACTGTGCCAGTTATAAGTATTTGGGAACGAGAATATCTAGGGACGGAACACTGGAAGAAGCAATATTCGAGAGGAATATCCAAGGAAGGAAAGCCATTGCAATGCTTAATAGTATACTATGGGACAAAAACATAACCATTGAAAATAAGAAGAGAATTTACAACTGTGTGTGTGGCCATTAAAGGAAAGAACAGAAAAAATACTAAAAGCTACAGAAATGGATTTCTGGAGACGAGCAGCCAGAAAATCCAGAAAAGACCGCATACCAAATGACACGATAAGGCGAGCTTTAGAAATAAAGCACGATATAGTGGACGAAATCAGAACAGAGAATGTCACAAGACCGACTGCCTAAAAAGATTTTAAATTGGAACCCTCATGGAAAAAGAAAGCGAGGAAGACCACGCCAAAGCTGGAGAGCAGGAATCAACAAGGAAGTACTAGAGAGAGATCTGGAGGAGGAGGGATGGAGAAACCGGGAGGAGTGGAAATTAGGCATCGGAAGACGGAAGACGTTATAAAAACCGATTCATAGATATATATATATATATATATATATATATATATATATATATATATATATATAAGAAAATTAGGGTTTCTCAAGATGAAATAGCCATTTGTTTCGTTATACTGTATGCTTAAAAAAAGTAGTGAATTTTGTGATACTTTTATGTGGAAAGTGTTTTCGTAGACATGTAGCTACATATAAATATATATATATATATATATATATATATATATATATATATATATATATATATATATATATTATATATATATATATATATATATATATATATATATATATATATATATATATATATATATATATATATATATATATACATATATATATATATATATATATATATATATATATATATATATATATATAGATATATATATGTATATATATATATATATATATATATATATATATATATAATATATATACATATATGTATATATATATATATATATATATATATATATATATATATATATATATATATATACATATATGTATATATATATATATATATATATATATATATATATATATATATATATATATATATATATATATATATATATATATATATATATATATATATATATATATATATATATATATATATATATATATATATATATATATATATATATATATATATATATATATATATATATATATATATATATATATATATATATATATATATATATATATATATATATATATATATATGTATATATACATATATATATATATATATATATATATATATATATATATATAGGCAGCAGCAGTAAGATCACAGTATCGAGTAGCAGCAGCAGCAGCAAGAGCACTTGAAAATACCAAATGAGATTTTGGCGAAACGTCGTGCAAATTCATTGTTAGATGAACGGATTGAAACCCGAAATTTTAATCTATTGTATATATATATATATATATATATATATATATATATATATATATATATATATACATATATATATATATATATATATATATATATATATATATATATATATATATATATATATATTTATTGATATATATATATATATATATATATATATATATATATATATATATATATATGTGTGTGTGTGTGTGTGTTACAATAAAGGTTTTCACGGATGGTGGAAAATTCCGTTGTTTCAATCGGTTCGTCTGATTTGCACGACGTTTGGCCAAAATCTCATTTGGAATTTTCAAGTGCTCTTGCTACACCTAGAGGAAAATCTTATAAAAATTCTAAATCAAATCATCCTATTTTTTAAATGGTTTGTAGATGATTGTTTGCTTGCAGTAAACAACGAAAAAATGAATGAGATGTTACATAAATTTAACAGTTTTCACACAAAACTACAGTTCACATCTGAAATAGAGAAACATGGTAAAATAATTTTTTAAGATCTAACACTCATAAAAAAAAATAGTATTATCGAGAGAGTATGGTACACAAAACCGAAATGGTCAGGAAGATATCTGAACTTTTATTCGAGCCATACAATGGCACAAAAGATCAGTGTTATTATAGGTTTAATAGATAGAGGAATAAACTTAACTACCCCAGAACTAACACCAGATACACTAAAAAAAGTAAAAAATCTTTTGATACAAAAGGGTTTTTAAGAAAGAGATATCAACCGCACAATAAAAAAAAAGAACCTACAAACTTTATAATAATTTAAAAACCAACATAGCTATAAAAGAACAAAAAAATGAAAAATATCTACCACTCCCATACACCGAGGAACTATCAGAAAACCTAAAAAATACATTAAAAAATCATAACATTAAAAAATCATAACATAAAACCCACAATGAATTAGGTTCATCGTTCACAAAATTAAAAAGCCCTAATCCAATCATGAACCGGGCAAATGTAGTGTTCTCGATTCCATGTATGCATTGTCCTAAAAAATATATTGGAACGACTAGCCAATTACTTAGAAACAGAATAAACGGACATAAATACACAAATAATGCCGTTACAGGACTAAACAAATATGTAACCGAACACAGACATGATTTTAATTATAAAAAAACCAAGATCATAAACAAAGACACTATACGAAATTATAAATCAAGGAAGAGATTGAAATAAGAAAAGAAAAAAACGCTGTAAATTACAGAACTGATACAATGGGGATCAGCCATATATATATATATATATATATATATATATATATATATATATATATATATATATATATATATATATATATATATAAGATAACAATAAATGTAAATGATATATTTTAACACCCAGTATACACAAAAATATTTGATGCCAAAACAGAAAATAAAATTGATATAAACCATTGAAATACTGACGTTAGTACCACACAGACGAGTACACTTTTCAAAGTGCGTACTTCGTGAATACAAAAATATGTTTTAATTTAATTTGTAATTATATGTTTTTAGAAAGTAAACGTTTATAGTGATAAGAAAATTTTAAAATGTGATAGACAGTTCTGTATGTTTTTAGAAATGTAAGAAATGAGGCTTTGAAAATGCCTGAAAAATTGGGTGAAACGTCAGAAACAATATAAATAGTAGGAAAATTAAGTAATATATATATATATATATATATATATATATATATATATATATATATATATATATATATATATATACTTATATATGTTACAATAGAGCTTTTCACGGATGGTGGAATATAATACATTAAAATTCTGGGTTTCAATCCGTTTGTTTAACAATTAATTTGCACAACGTTTCGCCAAAATCTCATTTGGCATTTTCAAGTGCTCCCGCTGCTGCTGCCACTCGACACTGTGATCTTGCCGCTGCTACTACTCGAAGCTAACTGAGTTAACTCAGATCGGCAAGATTACTGTCGAGTAGCAGCAGCAGCGGGAACACTTGAAATGAAATGAGATTTCGGCGAAACGTCGTACAAATTCATTGTAAGACGAACGGATTCAAACCCGGAATTTTAATGTAATACATTATTAGTTTTGACCATAAAAAGTTGTGCAAAAATGCATGAGTTATGCGTTGTACTGACTCAATTCTATGTTTTTGTTTTAAAACAGCTTTCTTTTTTTGAAACTGTATACTCAGTAAACAGAATGTTAGATAATTACCGAGTAATTGTTTTATTCCAGATTACTAATCAAAAATTATCTACTTATATTATTTTTTGTATATTTTTCAATTATTAACCAATTTTTTTTACTCAAAGAGGTAAAAAGGCAAATTTTCGAAAAAAGTCATTCGAACGTCATGAAAATTTTTCAATAAATCGACTATAAGTGTTAATTAGAGAGATTTTATAACGTTTATTTTGGTAGGCCACTGTCTTTATCTTTATTTGAAGCATGCCCCACCATTTAGAGCTTGCGCAGTAGTGCAGGGAAGAAATGAAATATAACGACTCAGCTGTTATCGTTATTTGAAGCATGCGCCCACCGTTCGGAGCTTGCGCATTATTGAAACAAAATAAGAGAATCCTTTACTAAGGATAACGATATTCCTTATTTAGGAACTTATAAGAGGTTATTTGAAGCTCGTTATTCTTATCGCTATTATGGGAAGGCCTGTTTTTTCCTACTTAGGTATACAAACCACTAAGAAAATATAGTAAAATTGAAACGATTATCTTTTATTGCGAATAACACTGATAACAGTTAATTAGTGTTCAGATTACGTTGGGTGTTGCAATCTTTGACACAATAGCATTACAGCATGTGTAGTGCTAATTTCAAATGAAATGTTATTTATCGCATATTCGTATTACCTTGGCAATATTGAAGGAAATAACAGAAACCTGCTAGAGACAATTTTAATTTAGGAACTTGTGTTGACCCATCAAATACTAATCACCGGTGTGCTTAATTATGAAATAAATGAAAAAAATCCCCTAAGTTTATAGAAGATAAATTCTAACCTAACCTCCCAATTCCTTCGCGTTAATACTGCGCATGCTTGAAATAACGATAAAGACAAAGGAATGTGAAAAATAAGCGTTGCAAGATATCTTTACTAGATACGAATTTAAAATAGTGATGGAACAATTTTTCTATTGGTTTAGCACCCATGCCATGTGATAATATCCTAATTGCTACGTTCGTAATTTTTTTTCTCTCAAGTGCTTAGTCTTAAAATTCGTGTATTATTTACATACATACCTTTGCTACGCCTACGTTTTAATAAGATACTTTAAACTAGTTTTCAGCTGAATTAGTAACAAAAGCTATAAAATATGTGGTACAAATACTAATTAAAGATATCAGAGTCATTCTCTCAATTACGAAAAATCCAGCTCCTGTAAATTCGCATTTCAATAAAGTAATTTTAAAAGTCAGACAATCAATTTCTTGATAATATGAAGAATTTTCATTAAAAGATTCTTTGACCTTAAGACATGTGGATATAAGGCTCTCCCTTTCTCTTTTCGTTATATCACAAATAAAAATGCACACTGTGGTTGGAACCTGAAAATAATAAATTACGATATGTATAAAGATTAATAACTATTATTTTAAAGTTTTATTTAATATCTATTAAAATCTAGGTTTACTGACAACATATATGGTGATACGAAAGGTATTATTCCATTATGTTCTACCCGCAATATTAATAAGTGCTTCACACATTCCACATAAAAAAAAATCATATTCAAGTTTTCAAGGTACGTATTAATTTTAAATATACTGCAAAATATAAAATAATTTATAAAACTGTTATAAAAACACATTTCTAAGATTGGAAAATGTAATAAAAAAAATATTAAATTTTAAAAATCTCTTAGAAATAGGGCGATACCAATCAAGAATACCATTTGCCCTATTCACTCACTTATTCATCTGTTGCATCTCCATACAGTCTAATCGTTTCTTGAATCTGTGAACCTAAACACAAGAAAAATAAAAAAATTTTCGTACGTACATTGAATAGATGATTAAAAAAGAAGAAAACTGACAAGCTAGAAGTTTCTGAGAAAGTCTCCATAAAATTAACAAGAAATTAAACGTATTGAATATAATATATATATGATCCCTAGTGAAAAAAGCAAATGAATATAAGGTTATCTTGTGGATAGCAATGGTTTACTACGAAAATTTGATTCGGTGGCGATACGGGCAGTCCTTAACACCCTAAGTAATAGCAGACTCGATGAAAGATACGCAACTCTTCTTGAATACCTATATAAAAAAGGCAACATCACAAATAATGATTGAAGAAAAAACAAATAAAATCACAATTAAAAGAGGAGTTAGACAAGACGACTCAATATCCCCAAAGCTATTCACGTTAACTCTAAAAGACATTTTCAAATCACTAAAGTGGGAAAATAGAGGAATACGGTAAACAATTAAATTACTTAAAGTTTCCAGATAATGTCAATCTGATCGCCAACACAAAAGAAGAATCAGAAGAAAAGCTGATGGAATTAAATAACAAGTCAATAAAATTTGTCAATCACCACAGAAAATCATCTGATTACCCGGCTGTATGTTTTATAACAATAAAGCAGCTGATAGCGGTCAAGACATTGCTGACTTATTTTCGGAGTTTTTAGTATTGTATACTGTAAGGCTGATGTATCTTGTGTAGAATATAGATTGGATAACATAGCGGATATTATAATTTACCATTTCTGAGATATTTTTTTTATGGGTCCAGCACACGTGCTGCAGGGAAGTCCCTAAAGCGCTTCAGGAGCGGCATGCGTGCGGGAAAAAGCGATTCACGTTGTTCTTGAATCGCTGTAAATTGTACTCGGTGGGAAACACAGCGCTGGGCAAATTATTCCAAAGGGATGATGTTCTTCATATAAAAGACTGCTTGAAAAGCGTTGTACGCGGAGTAACAAGCTGAACCTCATACGGATGTGAAGCACCAGCGCGACGTGTATTTCTAACATGCACAGCTCTGGGCATTTCAAAGCAGTCTGCAATTCCTAAGTTGCTTGATGGTTTGGTCTATGATCAACTTAGCTGGATTTGTAAAGGTATAATGGTAGAAGAACAGCATGGCTTCATGAGAGGTAGGTCGACTGTCACCAACTTGATCATCTATGAGAATGCTCTGGTGGATGCATTGGAGAGGAGATGCCAAGTGAACTTCTTCAAGGCATTTGACATGGTTAGAGATCAAAAATTGTTAGGAAAGCTTAGAGCGATGGGGTTTTCTGAGCGCTCTGTAAAGTGGTTCGGGTGTATGTTGATGGGACGCTCGCAGAGAGTGAAGATGGGAGGTTATATATCCGATAGTACCAAGGTGAGCTCAGGAGTTCCTCATGGTAGGCACTGTGCTCCACTACTATTTAACATCTTTATTAATGACATTCGTCAGGTTGTTCCTGACTGTAGCTTTCTTTTGTTTGCAGATGACTTGAAATTTTACCGTGAAATTGTGAATGAGGCGGACTGCGGGAAGCTGCAGGAGAGCTTGAAACTGTTTGTGTATTGGAGCAATGATAATGGATTGTCTGTAAACCCTGGGAAGTGCAATACGATTAATTTTTGTCGGAAAAAGAATAAAATAGTCTTTCACTACAAGGTTGGTGATGTGGACTTACTGGTCAGTTCTTTGAAGGATTTGGGAGTCATAATGGAGGCTCAGTTGTCGTTTAGGGAGCACTATTCTTGCATGACAAGAAAGGCATTCCAAATGTTGAGAGTTCTTTTTAGAATCGGAAGAGATCTATCTGTCGACTCAATGAAGAGGTTATACTGTTCTCTGGTAAGATCTCACCTTGAATATGCATCAACGGTATAGTCACCTTACTACAATGTTCATAGCGCAAGGATCGAACGTGTCCAGAATAAGATTTATTAGATATTGCTCTTATAGATTGGGGTTGGTTGGTGAGAGGGGAACCCTTGCTAGTATGCTTGGTCTGCGGACATTAGGGGACAGGAGAAGGGTATCAAATCTTTCCATGATAATTAAATTGCTGAATGGTGTTATTGATTGTCCACCCCTTTTAGGGGTTCAAAAACGTTGCTTAAGAAGAAATGAGATATCTGTCATCGGTCATCACGGTACTAACTATGGAATTCACTCCCCATTAGCGAGATCCTTGCTCTTCTTAAATAATAATCCTTCCATCAATTCATTCGGAGGCCACTGTCTGGCTTTAAAGGGCAAGTCATAAAAGTGGTGTGTGGCCACTGATATGTTTCCTGTTTATTAAATTGGGTGTTTTGAATTGTAATGTTATACCATTTCTTTTTTTTTTCTGTCTATAATACTCATTACTGTACTGTTGTTATTACTTTTTATATTGAATATTATAACTTTTATAATGGGGTTTCCCCTGTATTGATAATAAATAAATAAATAAGTCTAAAGGTCTAAAAATAAACTTTACCAAAACCAAATATTTGAACAACAAAAGTGAAGATAGCAGCCAGGAACTATTAATGGAAGGTGAAAGAACAGGAAAGGTACAAACATTTATATATTTAGGACAAAAAATCGAAGTATCAAAAATAATTTGATGGACGACTTGGATAGAAGAGTCTCGTTGGCTTGGTCTGCGTTCGGAAGGTTAAAATCTACATTTAAATTGGACATCCCAAATACAATAAAAGCTAAAATGTACGATCAATATGTACTGCCGGTATTAACATATGTCACTGGAACGTGAGCTTTAAATAAAGGTATATGTTAAATATTAGACACCAAGATCGTATATCTATCATTGAGATACGAAGAAGATCAAAACTGACAGATGCAATACAACGAATGCGAATTGCGCGAGGCGTATCGCAAAAATGAATGATAACAGATGGATAGGCCATATGGTTGAATGGAGGCCTAGAGAACATAAAAGATGCAGAAGTAGACCACAGACAAGATGGATGGACGCCCTAAAAAGATTTGCGAGACACGATTGGATGCAAAAAGCAAACAATTGAGCTCAGTGCTGACAACTTGGGGAGACTTACATCCGACTGTGGATGGAATAAGCTAATGATGATGATGAAATCAAAACTATAGTAAATTTGATGGATAAACTGCAATAATTTGTCGTAAATGAAAATGAATAAATAATAATAGTGGTAAAACAACACCACTACATTAAAATTATTTTGCAACGTTTATTTTTAAAATGCCTTTACCCTTATCACTATGTCAAGCATGAGCAGTATTAACACTACGGCAAAATTGCAATAAAATAATCTAAAACTAAGGTTATGTTTGCATTCATATTCTCTAAACTTTTTTTCATTCATCTCATGGTTAGACACACTGGTTATTAGTATTCGATGGGTCAACACAAGTTTCTAATTTAAAGTTGTGTCTAGCTGGTGGTTTCTATCACTTCTTTCAATATTTCTAAGCTAATACGAATCTGCGATAAATCAAATTTCATTTGAAATTAACACTATATAACAGTTATCACCACTGCACCAAACACTCGAGACGTGTTACACTAACTATGTTAGGATCATCAGAAGCAATTAGTAAGTCGATAGTCGATCATCAGTAGTGATGATGCTCACATAATTCGAGACACGCGTATCAGGTGTAAAAATAAAGTGCTTGTTATAGCAGTGATAACTTTTCAGTAATCGCATAGTGTCAAAGATTGCAAAATCCCAACATAATCTGAACACTAATTGACTGCTGTCAATGTTATTTGCAATAAAATATTATAATTTCAATTTTACTGTATTGTTTTAGTTGTTTGTATACCTAAATAGGAAAAAAAACGGGCACTAGCATAATAGGGGTAAGAATAACAAACTTTATATAACCTCTTTTATAAGTTCTTAAATAAGAGAAGTAATTATCCTTAATAAAGGTTTCTTTTATTTTGTTTCAACAGTGCGCAAGTCTAAACGGTGGGCGCATGCTTCAAATAAAGATAACAACCATGACCTGCCAAAATAAACTTTGCAAAATTGTTATTAAAATATTATTGTTAAATAAATTTTTGATTGTTGGAGTTCCTGAATCAGAAATAATAACAATTTTGTTTTTTTTTTGAGTTTCGTTGTAGAAATTCCATTTCATAAGGGTATATGAGTTCAACTTTCTTTAATACAACTAGGGAAAATTTTGATTATTATTATATCACGATATATTTTATTTAAATATTAATTTAAGTAAATATTTAAGTCTCTTAAATAATTTTCACTTTATAAAAAGTTCTTTATATTCGTCTTCAATTGAAAATTTTATAATTATTTACACAAAATAATACTTACGATATGAATTATTGTTTCAATAAAGTCGACTACAGTGACACCAGATACATATGAAGTAATTGCAACTGAAAGTAGCCAATAAAAAGAGCCTGTTACCCTCAGCAACAGCTGAACTGAAAATAATTTATTAAAACACCTAACTATCTTAAACAGTCGCAAACTAAGTAAATCTATATTTTCGATTGTTTTCCATTTTTCTTCAGCAGTGTGTTCCTCTTCAGAACTCTTCAATTTTAAATTTTAAATTAATAACTTTACTTCTTGGTATCTTCTTCTTGTAGCAATTAACAAGATTATTTCCATACAGCATATTATGTTGTTATAGTATGGCCCTACAAAATCACTAATTGGCGACACTAGAAAAAGTTCTGCATAATATTTTGTCTGCCACGGTGCTCGTAAGGACCAAAGATAGTAGTTAGCATAAGCTAAGAATATCATTAAAACAGTAAATACATATAGACAGTAGTTACTATACAATGAAATATTTCTCTCAAGTTTTGACTCATTTCCATAAATTGTTTTGTCAAACTTGGAAAATTCCGTGAAAATATCGTGCCAAATGAAGCGCTTTAAATATGAACCTGTAATACAGAAAAACAGGGTTAATGAGCTGCACATTATGCCGCTCATTATAACAGCTGTGTGAACAACGTTCATATTCTCGATATACAATTTCCTCTTCCAAAAATCAAACAGAGTCAAAGCTGCTGCAAGAATACTATAAAGTATAACTTGAATTTTGTAACTTTTTTCTCTTACTAATTTATTGTTCTTGAAATCATAACTTGGAATAATTCCTAACAATCTTACAAATTTTGCAATAGGTTCAAAGAAAAAAGTACTTTCAAAATCAGCCATAGCAACAAGTAAACCACTAAAGTAACAAAATTAATGAAATGGTTTCCTGTTATTTTGTATTAGTAATCAATAGTCGGGTAAATATTTAAAAATACTCCTTGTTAATTAAAACAGAGGCGCACCTAAAATAACATGTACTAAATACAATAAGATGGAGGATAGAAAAGTATAGCATGGACATGCTGTTATCATAACCTATCATAATTTTGCCAAAACGATTTTGCTTCATCTTCTATAGAATATAAATCAAAATTTCTACTGCTAAACTACATTTTTGATGACAAAATTTTTGATGATAAATCTTTTGAATGGATAAGTTTTTGTGCAACCAAATTTTCGAAAGGGTATTATTTGAAAAGAAACAAAAAGATAAAATACTCTTTAATCAGAACTTTCATTTGAAAAATTTAACCGTTAATTAAGGTAAAGGTAGAATAAGTACCAAGGGATATTGGCGTTAAATCGCGAACACACATCCAACCTGTCCTTAGAACTAGATGGTGACAAGATAGCGTGCCAACGAATCGCTTTCTAAATATCATTAAAAGTCCAATCTAAGGAAACGTATATTTCTAGTTAATAGAGAAGAAAGTAAATAACAATATATTTGTGGGAAACAACTGAATATTTTCTATATTTGTGAAAACACCAGTACATATCTAAAGTAGGTTTTGCTACCAGACCTATTTTAGGACAGGAATGGAAGGCCAGTTACACGATTCCAATACGCCACTATTAAAATAAAAAATTCCCTAATAAATTCTTCCAGAGTTTTTATATTTATTAACGGCATCTTCAAATTGTTTTGTAGGCTGCTAAGATAACAAATAATCTGGCTATAATACCACACATAAATGGAAATAAAATTGGTGAACTTCCAAGGCGTGGCTTGCTTCCAAACTGTTTGTTTGTTCAAAATACATTAATTTTTCAATTAAAAACATTATAAGAGCAATAAGATGTGAATCAGCTAACATTAGTTTTGACAAATTCGCAAAATCGAAGTTTAAAAGAGATAGCCACATTGCAAATTTAATACCCCAAGCCTGACTATAATTATTATACAATGAAATGATAGAATATGATTTGGATCTTAAGATATATACATGGCAGGGACCTAACTAACTTCGCCTAGATGGGAATTTATATAAATGTATTAAGAAACTTAAGATATTTCATGAATGTAAACTTAAAATTAAACTCAAAATTATCTTGGGGGAAGAAATTTTTGTCGAATGAGCTGTAAAGGAGTATTATGCACAATTAGAAACATTTTTTTTTCTGAGGGAATAAAAAAAATTAAATCTTGCTGGACCAAATATACTGAGCTTAATGGAGATGATGTTGAGAAATAAATATTTGTTATTGCGAACAAATGTTATTTATTTGGTTTTTTACAAAACTTTTCAATCCATCCTCGTACACTCCGATGTAAAATTATTTAGTAATTTTGGATGCATGGCTCTATTCACATAAAAGCTGACAGATAAATATTATTTTACCATTTAGACTACATCGATATGGACCCGTCATTTTATTTTTTTTTTTTATATAATTGGAACAGTATTATCGAAACACAGATAAAATATTTACCGAATAAATTATGCATTTGAATGTGTTTTTACAAAAAAAAAGTAGTGATAATTTTGTTGTATGTCAATAGATGTCGCCATAATACGTCGCAGTTTTTACTTAAAACGATAATATCGAAATAATTGCACTTTTATTACAAAATAAGAAATATTTTTTTTACTTATTTTCATCTTGTATTGCTTTTGATTGTTTATCAACAAATATTGCTAACCTTTTAATTTTCTGAACGAAAATAAAAATCAAGTATTGCTTTAGCCAAACCAGAGGTTGGTATTTTTAAAAAATGAAAAAAAATGAGGTTGGGACAGGAATGGATGGCCAGTTACGCGATTCCAATACGCCACAATTAAAATAAAAATTCCCTAATAAATTCTTCCTGAGTCCTTACATTTATTAACAGCATCTTGAAGTTGTCTTGTAGGCTCGTAAGATAACAAATAATCCGGCTATAATGCCACAAACAAATGGAGATGAAGTGGGTGAGCTTCCACGGCGTGGTTCGATTCCAAATTGTTTGCTTATTCAAAATATATTACTTTTTAATTACAACAGCACCATAAGAGCAATAAGATGTTAATCAGCTATCACAAGTTTTTCAAATTCTCCAGATCGAAATTTAAAAGAGATAGCAACATCGTAAATTTAAAATAAATTGTATACCCTAAGTACTGCCACATAAATAAATAAATTACATAGTCCGTTCATTTTCCTTCAAATAAACATGAAACTTTTCATTTATATAAATGCGATGTTAATAATCTCTATTAAAGTAATTTTTGTTTAATAATATATGAGATGTTTCCTTTGTATAACGTAATGGTTTATTAGCGATTTTAGTATAATCACAGCCACTTTATTCTATTACATATGTAGTGCAAATAAGATCGAACGACATTGTTTCGTACAATACTACGGATGCGATGTAACTATTATGGTCACTGTAACTGCACTACTACTGAAAATACATAACAAGAGCCTTGTAAGTACAAATCTACCGATTTTTGCTATGTCGATTAAGAAAGTGCTGCTGACGTTTTGCCGATAATTCTGCCAGGTTCTTCAGAGCTTTTTCCGAGAAGTGATTTCTTTGAAATCGAGAACGAAACTGATTTAGTTCTTCTTGCAGACGCCTTTTATATTAGCGAAATAGGCGGGGTAGGCAGGGATTTATGAATGATTTGTTCCCAAATTAATGAGAGAGATAAAGACCAGTGTCACCATTTTTAGGATGTTTAGATATTTCGACGGTCCCCTATTTTCCTAGGATAGAAAAAGAAATTTTTTCAAGTATTTTTGATTAATCAAAAATAATTTGGTGTGCTATTTTATGTAGATATTCTGCAAGTACTAAAGCGGAAATATTACGGAGATGTATTGGCCTTTGATATTCTTTAATTCAGGTATATATCTTTCTGCTGGTTTTGTCGGTATAAGTATTTAACATCCCTACGTGGGATACCGCAGACTTTTGCATTTTTAGGAGTAATCTTGTCTGTGATGTAGTGAGGGTTTAATCATGTTATTATATTATGCTTCCGTAAAATTTTCAGAAGGCGATCTGTGAGGTTTTTAATGTATGAACTGGTCCGCTTGAATTCTAGCCCCTGGGGAAATGTATGTTCTTAAGTAAAGCGAAGGTGTTTTAGTTCTAATTAAAGAAATGGTAGCTGAGAGAGTGATACAGTTCTATGGACAAGGGAGTTAATGTTTGAGTATTTTTGGGCTGGACTTTGAGACCAGTAGGCATTTAAATATTTACTCGTATGAGAGGGCTTTCTGTTGGCTGAGTGGCCCAAAGTCATATCTGACTTCGGATTAAAAAAAATTTAAAATTTAAGATATTTTTGTTAGGATGTAAATGTTGCGAAATATATCCACGGCAGGATCAAAGGCGGAGTTTAGTGATTTGTCTAGTAAAAATTTACTATTTAATATATTTCAAAACAAAAGCCCCTCAAGCTTGTGTTCATTCTAACAGTTAACCTGCGTCAATGTTGTGGTAAATACAACGGATAATTATGTGCTAAATTTAGGAACATTTTGATATATTTTTTTGTTTTAAATAGCAGTGGACAACTACCAAATTACGACAATTATATATATATATATATATATATATATATATATATATATATATATATATATATATATATATATATATATATATATATAAAATAAAAAAGAAAGCAAAAAATTGCCGTATCTACCAAAATTCTTAAAAATAAAATCTTAGTTGGGAACTCGGCAAAAAGCGGCGTGATAAGAGATCACGCAATTTTTATTAAGCCAATATTTCGGTCCTAGATTGAGACCTTCTTCAGGGCAAGCACTGAAAAGGAGAATAAAGCATGTTCACTGATAGTGTATGGGACAAATTTAAGTTGATGATGTTGTAATTAAGTTGTTATAATTAATAAAATTAGTGTAGAACAAGAATAAGATATTAGTCATAATAAAATCAAAAACTCACATGAGTAGTGTAAAGTTGAGTTAGCCTGAATGGCCGTAGGAGGCTTGTACATAAAAACGTTGGTTAATCCATAAAATACACACTATAACACTGTAGATAAAATTACACAAACAAAATTTAAAACATGGATGTGATCGAGAACCTTGGATGTTTAAAGCATTGTTAATTAATTTCACCTGAGACAACCACCCATGGCCACCGCCATATGGGAAGAAATGACAAAGACGACAGGAGACAGCTAACCGACAGAGATAAAGGGCTTATTAAGAAAACTCAATTAACCAGAAAAGGGGGTCGACACCCGGAAGGAAACCGATCAAAATAGGAAGTGCATGTATGGACCTTTAAAGTAAGAAAGAGATAGCCAATTGAGCGACCAAGAACCGGTATGGAACCGAGGAAGGATAAATCATAACCTAATTTTAAGTAAAGGATGAGCGAGAGAGAGAGAGAAAGAGAATAATGGGAGCAACAAAGAGAAAGATCGTCTATAATATTAATTATTAATTTGTAAATTTATTGTTGAAATATGACTGGAGGAAGACATTGTTTGCAGAACTAAATGAAGATTGAAAGTAACAGGAGGTAATGAAGGGGTGACGCTAGACACTGTCAGTGGAAGGAGGACAGCAATCCATAAGTGCACAAGATGGCCCAGATAAAGTGGAAGCAAACTGTGGAACTCAGGATCAAAGAGAACCGTAAACAAAGAGAGGAAGGAGGAAAGAAAACCCTGGAAGTTACACAGCTAAGAGAGAGATGACTACTATTTTAATTCAGAACGATCATAAAACACTTCAAGACAGGGAATTATCGTGTGGTGTTGATTTATCACAAGAGAGGAGCAAACTATATATGCTACTGGGAGCATCTAGGTCGGTCCTTTTATTGATATTAAGGTGATTCTCCTGGATGTAACACATTTCAAGGAATTCTCTCTTGGAAAGATTTTTAAAGAAATGAAGAATTGGGTTCCCTGAAATTAAAGGAATGACCATTGTCAACAGAATGGGTCGCCAAAGCACATCTGTGTGGATGGCATCTGGTATCACTTTTATGGAGTGCAATACGACGATTCAAGGATTGAGAAGTCTGGCCAATATAGATTGAAGGACAATTGAGGCAGGAAATTGGGTACACTAAGTCTGACATGGAAAGAACTGGTAACGGGGCCTTCAGCTTGCTGAAAACACGTCTGTTTTTAAAGAAATAATATTTGGCAATTTTAATGTTAGGAATGACTCGCAAAATATGGACCAATTTGTTGGTAAGGCCAGAAATGAACGGTAAAGAAAGCAACGACCAATTTATTTCGACTGGAGGAGTTAAAGGAGGAGAGGAGATTTGCGGTAGGTGGAGGGGAGGGGGTTCTGGAGGAATTTGGTGGATACGAGCAAGCTTGTTGACTTCGTCTTTGGTTCTTAGCAAGAGTTTACGATTGTATCCATTGTCTATGAAAAGGTTTGTAAGCGTTTCTTGTGGCTGGTGTAAGAAATCAGGATGGACTATTGTCTTCAGTCTTCTATATAGGCCTTTGATGACGTTGACTTTCACCTTCCAATCATGGCCAGAATTTACATGGATATATCTCCCAGAAGAAGTAGGTTTTCTATACCAATCAAGTTTGATGATGTTATGGGAGTCTCTAACGACTCTTGTGTCCAGAAATGGAACAGCATTGTTGGTTTCTTCTTCCATAGTGAATTGAAAACATGAAGAACTTCTTCTTTGCCATCAGCTGGTATGGATAGAATTAAATCGTCTCTTTCTTACTTTAAAGGTCCATACATGCACTTCCTATTTTGATCGGTTTCCTTCCGGGTGTCGACCCCCTTTTCTGGTTAATTGAGTTGTCTTAATAAGCCCTTTATCTCTGTCGGTTAGCTGTCTCCTGCCGTCTTTGTCATGTCTTCCCATATGGCGGTGGCCATGGGTGGTTGTCTCAGGTGAAATTAATTAACAATGCTTTCAACATCCAAGGTTCTCGATCATATCCATGTTTTAAATTTTGTTTGTGTAATTTTATCTACAGTGTTATAGTGTGTATTTTATGGATTAACCAACGTTTTTATGTATAAGCTACCTACGGCCATTCGGGCTAACTCAACTTTACACTACTCATGTGAGTTTTTGACTTTATTATGACTAATATCTTATTCTTTTTCTACATTAATTTTATTAATTATAACAACTTAATTACAACATCATCAATTTAAATTTGTCCCATACACTATCAGTGAACATACTTTATTCTCCTTTTCAGTGCTTGCCCTGAAGAAGGTCCCAATCTAGGGCCGAAATATTGGCTTAATGAAAATTGTGTGATCTCTTATCACGCCCCTTTTTGCCGAGTATATATATATATATATATATATATATATATATATATATATATATATATATATATATATATATATATATATATATATATATATATATATATGTATATATATATATATATATATATATATATATATATATATATATATATATATATATATATATATATATATATATAAAATATATATATATATATATATATATATATATATATATATATATATATATATATATATATATATATATATATATATATATATATATATATATATATATATATATATATATATATATATATATATATATATATATATATATATATATATATATATATATATACATATACATATACATATACATATACATATACATATACATATACATATACATATACATATACATATACATATACATATACATATACATATATATATATATATATGTATATGTATATGTATACGTATATGTATATGTAGATGTATATCATAACCAGACATAGGAAAGACATTATACAAAACGTAAATGTCCTAAATAGATGTTCAGTTGGAAGTGCCCATCGCATTATAACAGCAAAAGTGTTTATTAATATTAAACAGAAACGAAACAATATAATTCTTAAAAGAAACCATAAGAAATGGACAACCTCGGAGGATGTGGATTCTTATAGGAGAGATATCGGAAGCTCCTTGGAACACAATGAAGATACAGCAGTTGATGACATCTTCGAAAACATCAAAAATAGTATAGAAAATGCCATTGACTAAACTTGCCCAAAATAACAAAAAGAACATAAATTAAATCAAAGAGCAAAACAGCAAATGAAGCAAAGGAGAGAAATGGTAGATAGGACTACAGATGAATACAGAACTATAAACAGAGAGATATCGAGGGAAATTAGAAAAGACAAAAGACAAAACACAGCAGATGAAATTAAAAACGTCGTAGTACAGAATAAAAGCTTAAAAGTTTTGAGAAAAAAGAACACACACAGGAAGGAAAGACGTATGCAAGGTTAAGGAGATGCATAGTACTGTAATAATAAACAAAAGAGATATTTTACAGATCATCGAATTATTTTATCAATAATTATATACCTTGTAAGGCAAAAGAATAGAAGTGAACATACCAAAATTTCTAAATCAGGGGTCGGAGGATATCCCAGACATCACAGAAGAAGAAATCACATCAGCCTTGAAAAACATGAAAAATAACAAAGCTCCTGGTCAAGACAATATTGTAGTAGAGGCAATTAAATAAGGAGAACAACAAATTATCAAATCTCTTAAAATGTTATTCTATAAATGCCTCCTGGAAGGAATGACTCCATCACAGTGGAATAATGCAACTATCGTCATAATGCATAAAGAAAAGGATATACGTTGGACCTTACAAACTATCGACCAATTAACCTCCTGAGTCATATATACAAATTATTTACGAAAATAAGTACCAAATGTCTACCAAATATATTCGAGTTCTTGTTTTTAAAATAACAGGCAGGCTTCCGCTCGAGGTGTGGAACAAACGACTATTTGCTTATAGTTAAAATCTTCATTGAAAAATGTATGGACTATAATAAGCCTCTTGTGCTCATAATTGTGGACTTCGAAAGGGCTTTTAATTCTGTAAATCAGCAGAGACTTTTGGAAGCGCTTGCTGAGTATCGTATTGATCACCGATATTCCAATATAATTAAATACATATATCAAAACGCCAACGCTCATGTTAAAACACAAACTAACAAATCCACCAGCAAATTTAGAATCGAAAAAGGGGTGCGGCAGAGTGATACGCTCTCTTCCAAGCTTTTCATAACATTTCTACAAAGTATTCTACAATCAATAAACTGGGAAAGAATGGGATTTAACATTGACGGTGAAAAGTTAAATCACCTCTGTTTCGCCGACGACATTGTCTTAATAACAGACAAAATACAAGAAGCACAAACTATGCCGCAAATGCCTCAGGAAGCTTCAGGAAAAGTTGGTCTAAAAATCAATCTATCCAAGACCCAGTTTATGACAAATATTGTGTTAAGCGACACTATAAAACTGAATAACGTAGAGATGCATATGGCAAACTGGCCTATATATTCAAATCTAACAATCCTATGTGTTTAAAAGGAAAAGTATTTGACAGATGCATACTTCACGTTCTTACGTACGGAGCCGATACTCTCACAATGACGAAGAAAAATATCAATAAAATATGTGTCATACAACGAAGGAGAAGTCAATGTTAGGCCTTACTCTTAGAGATCACATCCCAAATCACATTTTCAGGAAGAGAACGGGGGTACAAGACGCAGTCAAATCAAATTTTACATCTTAAATGGAACTAGGCCGGGCATGTTGCTAGGTTTAAGGATGGACGATTGACAAAGAGATTTATAGAATGGTGACCAAGATCCGAAGACTATCGGAGTAAAGGTAGACCACCAAGTCGGTGGACCGATGATTTGAAAAGAGTAGCTGGAAATTGGGTACAAGCGGCCCTGAACAAAAAAAGTGGCAAGACTTGAGGGAGGCTTTCGTCCAGCAGTGGACAGTATAAGTTGATGATGTTTATATATATAGACAGTGTATTACGCAAATGGTTTAGTATAGTGAAATGGATGATTCTTGGAGTCAATTGCAGTCACGCCCAACATAATTGAAAATTTGCAAAATCCTTAGACTGGTACAGGTAAGATGATTTTATATATATATATATATATATATATATATATATATATATATATATATATATAATATATATATATATATATATATATATATATATATATATATATATGTATAGATATATAGAGTTTTATAGAAATAACTAAATACATTGTAGCAAAAACAATTGTGGAAAAATACTGTTAAACTCCTGATCTAAAATTAACGCCCCACTATCTAACAAATTACACTAAATTTATTAATAGTTGTATGTTTATTATAATTTTAATTAATTGAAAATAATACAAAAAAACACCAAGTGATTCCTTTAATTTCTAAAACGAAAAAAAATTGCTTGCTCGTTATAAGATTTAACGAAGGTCACTCGCGCTTGAGTTACCAACCTAAATTTTGTCAGTGAAAGGCGAGAAATAATTTTCAAAAAATTTTTATAACATCCAAAAAAATCTAATATCAATAACAAAGAAGAACACTAGACGTAAGTGAAAATTAGTACTTCAAATGATTGTGATCACTTAAATACCGCTTGAACCAATGGACGTTTAACAGAATACTTTTTTGTAACTTTCACTTATATCATTTTAATCAGTGATAACTGAGCTTATCAATCCAATAATGCAAGAAAGTTATTTTATCTTTTTTAGCAAGTGTAAAAGGAAAGCGTTAATCTAATTACTCAATCAGTTAACAATAAATTTGGTTTGTTAACCTTTTAACGTTTTTTTTTTGATAATTTTTTATTTTTTGTAGTATTGAATATAGGTAAAACAAGAAGATAAAGTAATATAAAATTATATATTATTAAAGAAAATGTCTTGTTTTCGTTAATAAAGACAATTTAGATCTTAAAAATCAGTGGCTGATTAAAATTGCTCATAAGTCACTGTTAATATTTGATGAAATCTATAAATAACTCAAAATTCACTTTAAAATATTCATGTACACCGCTCATGTAATATATTTATATAGACTGAACGAATTAGTTATTCGTCTAATAATGAAATGGTGTTCTTGTATTATTAATGACACCACATTATATTTATTTTGAACTAGCGCCGACCTTCAAAGTAAAATATAGTAATATAATCTTCTATTACATACTAATACTTTACCTTTTTAAAACTATACCTTTCACATGAACTTTTTAATGAGTATATTGTCGCTTTTTAAGAAACTATTTATATCAGTCTTATTTGCTATGTGATATGTACTTTTCTATTTATGATTTATATCTTGAAAATAATGAAAAACATATTCTGCAAATAAAATACAAATACTATTGTAAAAATATATATTTTTTAGTGTTTCTTCACTAACACGCTTTTTACATTCAAATGTTCTACTGAAAACTCGGTAAATTGTAATCAAATTGTCATGGTCAGTATTTCACAAGCGGATACAGTTGGTCAATTGATGTTTGTCTATTAACTTAGTCAGAATCATTTCGAAAATTTTATAGTATTTTGAGCGGAAGAATGGAATATGATTCTGTAAGCACACTTTTTGACATGCCTTTTCCTGATTTCTTTCAAGAGGGGCACAAGCTTATGCAATTGAATAGTTGCAACAAAAATTAAAGATCCTTGGTTTGAAAGTTGCTTTTATTATTTTCGTACAGAATGTCAGTCCAGGAATAGTGTCCATCAGTGAGTACTTGATTTTCCGATGGATCAATTATTTTATATATGTTGTTGTAGGGGTTGTTTGAACCTATACCCAATCAATTTTAGCTCATTTTAGAGGTAAATTGATTGATTTTATAATGTAGGGGTGAGATTTGGTAGCTAAAGTGTTTGACTGTACAATCCGAAATGGCTGCATGTAGTGTATTTTGAATTAAAGAAGTTTGTAATTGGTAAATATGGTCTTTAAATCAGTGGATCAAGGTCTAAAATTTAGGAATTATAGAGTAATTTTTTATGATGGGTCAGTTCTAATAAATTTCAACAACTATTGAGTCTGAGTGTATTGAAAATATCGTATATTATTTAAATTGTTGTTACCTATATATAAAAAAAAAAAAGTACGTACAACTAAACAGACTGGACGTAGGTTATCAGCACAGTACACATACTACAGTACCGAAACTGAGCTCCAATTTGGTGACAAGATTTTGACGGCGCGTGCGTCGACGAGTCCTTTTTAAAAATGGCCGCTCAGTGTTTACATCCGATCTCGGAATGGGTCTTTGGAAATGTATTGTCCATCGTTTCTTGATGTGACCGCCGTTTATATGAATATAAAGACAGAAGGAAGAGAGAGTTTGTAGAAAAAGAGAATTAAAAACGTTTGTAAGTGAAGAGAATCGAAAAGGTTGAGAAACAATTTATATAATCATGGGGAAAGGAGGTTATTGTTGTGCCGTTGAGAATTGCAAAAATAATTCAAACAATACGCGGGGCGTTAGTTTCTTCTTCTTCCCCAAAGATGTTGAAAGGTAAGTGATTTAATTAAAGAATATCAATTGCGTAAGAAATCGTACGCGGATAAACTGGTTTATTTTGGGTATAGGGCAAAGATTTGGCTTGCAGCAACTAAACGCGTCATTAATTATTTGCATCACATGTAACCATCAAAGTTTAAGTTGCTGCATTAATGATTTTTTTTTTGCAGTTCCTCTGTTTTTAGTTGAAATAGTGATTTCATAGAAATCATGGTATGCAATTAAAGTTGTTGGAGTTGTTGATTATTTTAATAAACCTCTATTGCTTGCTTTCACAAGACAACTTTTCACTATCTTAAATGCATGAAACAATATTATCATTACTAATGTACATTTTTTTAGGCATATTTGCTCAAGAGACGGCCTTCCAGGGAACCTTGATTGATTTAATAAAACGTTCGTATTGGTACAGTGATTTGGTCATTAAAGCTTGAAATTTACTTCTAAACTTAGTTCGGCTGGTTATTTAAAAATCCTGACGTGATTGCTCAATTCTGACCTCGGATTCGGTTTCACCTTGTAATTTTTTTATGATTAATAAATAATCCTCCAAATTCTGGTTTTTAAAAAGATTTATTTTTGTGTAAACTAGTATTCAGTTATTTAAAACTATTTATATTTGTGTAAATTATAAATAAAACATATTTTTTTCTAAAAGGTGTATTCTCAAGAGGCTTCTAGTTTTCAATAACTTCATCTGTACTAATTGTTTGACACACCTTTTCTAATAATAAACCTGATAAATTTAACACTGTTTAATTGCAAGTAGAGTTAATACTCTGAAAGTGACTTTTTTTCTATTTTTCTCTATAAATTACATTGCTCCTTTTTCATGCCAATCTTTCAAAAGTTTCTGTGAATATATTGTAAGGAATGCAGGACCTATAACAACATATTTATTATTTTCAAATTTTAGACAGTATATTTTATTTTCTTATAAGCTGGGTTTGAAAGTTTAAATATTATGTGTCGTGTTGAGATCACAAAACCACTGGGGAATGGGATTATTGAAATAACTGATATAAATCGATTATTGAATCAAATATGCTATTAAAATAAGAAAAATTTTAATGTGATTCCAAAGAAATTTTTGTAATATGATTTTGTCAGACGATGTGTGCCAGAGGGTAAAATATTCTTAAAATAAGTTCGTTAAATGGACATTACACTTAATCAAAGTCCATTTTGATGGTAATTATGGTTACTATTAAAATTTTGAAGATTTAGTTACCGGTTAATAATATTCCTCCTATAAAGAACTTATTTCTATTGTTGTATACCTATACTATAAATTAAATATAGTTATTTTCCTTTTAAACTGTAATTGACAATACTCAGTATATATGAGTCAATTATTTCTCCTAATAAAGCTAATATGGTTAGCGAAACGCGCGTCGAGTGCAAAAATAAAGTGTTTGGTGTAGTGGTATATACTGAGTAGTGTCATTGTGCCAAAGATTCCACATTCCCAATATAGTTGTAATTGAGAAGTTAGCTTGGTCATAACTAAGTATTGTATGTAAACATAATTAGGAAATTACTGTATTGACTCCTTGATCTAATTGTTAATTCATTGTAAATAAATGCAAGCCTTAATTACGTTATCAAAAAGCAATACGGATAACAGAACACAAAAAGGTATAGAACCTCTAAGAATCATTCACATAGAAAATAGAGGTCTATACATATACGTTCATAATTCATTAATAATATTATATTAACCTTTCACGAAGTTACACCATATAGTTTTGTAGTTGAAGAAAAAATAAGTTCCAAAAAAGTAGATACAGTGTTTTTTAATTAACAAGAGATCTATCACACCAAACACAACACTGCTTAGAAAAAAATGCTCTTATTTTAAAAGATGTTGACATCTTAGTAATGACAATCTCTTTATTTCACGGTATAAGAAAAATAGTATTAGGTATTACGTATGTTAAAATCAAATTAATTTAGTCCTTAAAAAACATCTGTAATCACAAATTTACTTGAAAAATGATGTAAATAAAACTATAACCTCAAACAGTGACGTTTAACTTTGATAGACTTTTGAATTTCTGGATAAGATTATTAAAAACTGAAGTTGAATATGAAGAATTCCATCAAATACCTTCCTATCAAGTTTTTCACCTGTATTCATTTCTTTTCTAACAAAGTGCTCCATTCTTTTTTTTTTTTTTTATGTTACTCATGCTGCATTAACTTTTATATTACCATGCTGTATTAAATAACAAATCAAAAATTTTCAAACATTTCTATATCTATGATTTTGAATGATAAAACTTTGCACAACTTTATTTGTATTTCAAATCTCGCACTGGTCCACTTTTAACATGGCGGATTGCCACGTGACCTTCTGAAAACGAACCTGATTTCCCTATGCGGTTATTCTTGAGTTTCGCTACTGTGTTTACTGTGTTATCAGCGTGAATTAGTGAAAAGTCTTGACCGCTTATTTTGGTCGTAGACAAATTTATCAAAAAGTAATGCAAATCTAGAATATAAAATCCTTCATAAAGAGTATAAATCTGAAATAATTTTTTTTATAAACAGAATAAATAATTTCGTAAATAAAAATAAAACTATCTGGAAAATTGTACAATAAATAAAAACGGGTAGTTTGGGAAAAAAACCTGTTTAATATCATTAATGAGTATATAAACGAAAGTAAAGAAATAGTTGGGCTTTTGTCACTTATTTTTGCGTTTTATTCGTTAAAAAATTAGTACACAAGTATGTACAAACACAAATAGTATAATCTCTTTTTAGTATTTCGTACGGAACACTTATAAGATCACTTCGATGTCTGTCTGTCTGTCCGTCTGTCTGTTCGTATGTCTGTTTGTCCGTCTGCCCGTCTGTCTGTCTGTCCGTCCGTCTGTCTGTCACACCCGATTTTCTCCAAAACTATTTGACGTAGAAAGTTGAAATTTGGTACTAATATAGAAATTGATGGCCTAATCAGAGCCGTGTAGTTTTGAAAGTTAGTTTTGAGGGGTGCAATTGAAAGTGAAATTTTTTTTTACCAAGTAATCGAGTGGAGTGTCAAATGAAAGCTTGTAAAAACACGAGTTCAAAAATATATATGTCTTACATGCGCACACTTTTCTTTGTATTATTTTGAAAAGTACTGATCCAAAAATTTTGAAAAAATTCTGGAATATTCTCCACGGGATGTAGATTGAACGAAAATTATCACGAGTGCATTGCCTTTAATAATTTATATATATATATATATATATATATATATATATATATATATATAATATATATATATATATAATATGTATATAAAAAAAATAGAAAATTTCAAGGTCATCAGTTTTCAGTAAAGATCGGAAACAAACTTTGTTGAAAACTCATTTGAGGTGTGTTTTGTGAAGTGACTGATCATTTTGTACCTCCGTAACAAAAATTTTTATTTCAGGAGCAATCAACACTAATTGCGCAAGTTCAACTTGCACTTGGCCAGTTATTTTTTTGTTTTGAATACCACTGTGATGGAAGATGTAACCACACAGTACGTTAAAAAAGTTGCAACTCAACTACTTTTACCAATTAAGACAATAACAAGAAATGTACCATCCATTAGTAGGTACGCCCTGAAAACTCCTAATATAAGTATTAAACAATTATCAAAGATTGTTACTGAGAGTATTAATATTACATACCATGAATGAGATAAACTTAAGATGTCTGAGACTTAAGATATTTGAACTTACGGTATGGAATTTGGGACATTTGAGAACTTAAGGGGTTACATACAACCTCAATTTTCAAAAATTAGATTTTTTTTTAACGGATTTTTTTATTTTTATACTTCTAAGAATTATTCAGAAAAAAATTAGTAAAATTCCACTCCATTACAAAGTTAAAGCATTAAATGTGACTTGGCGTCTGATTGGGACTGCTATTTGTCTTCAGACTCTGTGCAATATTACTCAGGTAATTTTTAATATTTTTTAGCTTCTTTTTAAATTTTAATAATTACTTTTTCTATAAAATGTCGAGAGGTTTTTTTTTTAATTTTTCTAATAGACAATTTTTTATAAATAATTAAACATAAATTTTTTGGTCGAAAATTGCATACTAAAGTATAAAACATACCCTAAATTTATTATTTCTGAAAAAAAAAACTCATTCGACAATTTTTAACTACTACATTATTTTACAAGATTAATTTTTATTTTTGCAGAATGGATTATTTTTGATGAAGTTATCCTGCAGACAAGGAGGCGCTGTAGTTATCATCAGTGGTCCATTTTACCCGATAAAAAAATAATGCTAACATTTAAAACATATTTTATTAACAATATAAATAGAAAAAATTTCTAGAAGAAATTTCCTCCAGAAATTGTTTTTATTTTCTATTATTCTTACAATATAAATAAATGTAATATATTATTTCTCCTATATCCCATGTATCATGCTACTTTTATTTTAAGCACCTAGATGTGAAACATCTGTATGTGCAATATTATTTAGAAATGTTTTATTAGTTATTAATACACTGGTTGGTTACATTCATAAGTAGAAGAGAAGAAAAGCAAAAACAACAGTTTATCTCAAGTTTGCAAAATCATATGTAAAACAAAATCTCCCATCAAAATATACAATCAACTAAAATACCTTTCAAATTGATGATAATTTTCAAAAATGACTTTTTTACTTAATAATTTAAAACATTTTATCTTAGTACAATTCCTTATTTCGGTTGGTAGCAAATTGTAAAGTTTAGGACCAAAATAATTTATATATCTTAGGTTAAGATTATTAGTACTTGCTGGCAGTTTAATGTGCCTGCTGTGCCGGGTTCTTGTTTCATAAGTATGGTCAAAAAAGTTTTAAATCAGGTCGAGTATGTACATATATAAGAACATACCATAAAAATATAAATTGATCTAATATTAACAATGTCTTTATTAAAAAGCAGATGTGAAGGGTATAATCTATTTCTTTTATAAATAATTTTGAGTATATATTTTTGTATTATATTCAATCTATACAGGTTGCTCTCATAAAGTCCACCCCACACCAATATTCCATATCTTATGATTGATTCCACAAATGTTTTATAAATTGTAATAAGTGTTTTTTTATTTAAGAATTCTCTTAATAAATAAAATTTATGAATAAGTTTACGAATTTTGTTGGATACATAATCAATATGAGGTTGCCACTTAAGGAATCTATCAATTACAATTCCAAGATATCTTGTAGATGAAGTTTCTTTAATAGAATGATTATCAACAACAATAGTACTGTATTGTGGTCTGTTTGCACTAGTAAGTGAGAAAGCTATGTAATTTGTTTTTCCTAAATTTAATGTCAGTTTATAAGTTTGAAGCCAGTTTTTAATTTTTCTTAAATTATTAACTGTTTGAAGTTTTACACTTTCCCAGTGATCTCCAGAAACAATCAGAGCTATATCATCCGCATAAGATATGGTCAAGCCATCAACACACAATTTTAACAAGGAGTTGATATAAATTATAAAAAGAACTGGTCCCAAGACTGTTCCTTGTGGAATACCAATCTTTATTTTCTGTTTGTCACTTACAATGTTATTTAGCTTGACCATTTGTATACGCTCCGACAAGTAATCTCTGAATAGTTGCACAGCTACTCCCCTTATTCCATACCTTTCCAGTACCTTAAGAAGCTCATTATGAGGCACCGTATCGAATGCCTTAGCAAGGTCTAAAAATACGGCTAAACATTTTTTATTTGAATTTAAATTATTAACAATTTCAGTTATTAATCTATGCATGGCATCTACAGTAGAGAAGCCTTCGATGAATCCAAATTGGTTTGTTGATAAAATACTATTAATTTTTAAAAAGGTAATTAGCCTAAATTTTACACATTTCTCAAAAAGTTTTGCAAAATTACTGATTAAGCTCACTGGTCGGTAATTATTTATGGAGGTTTTAGATCTTGTTATGTGAATGGGTGTTATTATTGAGGTTTTAAATTCGGATGGTATTTTCCCAGTTGTTATGATTAAATTTAATATGTGTAAAAGAGGGTTAATAATTTCTAAATGTGTTTTTTATAATATTAGCTTGTATACCATCGTAGCCCGGTGCACTATTGTTTTTTAAAGATGAAATATGATTGATTAATTCATTTTTCGTTATGGGGTTTAAATAAATAGAATTTATTATAGGCGGGTCTGCATGATGTTCTACTTGTGGGGGTGGAATCGTCTTTTCCATTTCCATTCCAATATTTATATAATAGTCATTACAGAAATTCGCTGTCTCAAGTGAACTACTGAAATTCTGGCCATCCATATTTTTTATATTATGGAAAGTATTGTTGTTATTATTTTCATAAGTTGCATCTTTAATTATTTTATAGAGTTTTTTCATGTCATTCTTATTATTTTCAATTTGATTTTTATAATATTGATTCTTTTGTTTATGTATAAGTTTGTTTAAAGTACTTCTGTATTCTTTGTATTCTCTTTCTAAATGGGCGCGAAAATTTTTATTTAATTTGTTTTTCATTTTATCTCTAGTTTTAATTGATATGATAATTCCGTTGCTAATCCATTCTTTAATTTTTTTGTGTTTTTTGTGTTTAATAGTGTAAGTTTCTGTGGCACTTGATAATAATTGTTGGTAAGTCTCCAAGAAAATTTTTGTTGCTATTTCGGAATTATTTTTTTCCAGTATAATTGACCAATCAAAATTTTTTAAAAGGTAGTTTAAATTTGGGGATATTCAATTTGAATTTAGTTGTATTTTCTTGGGGTCTTAATATACTTTCTTGAGGTTCTTCTTTCTGTTTGACCAAAAACATAATTGGACTATGATCTGTTATATCTACTTCTAATATATAGGAGTTAAAACATAAATTATTAGATTTTAATTTTTGATTAATAAATAAATGATCTAGACAAGTTTTTGACAGTGATCTTGTCACTGAGTTAATACATGACTGAAACCCAATAGAGTTCATCATGGCAAGGTAATTTGCAACATGATTATCGTTTTTTTTTTTTCCAAAATATTTATGTTGATGTCACCCACAAAAATTTCGATATTAGAAAGAGTCAATGTTTCTAGGTAGGTATATATATCATTTATAAAATCCATCTTTGGAACAGGTGGTGGTTTATACACTGCTGATAAACCAAATGTTGTGCCATTTATTTCAAAGTTCATTCTACTAAGGGTTGTTCCTGAGTTTGTCAATTGAGTGAAAGAAAAATCAACATTTAAATGTTTTTTTAACAAATATTACAACTCCATCGTTTTTATTATAATTAGCCTCATTATAAAAAATTTGATAACCCGGAATATTATAGTTGTCTATCGAATCAATTTGAAAGGTTTCAGTAAGTACAATCATATCTATATGATGTAATTCATATGTTTCTAAAAAAGTAATAAGATTGTCAATATTTCTATTTAAACTTCTAATATTAAAATGAATTAAACTAAAAACATATTTTTTGTCATTCTTAGTCATCTCTAACATCTTCTGGTCTACCATTTTGCCTTGAACACCATTTTCTTCACTTATTTGTTCCAATAAATCGTCCTGAACGTTAAATACCATTATTTACGAAATATAATCAGTTTTGTTTTTTAAAAGATTTATATGGTTTTTAAGAGATGGACATTCTGGGTCAAGTTCTGTGTGATCTGTATCAAGCCGTAGGTTATATTTTTCATTGGCTACTTTGCAGTTTATACACCTTTTTGGCCACTCACATCCAAAGGTTCTATGATTTCCCGCACAGTTTCCACATACTTCATTTTTTTCACATTTAGTACTCTTGTGAAAAAAGCCTTGGCATTTATAAGAACGAGAAACCGATATATCCTCATATACCGGTAATCGTTTCCAGTCGATGTACACCTTTCCATAATTTAGCATCTTGCAAAATAAACTTCAGGAACATTCAGCATATATAGTAGAATTCTGTTTATTTTTGGGTCTTCTGATATATGTTATTTTTAGATGGTCAAATGTATCAATCCATTTATTTTGTTTGCGAATTTTAGCTTCTAAATTCTCAACTGATTGTTCTCCAGTATAACCAGCAATTTTTATTTTTGGAGAATTTTTCTTTGGTAGCTCTATGTCATATTTTCCATTAAGTTTTCTTTCAGCTTCTTCCTTAAATCGTTCTATATCCTGTTTTGTTTCGCATTTAACCACTATGTTTCCTTGTTTGGTTTCTTTCACATTTCTAATTCCTAAGCTTAACTTTGCTGGTTTATTGATGTTTGGATGTCTTGTTTACTTTTTTGTGAATTTTGTGCTATCTTGGGTTTAATAACAATCGCTGGCAAGCTTGTTCTGATGTCAACCTTATTATTCTGGTTGTTCTGTAATATTGTTGCATATGATTCTTTCTTTAAAGACGATTTCATTTCGGATTTTATTTCTTCTATATCCCTTTTCATTTCTTCCATTAATTTCATCATGCAAGGCATCCTGGCTACAAATATCCTGCACTCCCTGCATATCAATAACAAGACTCTCTTTTGGAGGGGCATACATTTTACTTCCGATGGTGTTATATTTGCGCACTTTTTGTGAATCCTTTTTAAACATGAATCACATTTATAATATTCTTCTAGACAAGTTTGTTTACATTCCAGGCACCAATCATCACCAAGTTCAACGTCCGACATTTTTGTTTGTTTATTATTTACACAGACAGTACATGTTTATTATTTACATATTTCACTAGTCACTATCCCGCATACCGAAGTGGCAAAAAAATAAAAAAACCGGTCAAGTGCAAGTTGAACTTGCACAATTAGTGTTCCGTACGTTGATTGTTTTTAAAATAAAAATTTTTGTTAGGATGGTATAAAATGATCAGTGACTTCACAAAACACACCCCAAATGAGTTTTCAACAAAGTTTGTTCCCAACCTTTACTGAAAACTGGTGACCTTGAATTTTTTTTTTTATATACCAAATAAATTATTAAAGGTAATGCACTCGTGATAATTTTCGTTCAATCTATACCCCGTGGAGAATATTCCAGAATTTTTTGATCAGTACTTTTCGAGATAAGGTAGGGGTCAGCGATTTTTTAAAAGTAATACGAAGAAAAGTGTGCGCAAGTATTACATTATATATATATTTTTTACTCGTGTTTTCACAAGCTTTCATTTGACACCACACTCGATGACCTAGTAAAAAAAAATTTTTTTCACTTCCGATTTCACCCCTCAAAACGAACCCCTTAAGTCAAAATTTATGTTACGGTGGTATAAAATGATCAATAACTTCACAAAACACACCCCAAATGAGTTTTCAATAAAGTTTGTTTCCAATCTTTACTGAAATCGGATGACCTTGAAATTTTTGTTTTTTTTATATACCATATAAATTATTAAAGGTAATGCACTCGTGACAATTTTCGTTCAATCTACACCCCGTGGAAAATATTCCAGAATTTTTTCGAAATTTTTTGATAAGTACTTTTCGAGATAAGGCCCGGGACAGCGATTTTTCGCGAATTTTTAAAAAAATAATACAAAGAAAAGTGCGCGCAAGTATAATATTATATATATATTTTTTACTTGTGTTTTCAAAAGCTTTCATTTGACACCACACTCGATGACCTAGTAAAAAAATTTTTTTTTCACTTCCGACTTCACCCCCCAAAACTAACCCCTTAAGTCAAAATTTAATTCTCAAAACTACATGGCTCTGATGAGGCCACCAATTCCTATATTGTTACCAAATTTCACCTTTCTATGTCAAATAGTTTCGGAGAAAATCGGGTGTGACAGACAGACAGACAGACAGACACCGAAGTGATCTTATAAGTGTTCCGTACGGAACACTAAAAACGGCTTGCTCGTCGATGGAATTTTATGAATGCTGTTTTTTTTTCCGTTATTGTTTAAGTATTTATTGATTTTAGGATAATACACTGGTTTTTAAGTGTCAATAATTAATCAACTATATAGGAAATCGCGAAACCCATCACTGTATAAAAAATCCCAATTTTCTATTAGTTATAACTACCAAAACTTTGATATTTTGTCGGGAGCGCTAGCAACGATGTTTTCGACACGATGTTCTCGATATATATTTAAATATATATATATATATATATATATATATATATATATATATATATATATATATATATATATATATATATATAATCATTTAAAGTACAATAAAAATATATAATCGCCATTCTTTTGTATCATTTGCTTAAATATTTTTTTTTTAAATATACATACTTTTTGCAGTGCGCAGGTGTATGTAACCCCTTAAAATATTTCATGACTATTACTAATTTAGAGCAAAACCTGGTTTAATTCCATCGTTACCAGTCCTGGGGTAGGGGTGTTGTGTACGAGTTCTGTAGTTGTGGGGAGGCCCATAAGCATTTCTGTTCGTGAGGAGTCAATAACAGTTTTCTTTTATCTAAATTAAAATATCTTTCGTATCCAAGGTACGCGGCAAAATTTTTATTTAAAAATATAATTAATATTCTCAGTCTCTATATGTACTGGTTAATGTGTCTAAAAATTATTTAAGAAAAATAAGCAATATTCTTTAAGATGTATGTCATGGGATGTCATTTTTTAAAAGAAGCCTTTCATGCAATTTTATAAAGTTCTCCAATATTTGCGGGTATAAGCAGGACAATTACAAGAACACAACTTCAAAAATATTGAAAAATGGTCCTTATAAAAATTCATTTTATTCTACCAATCAATATATGTATGCAATATAATTATGATTGACTGCGTTGTTGTCTTATTTTCACTTCTTTATAGTTTGTATTTTTTTTTTTCCTGATTCGTGATGTGTTTTTTTACTTAATTAGTGTATATAATGTTAAGGCATTTAACTATTTGATGTGAACATTTGTTGAGATAATTGGTATTCTCTATATTTGACAATTTAGATGACCACTGTATTTTAGACAGTACATTTGTCTGTCTATAGGTCTATTTCCAAGAAACCTTTTTGTTCCTTTTTTTTTCATTATTTATTTTTTTTATTTAATTTTATCTCCTTTCTTGTCCTCTTTTTTGTTTAAATTATAATGAAACGTTACTTTTATATATGGTAGAAATTTGTTTAGAATTAAACTCAGTGAATGAAAAAATATATTATCTTAACGCCATGTATTGTAATCTTTTAACTTTTGATCGCATTAACAGCAATATAAGGATGGTAATATCAGTATATAAAAAATATACAGCTACTTAAATAACGTCTGGGTTATGAAAAAAATTAGAATTGGTTTTTTTTTATTTAGTTATTTATTGTCTCAATTATTTAAATATTTTGTACATGGACATTTCTTCTTAAGTTCTGGTTATCATATATGTAAAAATTCGTTGATCGTTTTTTGCAGATGGATCAAATTCTTATGGAACATACTATCCATCATCATCATCGTCGGTTACATATTTTTTTAAACAAATATATACAATTTGTAAATTCAATAAATAACAAATAGTTTACGAGATAAATTTCAAAAATCAATTTTCGGAATGCAATCCTTTCTTTTAAATAAATAATATTTTCAATCGATCTAATCTAGAACTAAATATGTTACTAAAGATCTGGGTTAAGCATCACTGCTGGATTTATTTTCAAGTCTTCGTAACTAAAATCGTAAATGAAATTTAAAAGAAAAGGAAATCAAAATTAAAATAGGTGGAGGCATATGTGCCAAATTCGAGATACCTTAATTTTTTGGTTATACTAAAATTAGTTATAATTTATACAATGTTTATTGAAAAACTCTAAATAAAATCTTATACTATGAGAATTCGAAAAGTGTTTAAAATTATCTTCTATTCTCTAGTCTTGTATCAATATTTTCGTTGCATAAAGGGAAAAAACACTTTCAAGCTTCTCTTCATATCTATGGCAAAAGTAATTGATATATGATAGCGATTTGTGGAAAATATCCTCTTTTACTCTAATATTTTTATATTATACGAGAAAATGGTTTAAAATTGTCGTGTATTTTTCTCACGATTTCGGGTGGTGCCAATACCGTATTTTATTAGGTCGTAAAAATAACCGTTTATAGCAAAGATCTAATTTTATCGTATATATGTTACAACTTCATGAACACATACTTTTCCGTTATTTTATTATTTTTGGTGTTACCGACAATCGTCATCCGCTAGCCATTAAATTTCTCTCCTTGTTAATAATTATGCAGACACATTTATAATTTATTTGTGTTTAAGTGACAGTAGACATTCATAAAGTTGTGAATAAGAACTATTTCCGACGTCGACTATTGTAGAATTACGTAAAAATGTGTTGATTTTGTATGATATGGTGGCTCGTGGCTCTGTGGCGTAATAACTTACTTGTGGTGCACAAGGTCTCGGGTCCTATCCCGGTAGGTAGGTATATTTTATTTATTAATTTATTTAAGGCTTGGCCACATACATAGGTGTTGTTGACAGACATGCATAACGTCCATGGCGGCCGCATTATCTAAAAGCTGCCGTGAAATACAAATGTATGTTTCGGCATTTGGACCACGTAGACGCATATTATGATATCATCGCCGATATCCTTAGGATACAAAAAAGAGTAAAATCCCTATTCAGAGGGAAGGTGAACGATTAAAAAAAATGATTTCCAAGTAGACTGTTTAAGAGCTTATGGAGTATTTGAAATAATTTCCACCTGAAATACTTTAGACAAGTGTAAAAGTTTATTGGTATGTTTTGTAAATCAAATAAGTTAAATCGTATAAAGTATTATATAATTTTACAAAGAACCAGTGTGAATTCTTTTTTTTTTAATCAGAATTTTATAGAAACTAATTATGTTTTGTGATTTGCAAATAAGATTTATTTGAAGTTTGTAAATATGCATTCCTATTGATTTTTATTTTAAAATAGCCGTGCCCGCAGTTCCGCTCGCGTGGCCTTGATTCACTATTATCGTCACTGCTTATTCCTTATGTTACCTAGCGTAACAAAGAACATACATATGTATTTTATAAAAAAACACGTAAATCGGATTAGTGGTTCTTAAGTGCTAAGCGCACTAACGGACAGACAGACAGAGAGACGTTGCATTTTATATATATTATAGATTTTCTTTTGATAAATATTAAGTTAAGATTTAAAAAAAAAAACACGTAGTTCGTGATAAGCTCACTAACGGACAGACAGACAAACAGAGAGATGTTGCATCTTATATAAACTGTATTCTTTGTTACATAACTATGTTGGAAATGTGGAATATTTGGCACAATGACACTACTCAGTATATATAACCACTACACCAAACGTGTGAAACGCGTGTCGAGTGCAAAAATAAGGTGTTCGGTGTAGTGGTGATATATACTGAGAAGTACTTTGTTACATGCTATTGTTCCATATTTAACGCTTTGGGCAGTGTATTGCAACAGAGTGCGCTAGCGGCAAACCTTTCTCCGACTTTATTCACTATTATCGTCACTGCTTATTTCTTATATTACCTAACTTAATAAAATATATTCTATAACCTGGCCAGAGGACATAAGTATAATCTAAAAAAAAAACACGTAAACAGATATAGAGACAGAGAGACGGTGCATTTTATATATGTTATAAATTACAGACTATTATTATTATTATTATTATATAACAGGGAAAGAGAACATACGTATGAATAAAAAAAAAACACGTAAATCGGATAAGTGGTTCTCAAGTGATAAGCGCACTAACGAACAGACAGGCAGATAGACAGAGAGACGTTGCATTTTATTTATATTATATTTTTAGTGCATGATATTGTTTGATATTTAATGGTTTAGGCAGTGTATATTGCTAGAGAATGCGCTGGCGGCAAACTTTTTCCCGACTTGATTCACTATTATCGTCACTGCTTATTATATTACCTAACATAATAAAATATATCCTATGTTACCCAACGTAATAAGATATACCCTATAACCTGGCTAGGGAGCATACGTATGTTTTTTAAAAAAAAAAAGCATGTAAATTGGATAAGTGGTTCTCGAGTGATAAGCGGATTAACATACAGACAAACAGAGATATGTTGCATTTATATATATATATATATATATATATATATATATATATATATATATATATATATATATATATATATATATATATATATTATAGAAGATTATAGACAACCTGGCCAGAGAACAAATGTATGAATTTTAAAAAAAAAAAACATGATAATCGAATAAGTGGTTCTCTAGTCATAAGCGCACTACCGCACAGACAGACAGACAGAGAGACGTTGCATTTTATATATATTATATTCTTTGCTGCATGATATTATTCCATATTTAATAGTTTAGGCAGTGAATTGCAAGAGGAGGCGCTAGCGGCAAACTTTTTTCCGACTTGACCCACTATTATCGATACTACTTATTCCTTATGAATGTTACCTATCGTAATAAAATATAGCCTATAACCTGGCCAGAGAACATATGTATGTTTAAAAAAAAACATGTAAATCGGATAAGTGGTTCTGAAATGATAAGCGCCCTAACGTACACACAGACAGACAGACAGAGAGGCGTTGCATTTTATATTATTATAGATGATCTACAAAAGTAAAAACATAATAAATTCGTCTAATTTGTAAATAAGAACTTTATAAATACAGATTTCCACATAGAATAAGCTGAAAATCTGTGAAAAATATCTCTTTTTGCCTATTTTTTCAGTAGAACATCCTGCAACTGAATAAAAACCGAATATCTTAGAATTCTACACAAACAGTATTTATTCTGACTATACTCTCTACTTTAGGACAAAAAATCGAAATATCAAAAAATAATTTAACGGCTGACTTGGATAGAAGAATTTCGTTGGCTTGGTCTGCGTTCGGAAGATTACGATCTACATTTAAATTGGACATCCCAAATACAATAAAAGCCAGAATGTTCGATCAATATGTGCTGCCGGTATTAACATATGGCACAGAAAAGTGGGCTTTTAATAAAAGTATAATAAATAAACTCCAGATAACCCAAAGAGCAATGGGGAGGAGAATACTAACTAATAGAGTCTAAGGTCGTATTTCGTATAACGAATATGTATATTAAGGAATTGGGTGGGGCATATCGCAGGGATGAATGGTAACAGATGGACACGCAGTATGATTGAATGAAGTCCTAGAAAACATAAAAGATGCAGAGGTAGAGCTCAGACGAGATGGACGGATGACATAAAAAGATTAGCGGGGCACAACTGGATGCAAAAAGCAAACAACAGGGCTCATTGGAGACAACTTGGGAAGGCTTACATCCGACTATGGATGGAATAAGCTAAGGATGATGATGATGCTAATGATGATACTCTGTATCATATCTAATAAAAACTAAGAATTTCATATCATTTATATGCAAGATGGTTTAGAAATTGATACAATTTAATTTCAATTATTTTAACCTAGAACGTTTTAGGAGTTTGTGAACCTATATAAATTTCCTATGATATGTGAGTAGAATGTTCTTAAACTTGATAAAAAAAATTGATTTTAGGTGATTTGAGGGAAGAATATTTCGAAACTTCTGTAGGAAATTCTTTGTATGGTACCCCTCCAAATTAGCTCTAGTTATTCATCGTCAATTAAGTTTAAAATTCAAATCTGACCAACGAGTCTAAAACGATTAACCTCATTGTTTTCGTGATCTCTGTTATACTTGTAGTTAAAATTTTTAAATAAAATTTAAGTTTGCAACCGACTTCTACTTATGAAATAACAGAAAAAAAAAAAATAGTAAATATGAAACAATAGCACAGTTTTATATCTCTAATTTTAATTTGCTTAGCATGGTCAGCAAATAAATTTAAATGAAAGCTTTATTTTCTTACTCGCTACGCTTTCTGCTTACTCATGTAAAATTTTCATTACGTTAACATACATTTCGCATTTTAAATGAAGACAGGTTAAAGTTAAATAATTAACTAGATTAGCAACTTGTTAAAAATTAAAATGTTGCCTAGTAAAATTTTAAAAAAAAAAAAAAACACTTTAAGGAATTTACATTGTAGGTACTTATTTTTAATAAACTGTTTAATATATTTTCTTGTTTTATTATTATTTTTTTAATTTCATCGAATATTTTAATACTTTACTGGACAGAATCAGATAATTTTTTTTTTATATTTCAGATTTTTTTTAATTCTTAATTTGTTGAATTCATTTTAGAAATACAAATTATTAATTACTAGCCGGGCCCGCGGCTCCGCTCGCGTGGACTTGGTTCACTACTATCCTCACTGCTTATTCCTTATGTTACCTAACGTAATAAAATATCTCCCATTATTTCCCCTTATCTCCCAATATTTCTCCTTTTCTCCCATTATCTCTACATAATTTCCATTATCTAGGCTTATCTCTGCTCATCTCCCATTTTTTCTCCTTATCTCCCATTATTTCTCCTTTTCTCCCATTATCTCACCATAACTCCCATTATCTAGACTTATCTCTGCTTATCTCCCATTATTTCTCCTTATCTCCCATTATACTTATTTCTCATTGTCTCACGTTATATCCCATTATCAAGGCTTATCTCGACTTATCTCCCATTATTTCTCCTTATCTCCCATTATCTCACCTTATCTCCCATTATCTAGGCTTATATCGAATTATATATACGTATAAATTTATAAAAACACGTAAATCAGATAAGTGGTTCTCGAGTGATAAGCGCACTAACAGACATACAGACAGAGAGACCTTACATTTTATATATATTATATTCTTTGCTACATGATATTGTTCCATGCTTTATTTAATGCTTTAGGCAAACTTTTCTCCGACTTGATTCGCTATTATCGTCACTGCTTTTTCCTTATGTCACCTAACATAATAAAATATATCCTATAACCTGGCCAGAGAACATACGTGTGTTAGCATGTTTAAAAAAAAAAAAAAGCACGTAAATCGGATAAGTGGTTCTCCAGTGTTCCGATTTCATTCACTATTATCGTCAGCGCACTAACGAACAGACAGACAGACAGACAGAGATACGTTGCATTTTATATATCCAACATTTCATCAGCTACCACATATCTCTGATGACGAATATTTTCCTTCTGATTATAGATGTAATAAAATATATATCTATAACCTGGTCAGAGAACATATGTATGAATTTAAAAAATCATGTAAATCGGATAAGTGGTTCTCGAGGGATAAGCGCACTAACGGTCAGACAGACAGACAGAGACACGTTGCATTTTATATATTATAGATATAGATTATTATTATTATTATTATTATTATATAACCTGGCCAAAGAATATACGTATGAATTTAAAATAAGACAGGTAAATCGGATAAATGGTTCTCGCGTGATAAACGCCCTAATGGACAGACAGACAGACAGAGAGACATTGCATTTTATTTTATATATATAGATTATAGATTATAGATATTCTCTGCTACATAATAGTGTGTTCCATATTTAATGGTTTAGGCTGTGTATTGTAAACGAACGCGCTAGCGGCAAACTTTTTTCCGACTTCATTCACTATTTTACGTCACTGCTCATTCCTTATGCTACCTATCGTAATAAAATATAGCCTATAACCTGGCCAGAGAACATATGTATGTTTTTAAAAAAAAAAGTACGTAAATCGGATAAGTGGTTCTCCAGTGATAAGCGCACTAACGGACAGACAGACAGAGAGACGTTGCATTTTATATATATTATTATAGATTAATAGCCGGTCAAGTGCAATTGAACTTGCGCAATTAGTGTTCCGTACATTGATTGCTTTTGAAATAAAAATTTTTGTTACGGAGTTATAAAATGATCAGTGACTTCACAAAACACACTCCAAAAGTTTTTTTTCCGATCTTTACTGAAAACTGATGACCTCCAAGTTTTTGTTTTTTTATATACCAGATAAATTATTAAAGGTAATGCACTCGTGATAATTTTCGTTCAATCTACACCCCGTGGAGAATATTCTAGAATTTTTTCAAAATTTTGGATCAGTACATTTCGAGATAGAGGGGGGACAGCGATTTTTCGTGATTTTTTCAAAATAATACAAAAAAGGGTGCGCATGTAAGATATTATATATATTATTTATGTGTGAGTGGCGGTCGATGGATTTCTTTCTAGCGCCTTCACTGTCAACGCCGGTGTGCCCCGGGGCCCTATACTGTCTTTTACTCTCTTTCTCATTTACATTGGCGATCTACTGAAGAAGACCGGGAGTCCAATCTACAGCTTTGCAGATAGCAGTGCGTTTGTCTCTTCACTCACTTTGAAGGCTCGGACATCGGCTGCTCGGGCGAATATCCTCAGACAGCGGGAGGTCGTTCAACTTAACAAAAACCTAGAAGAGATTCTGTCTTGGGGTGACAGTGACCAGGTGGAGTTTGACTCTGCAAGGGCCCGGGCGGCAGTTTTTTCTAAAAAAGTTAACGTTGCTGAACCCGATAGAGTTGTGTCGGGGCACTCCATTTCCCTTGCGTCGTCACTCAGTTTGTTGGACGTTATTTTGGGGCCAGGTATGTCCTGGCATGAACATGCTGCAGGCGTAGCAGGGAGAGCTTCTCAAAGGTTGGGAATGTTGTTTCGAGCCGGAAGGCTTTGCACTCCACAACAACTGTTAATTCTTTATAAAGCTCAAATTCGACCAACTATGGAATACTGCTCCAAGGTTTGGGGCTCCGCTCCCAAACATACACTGCATTTGTAGGATTATGTTCAGAGGGGGCTGTTCGTCTGACTGGAGACCCAGAGTTGGCCGGCGGCCTTGGTTCGCTGGAAAATCGAAGAACGGTTGGCGTCTTGAGTCTGTTCGACAAGTGTTTTCATGGAAAGTGTTCAAAGGATGTAGCCCGTTTAATTTCTCCCAAAACGGTGAATGTTAGAAATGCACGTCGCGCTGATACTTCACATCCGTATGAGGTTCAGCTTGTTACTCCGCGTACAGCGCTTTTCACGCGGTCCTTTATATGGAAAACATCATCCCTTTGGAATGGCTTACCCAGGGCTGTGTTTCCCACCGAGTAGTGGATTCGGGAACAACGTGGATCGCTTTTTCCGCAAACGTGGCGCTCCTGGAGCGTCTTAGGGACTTCCTTGCAGCACGTGTGCTAGAACCATAAAAAAAAAAATTGAACTGGTGTTTTTACAAGCTTTCATTTGACAACCCACTCGATGAGCTAGTAAAATTTTTTTTATTATTTCCGATTTCACCCCCCAAAACTAACCCCTTAAGTCAAAATTTAACTTTCAAAACTACACGGCTCTAATGAGGCCATCAATTTATATATTAGTACCATATTTCAACTTTCTACGTCAAATAGTTTCGGAGAAAATCGGGTGTGACAGACGGACAGACAGACAGACACAGAAGTGATCTTATAAGGGTTCCGTATGGAACACTAAAAATAAACAATTTTACTAAATAAATTAGGGACTGTTGGCAGTATTCATCAATTATATATATTCACTAATCATGTACAACGCGATGTGTACTTTTTTATTTTTTTATTTAGATGATAGAGAAAACGTTGACTTTGATTTAAAAAATTACTTCGAAATTTCCCCAACTTTCCAAGCTTATTTTATGTAGTAATAAGGTCTAATATACTTGTCTTATATCTTTTTCTAATAATCGGTAGGTCAAAAAGGAATACACAAACCTTTTTTTATTTTCACAATCAAAATTTGGTCTTATGTAAAGTGCAACAGAAAGTAATGACAAATTTTATATGAATATATATATATATATATATATATATATATATATATATATATATATATATATATATATATATATATATATATATATATATATATATATATATATATATATATATATATATATATATATATATATATATATATATATAACACGTAGCCTGAAAAATTTTTGGTCTGACACATAGATGTCGCCCTTTTCAAAAAATCCATATGATTTTCAGGAAATACCAAACTTTAAACGATACGTGTCAAAATTTCATGACATTTTGACGATTAGTGTGCAAGTTACAGTGGTTTTAGTGATGCTACTTTTTATATTTTCAAAACAATGGAAAAAATCGAATTTCGTGTGTTGATTAAACACTGTATTTTGATGGGAAAAATACCGTTCAAGCAATACAATGCTTGATAAGTGTTACGGGGACTCTGCCCCTCAAAAATCACTCATTTTCTGGTATGCTGAATTTAAACGCGGTCGTACAGATACAAATGATGCTAAACGCTCTGAACGCCCAAATAAGCTAGTTACACCGGAAAACATAAAAAAAATTCACAAAATTGTTTTGGATGACCGTAAAGTGAAATTACGTAAGATAGCTGACACCCTAAAGATATCAAAAGAACACGTTGATTATATTTTGCATGAACATTTGGGCATGAAAAAGCTCTGTTCGAAATGGGTACAGCTTTTGCTCACAGGGGACCAAAAACAAAAACGTGTTGATGATTCTGAGCGAGGCTTGGACCTGTTTAAGCGCATTAAAAAAGCTTTTTCATGTGCTATGTGACAATGAATGAAATATGGATCCACCACTACACACCGGAGTCAAATCAGCAGTCAGCTAAGTGGACATCAGCTGGTGACAGCTGCCCGAAACATCAAGACGTCGATATTAGAGGGATCACATAAGTAGGATGCCAGGATATAGCTAGCCAAAATAGGCAAAAGATGAAAAACCAGAAACAAGAAGACTTCTTGATCGACCACCAAATAAATGGCACGAAAGCTGGACATTATGGTGACAAGCTCAAAAAAATCCTTTTTTATTTTCTTTGGTCCTACCCCCGCAAAATGTTCAATCCTATGAAAAAATAAAGCCTCTAAATTTTTAGAAAAAAATATTAATATTTAGAGGTCGCATCCATCGATTGAGAATATATTTTTTCTTCTCAATCGTTTTTTAACCTTCATCAACCCCCCGTTAGACTTCCGATTTGAATTTAAGGATTAACAAGATATTTACTTGTATATTTTTTGATGCTGATTCTGTTCCCGAGCGTCGTTTTCCCCTAAAATCCTTCAGTTTTTCGCCATGCTTATGTTAAGTGCGCATTAAGGGTGAAAAAATGCGTTTACCTTTCAAAAAAGTTCCGCAAAATTTATGGGAAGCATTATAGATCAAGTCTTATGATTCAAAATTAAAGATGTGACACATATATGATATGACGCATTTCTAGTTGACAACTTCGCACGATGGCAAGTATTAGCCACAAGTTTATTCACCACATTTTTGTTCGAGGATTGCCGCGCGATTTTCAATTTCGGTAGGCGATAAGATTTATCTGAAGAAGAATCTTCTGATAAGGGCTCTCCTTTGGATAAATTGGAGTAGTTTGCACCTACACTGGGGAAACGAGATTTCTGCGGTTTCTTAATTGTCATCTTCCTTTTCTACGATATCGCTTTCGTTGTTTGAAGATCACCATTGACGAAATGTTCACTCATTCCACTGAGGTTTCTTTGACTTTCCCTCACTTTCGCATGGACAGAATATTGCGCACTATTTCCATCGCACATATCATCGATCACATTGTCATGTATAATGTCAAACAATTCGTATAATTTGTCTATAAAATTAATTCTTTTCGCAATTACAAAAATAGAATAAACATTCTTCTGTTTCTTATGAGATAAATATTCCGAATATATTTTTTCGATCTTCGGGATAATATTTCTTTTATCTCTGACAGGTAGTCTAAAGTATTTCCAAATTTTTGCAGTTTCCATAGATACAGTGGCATCACTTTCTCTAATTGTACGTTTCAAAGTTCATATGGTTATGAAGAAACAATCTTAAAATATGATTATTCTACAGCAAATACGATTCCACCAACCAAAAATCAGTAATCTTTTCCGTGTTCTACTTTTATGACTTCTACATGCCATTTTTAACCACGGAAGCAAAGATTACTTAAATACCGATAATTATTACGTTTTCAAAATGCGGCTGGAACGACGCAAATAACGAGTGAGTCTGACGGGAATTGTCAAAGAATATGTAAACAAATAACAATGGCAATGTGTTATGTATTCTCTATAAAATTTTCAAGTGAAGCATGATACTAGGAAAGTTTGACATGACTTGGAGGAGAAAATTCTTACTGAATTTAAATATGTATTAAAAGTATTGGATTTCCACTTAAATTTTCAATTTTGGGACAGAGCGTTGGGCCCAAGATCGAATAGACCCATTCAATTCCCAGGGACAAATGCTAAAACTTTTATCTGAAACATTTTATCTGAAGTTGCCTTCCTGTCGACTTCTTTAGGTGTGTCAATCTTTTTTCCAACAAAGCACTTCGCTCTCGCTGTCTTTGTCCAATATTACGAGTGCGCCATGAAAGATCAAGATCTGTGTCATCTCTATGCTTTTGCATAATAAAAAACTGACCTACAATGCTTCCCGTAAATTTTGGGGAACTTTTTTGAAAGGAAAACGCATTTTTTCACCCTTAATGTTCACTTAACACGAGCATGGCATAAAACTGAAGGATTTTAGGGGAAAACGGCCCTCGGGAACAGATTCAGCATCCCAAAGTGTAGGAAACATCTTCCTAATCTTTAAATTCAAATCAGAAGACTAACGGGGGGTTGTTGAAGGGGGAAAGAGAAGAAAAAATATATTTTCAATCGATGGATGCGACCTCTAAATATTAATATTTTTTTCTAAAAATTTAGGGGCTTTATTTTTTCATAGGATTGAATATTTTGCAGCAGTAGGACCAAAGAAAATAAAAAAAAAATTGACTTGTCACCCTACTGGACATCTACGTCACAAGAAGATTAAAAATAGACGAACCAAGACCTTGTCTTACAGGAAAAAGAAGAAAAAGAAAAAGAAGAAGAAACCGTAGTAACAAACCCCTTTTTATTCTGAAAATGTTTTCTCTATTGGTTTTATCGTCGATTTTTATTAATTTATATTAAAGGTAGAAAATCAGTTTTAGTAAAGGCTCTATTTTCACACACATACAGTGGAATTTCCACCAGTATAAACACATTTGTAGTCCAAATAATAATTTTAATTTAATCCATTATCTCGGATATTCTCGTAATCATAATAGCAAAGCAGGGTATAGAGGTTATTTTAAACAAACCTAGTATGCAATATTCTACGTGCTTTAAAATAATACTGACAAAGTTTACTTCAACATGTGATCTAAAATTAAATGGAATAGTAATTTTTTTTTTGTGTAAATAATTGCCACTAAAATTTTTTTTTTTTGAAAAAAAAATACAGGGTGGTCCAAATTGGACACTTTTAAGGTAAACCCCTTTATCTAAAGGAGGATAGACGAAAACTGATGTCGGTGTCTGAGACTCAATTTTTATGGTAAACTCAATTGTGAAAACCGCATATCGATATTAGTACTTTTTCATACATACAGGGTGTTTTTCAAAAATTTGCATTTTGGAAAAATGCTTGTAATTTTTTTCCTATTGAAAATTTTTGATTTCTGTAAAAACATTCCAAAGCACTTTTTTCATATGGATTACAACAGTATAAATTACATTTTTTACAACTGATATTTTAATAGTTATTAACGCAAAAATATATTTTGTAAATGGGATACCCTGTATGTTTTTCCTTATCCGAATAGAGCTTTAAATTAGCATTCTAAAAAAGTGTGCTATACTTTATATGTTGCTTAAATCTACTTTAAAATATAAAGGTTTTCAATTTTTACGCGAGTTTTAAATGCACATTTTGTGAAGTAGGCTTTGGACGGAGCAGCAATATGGTTTAATTCAATTGTTTACTCGCAGTTGTCACATTCTACTTCAGGATCAGTTATTGAATTATCAAATAAATCGCAATGAAGTTTGAAAATTACGAAAACTGGGATATGATAGTGAGTTTCATACAATCCGGAAAAAATTCGGAAGTGGCCAGTAATTTGTACCGCGAACGGTATCCAGAGAGGCGTCAACCCTTCAAGGATATATTCGCTCGATTGCGACATAACGTAGTTAATAGTGGCCAGTTTGAAAAGAAACGACCCAAAAATTATGCACCAAACAGGGATAAGGAGTTAGAAGAAATAGTAGTTTTAGGAACTATCGGAAATAATACCAACACTTCAATCCGACAGTTAAAAGAATGCACTGGACTACCAAGAACTAACGTAAGTCGTACTTTGAAGAAGCACAAATTCAAGCCATATGGCACAAGAAAAGCTCATCAACTTAGAGACGGAGATTTTCAACGGCGTATGGATTTTTGTCAACGGTTTCTGGAGAATTGTAACCATGTTTCGAATTTTTTCATTAAATTGCATTTAGCCAGACGAAGGTTATGTACGCAATGCATGTATTTTTAATCGTTACAATTCTTATACATGGGCACAAGAAAATCCTCATTTAGTTGTGGAGCAAAGAAATCAAGGCAGATTTGGATTTAATGTGTGGGCAGGAATTTTTAGAGGCAGGGTTATAGGTCCATTTATTTACGAAGGAAATCTCTCAGAGATATTTAGAAATTTTAATGCAGCAAATAGAACCTCTTGTCGATGAACTGCCGTTAATGGACCTTAGAAATATATCATTTCAACAAGACGGGGCACCCCCTCATAACGCTACAGTTATCAGTAATTTTTTATCGTCCAATTTCGACAATAACTGGATAGCCAATCAAGGTCCGAACCGTTGGCCGGCAAGGTCACCGGATTTAACACCCTGGACTTCTATTTCTGGGGAAGATTGAAAGACCTAAATTTTAAATTGCCGACAAACACCAGGCAAGAGTTAGAAGTCGCAGTGATATAAGCTTTTGCAGCTCTCACTCCTCTTGAACTAATCAACTGGATAAAAAGTGTCCAGAAAAGGTGCCGCCTATGTATAAATGAAACTAGTCGACATTTCGAACATCTCTTATAGAAAATTTCTTTGTTTTAGTTTGCTCTACTCGGAATAAATTGTTTTATTGTTGTTTTGTTGTATTTTCTACATAGTTTAAAGTATTATAGCATTTAGTAAATTTCATTGTAGTTATTACTCTTAGAGTTACTTCTGGGATTTTTTTTTACGATTTGACTGCTATCGGTAAACAATTGATATTGCCGCTCCGTCCAAAGCCCTACTTCACAAAATGTGCATTTAAAACTCGCGTAAAAACTGAAAACCTTTATATTTTGAAGTACAATATAAAGTGTGCTTTATTTTTAGAATGGTAATTTGAAAAGCTCTATTCGGATAAGGAAAAATATATAAAAAATATATTTTTGCCTTAATAACTATTAAAATATCAGTTGTAAGAAAATGTAACTTACACTGTTGAAATCCACATGAAAAAGTGCTTTGAAAATGTTTTTACAGAAATCAAAAATTTTCAATAGGAAAAGAATTACAAACATTTTTCCAAAATAAAGATTTTTGAAAAACACCCTGTATATCTGAAACGGTACTAGATATCGATATGCGGTTTTCACCATCGAGTTTATCATAAAAATTGAGCCTCAGACACCGACAACAGTCTATCTCCTTTAGATAAAGGGGTTTACCTTTAAAAGTGTCCAATTTGAACCACCCTGTACAATTCTCCACTACTATTTCACCAAGCATCATCAAATTATAAGATGTGTTTGTCAATTGTTTCGGTGTGTCACTTAAATTCTGATAATTTCTTCTTCTTACGACGACGCCTCCTCACGAAAGTTGGCAAACGAGCTTTAGAAACCTCTGCTCGAAGAATATCACTCGAAGCACATCCAAACCACCTTTTTAATGTCCTTCAGCTAAGAATTCGGTCGTCTTCCGATCGATCGTTTGCCCTTTATTTTACCTTCCATAATTAGACGTAGAAATTTGTATTTTGATTCCCTCATAATATATCCAAAGTATTGAGTTCTTCTTATGTTTATAGCTGTTAGTAATTCCTTCATTTTGTTCATTCTTTCCAATACTTCTGTGTTTTTTCTTTTCTGTACCCAGTAGATGTGAAGAAGGCGTCTATAAATGTACATTTCAAAAGATTCCAGTCGTTTCTCTGAGCCAGGGTCAAGGGTCCAGCACTTACATTCATACAGTAGCACCGAGAATGCTCTCACCATTATCATTCAAAGTTCAAGACTGAGACTTGAGCGATATAAAAATTTATTTATATTTATATATGTTACTCGGGCCTACTCAATTCGGGAATATATTTCCTTTCTTGGGTCCCACTTATCATTTATATTGGTTCCTAAATATTTAAATGTGGAGACCTGTTTTACGGTGTTTTCCCTGAATTCGAGGGATTCTGGTGGCAGATTTTTCTTTGTTATTACCATCCACTTGGTTTTTCTTATATTCGTAGTTAATCCAAATCTTTCGCTGGTTGTTACGAATCGACCGATCAGTTGTTGGAGATCTTCCGATATTATTTGCTAATAGAATACTAACATCAGCATACCGTATGTTGTTTAGTGTGTTTCCATTAACCGTTATTCCTTCAATAGATTCAAAGATGGCCTCATAAAACACAGCATCAGAATAAAGATTAAACAAAAGTGGTGGGAAAATGCATCCCTGTCGTACACCTTGGGTTTTTTTTATACTTTCGAACTTTCCCAGCCCAATTTTGACCTCCACTGATTGATTCCAGTACAGATTTTTAATAATATTTAGATATCTATTGTTTCTAGAATTCTTATTAATTTTTCGTGCATCACACAGTCAAAACCTTTATTCTAATCTATAATACATGCATATACATCTACATTCCTATCTTTACGCAATAAAATTGCATCCGCTTTATAAACAATCCGTTAAACTGTGGGACTGATCATAACTTGACAATGCGATACAACATTTGAAATATTGAAAATAATATTACAGACTGTAGACCGTAGTACTGTTTACTGCTGAAATGAGTGTAAAAACTGGCTCATTTATGAACTTATACTATCAAAGATAATATATATTTCTTAGCTTATTTTGTTGAACATAAATTTACAGAAACAATAAGTTAATGTTAACATTCATCTAAAGAAAAAGGATCAGTTAAAAACAAAGTGTATATTATGATAACAAACAAAAAATAGTGTGGGCAATAATAAATAGATCTAGAAATATCATATCATACATATAAATATATATACATAGTTATATAGGACGTTGGACCAGTACATTTAACGAGAATAAAGCTTTCCGTGTACCCATGCCTTTTCGGAATCCGATAATTTACCATTATATAATTATTGTTTCTTCTATTAATTTAAACTGTATCAAAACATAAATATATAAAATATCATTGTATAAAAATTTTGTATGCGTTAGATTTAAAAAAAATCGGTCAAGTGCAAATCGGTCTTGCGCAATTAGTGTTCCGTAGAGTGATTGCTTTTACAATAAAATAAAATCCATACCTAGGCTAAGTAATTATGCCCCTATTAAGCTCCAATATGTATTTTCAGGTTTTTCTTAGTCAATAACGTATAATCGTAATAGCCAATGAATCAATTTGGCTCAATCTAAAATCTAGTAAGAAAAGTGTAAAACAAATATTTACTACCTAAATATTTGTTTAATTATACACAAGTAAAATAAAATTATTTTGACTCGGTACAGCGACGTGCGACGTATATTGAAAAATCTTAACCAGGAGTGAGTTTCTTCTTCTCCCCCAAAGATGTTGAAAGGTAAGTGATTTAATTAAAGAATATCAATTGCATAAGAAATCATACGTAGATCAATAGAATAATTCTGAGAAGCTATTTCTCTTATGCCATTTTTTCGGTTATAGAGCAAAGATTTGGCTTGCAATAACCAAGCGTGTCATCAATTGTCCAATTGAAAATTTTTGCAAAAATCATAAAATATGCGTCTCACATGTTTCTCAGAAAATGTTTAAAAATGATTTAAGAAATCGTTTATTCGACCATGCGTATCCAGACCTTAATATAGGATCAGATAAAGAATACTCCGTATGTTAAAGACTAGCAACACAGGTAAAGATCCTTATAAGAGTCGTATTTTATTATAGTTAGAATGAGGCCCAATCAGGCCGAGAAACATTTATTTGTATGTATTTAAAAATTTGGGTTCCATTTTCAGTTTTCACTTTTCGGCCATATAGAGTCCCAACAAAGCGTTGGGCCCAAAAATGCCTATTCAATTCCCTGGAGAAAATGCTAAAACTTCTATCAGCAACATTTTTTCTAAAAATGTCTTCCTGTCAAGTTTTTCACTTGTATTCATCTCTCTTCTAACAAAGCGCTCCATTCTTTTTATTTTTTTTTATATTACTCATGTTGCATTGACTTGTCAAACAAAAATTTTCAAACATTTGTATAATATCTATGATTCTGAATTATAAAACTTTGCACAGTAACATTATTTCTATTTATAATCTCTCGCTGGTCCCGTTTTTAACATAGTGGACTGCCACGTGACCTCTTAAAAACTGAGACCTGATTTTCCTATTCGGTTAACCGAGTTTCGTAAGCATAATAAACCCAATACAGTAGGTTGGGTTTATTGGGTTTATTATATTTTAAGGGTGAAAAACACTGCTTTTTCTTCAGCAAAACATGCAAATGACGAATTATGTAAAATAAACCTGTTTCATACCGAAGTATGAAAAAAGTTAAATGTTATATAACAACATTATTTGAAGAACAATATAATAGCTCAAACAACAAAAGTGTTTGATATTACATAATATTACAATTTTTATTATCAAATAAAAACTCAGACTCGTAGTAACAAGAAATACTTCAAAACTTTAAAAAATAAAATTGACATGTGGATAGAAGCAAGAACTTTTAAAATAATTTACTCGGCACCAAGAGTTCCTCTTAAATTGTTCAAATCTTTATTACTTGTCTATTATTTAAAGATGCTTCTATTGAATAACAAGGCATTGAGTAATATTTGGATTGATTAAAAATTAAAATTAAAAATAGATTACAATCCTAATATGTTTTCATAAATATTGCTTAATTTACTGGTATCTTCTTTATAATTTACCGAGTTCTTGTTTCTATTAATATGATACATTTCAAGGAACAGTTGTTTTCATGTCAGATTTCTATGTATTCAAAATCAATTTAGTGTCCTGTTTTTTGGTGATGGACAACACCGCCACAAAACCTTTCTCCTTTTATGTTGAGTCACTCCCTGTTTCAGCCACTGCACTGTGACGTTTCTTTAATGTTCATAAATATTCTGGCTTATCAATTACGGCAAGTCATTTTATAAATTAATTAATATTATTAGTATATAGTAATGGTGTCTTTTATTTGACATTTATATCGGTTTCCTCCCCTCCTCCTCCCTTCCTAAATTAGGAGTGCTCTTTGTATGTATATCGGCAAGGATGTATCGTAATATCCGTCAACGTTGTTTAAGTTCCGAAACATACGTTTGTATTTCAGAGCACCTATTAGACAACGCCGTAGTGCTACCACGGGCGTTATTACATTTCTGCAATAACTACTACCTATGTATGTGGCCAAGCTAAACATACTTAAATAAATAAATACACTGACCTGCCGAGATTGGAACCTAGGCCCTTTGATACCATATGCCATCACGATAATCACGTATCTGGGACATGACTAAATAAGTTTTTTTAAACTGTTATACTTCGTTATTTTTACATTAGTAAATTCTTCTTTCGTTTAAACCACGCATGAATGGCAATTATATGAGGGCAATCATATATAAATAGACTGAAATATCTTCATCTTCTTGAAGTGAAATATCCGATACGGGTGGAGGCGACCCTCTCGCCTTTGCCTATGGTTGGTGTCTTTTTAAACGTTCCACAGACAAAAGGGACGGCAGTTTGATGCCGGTTCCGAACGGTTAAAGTAAGATGGCTTTACGGGTGATTTGCCATTGCCTTCCCGAGAGAGGCGATGGTCACGTTCTATTTTTTTTATTATTTCCCAAGCCGGAATACGAATTTGAATCTTCGGCGTAGAAAGCAGACACTTTAACGACTACGCTATGTCCACCCTTAGAATTCAAATATCAGTTTACTAAGAATTTGCTTTGGATACCCCTTATTAATAACGAAATCACGGAATATTTTTAAGGTTTCCTGTAAGAACCTCTCGTTACTAATGTGAGTTATTCTATTTTTCATTGTTATAAGTATGTGGCGGCTCGTGGCTCCGTGGTGTAGAAGATCTCGGATTCCAATCCCGGCAGGTCGGTATACTTAATTATTTAAGTATATATGGCCTGGCCACGTACATATGCCGTGAAATACAAAAATGTATGTTTCGGCATTTGGACAACGTTGACGGGTATTACGACATCCCCGCCGATATCCTCAGGATATGAAAAAGGCTAAAATCCCTACTCAGGCCGGGAAATCAACGAAAAAAATATACAGTTTAAGTTTGTTGGATGATTGGAGCAAAAGTTCAAATATCTGCTTGAGGCAGTTGGTTTTTGTTACCAATCGAGGATGATCTCGTTATCGTCGGTTCTTATGACTTTAATAGTATCTAGAATAGGTACGCTATTATAGTTTTATCCTGTGATTATGAACTGCAAATAAAATTGATGAAACTGAATATCTGTAAAGTTGACTGAATACTGTCAGGCTGTACAGAGCAAATAGTATCATTCACATCCTTCAAAATAAATTAGACGTGAAACTGCAAATCCCACATCAATAGATTCAGAAGATGATCCAGTACACAGTCGCCAGGATGGGGCTGATGGGAGAACCCACTGGCGTTCCAAAGGTCCATCTGTAAAATTTGTCATAAATACGGAAATATGTATTGTTAAATATAAACTTAATTAATGTCATAAAATTTCGCTTTGATAATGTTTTGTGTATCTTTATCAGATTCCATAAAAATAATTAGCTTTTAGATTATTTATGTAATACAGTAAAGTTTCTGTTTTTTAATAAAGAAAAATTGTGATAAACATTAATTTATTAGTTTTTTTAGGTACCCAACTTACAGGGAAAAAACAACGTAAGTCCAGCTGTTTTTTACAAAAAATGCCTCTGTGGACCCTGTTTATATATTTTCATGAAATTTTTTGAATAATTACACAGAAAACACTTTTATGAACCATATCTATTAATTTTTTAAACTTAATTCGGCAGTTTACTGGCATTTTAGAGACTTGGAACGCTAAATTTCAATTTTCTCGAAATTAGATTTTGTGGACTTAAGGTGTTTTTCCCCTGGACCCTTCATATATATATATATATATATATATATATATATATATATATATATATATATATATATATATATATATATATATATATATATATACATATATATATATATATATATATATATATATATATATATATATATATATATATATGCATATATATATATATATATATATATATATATATATATATATACTTGTTTTAAAATATAAAATTTTGCATATAGGATTTAGTATGGTTCCCTGAAATTAAAAAAACAACTTTGCAATATATTATTATGTTCATAAAATAATTTATTAATTTTCAGTTTCCTACAACTATCTCCATCTTGCAGGTTTGGCTTAGGGTACAGGTTCTCAATAACTATAAATCAAAAAATATAGACCTGTCAAACCTAATATCGTTAAATTCCTTCCTAATTTTTTTTTTCATTTATTAGAACAAGAAAGAAAAATAATTCAATTACTTTTGGTTCCTTACACGATAATTGCAGTATGTTTTTTTACCAGTTAAAATTAAGAGTTGGTGACAGTTTATTTCTTCTTAGTAATTAAAATATTCTGAAAGTAATTGAATTACTTTTGGAGTAATTGTACTACTTTTGCAGTAATTAAATAATTGAACTACTTGCATAATAATTGAATTATTGTCAAAATAATTGAATTAACCTTATTATTCAGGTTAACAAAGACTTATTTCATCCACATTATAGTAATAAAATCACTCTCAGTGCTAAAATTACATTAAATATAAATTATGGCAATTCAGTTTTCATGACTTACTGATAATTGAATTGCTATAAAAGTATTTAATTACCATAATATGTATTATTCACTTAGAGTAAATCATTATTGAATGAATTGCTGTATAAATTATAAGTGACTGATTATTAACATATTTGATTACTTTTGTAAAAAATTGGCAATCTTAACCAAACTACTTCTAAATAGATAACCGACAGGTCTTCTTTTAAAATAATTTAAAAAACCTGAGATTTAATTGTTTCTTGTTCGTACCATTTTCAACGACACATCAAATATTGTAAATTGACTAATTTAACTCCAACGCGCTCTGTGGTTCCAGTGAAAATAATAACCGACCAAGTGCAAGTCGGACTCAATTAGTGTTCCGTATGTCAATTGTTTTTAAAATAAAAATTTTTATTACGAAGGTATAAAATTATCATTGAAAAACACCCCAAATAAGTTTTCAACAAAGTTTTTTTCCGATCTGATGACCTTGAAATTCTTGTTTTTTATATACCATATATATATATATATATATATATATATATATATATATATATATATATATATATATAATATATATGTATATATATATATATATATATATATATATATATATATATATATATATATATATATGTATATATATATATATATATATATATATATATATATATATATATATGTATATAGATTATCATCAAACGTAATGCACTCGTGATAATTTTCGTTCAATCTACACCCTGTGGAGAACATTCCAGAATTTTTTGATCAGTACTTTTCGAGATAAGGGGGACAACGATTTTTCGCAATCTTTAAAAAATAATATAAAGAAAAGTAGGCACAAGTATTACATTATATATATTTTTGAACTTGTGTTTTTATAAGCACACATTTCACACCTCACTAGATAACCTGGAAAAAAATTTCCTTTTTCACGTCCAATTTCAGCCCCCAAAACTAACCCCTTAAGTCAAAATTTAACTTTCAAAACTACACTGCTCTGATGAGGCCATCAATTTCTATATTAGTGCCAAATTTCAACTTTCTATGACCAGTACTTTCGGAGAAAATCGGGTGTGACAAGCGAACAGACAGACAGATACCGAAGTAATCTTATAAATGTTCCGTACGGAACACTAAAAACAAGTCAGTAAAACTGGTGATATAAATTGATACATCTTGTATATCTACAGTAAAAAATTTATTTTATAACAAACAATTACATAACTTTCTACGAAGACCGTCACTCCTGATGGTAATAGTAGTAATATCGTCTGAGAAATGGTCTTCAAATATTTGAAACTACTCTGGCTGGGTCGTTAACGACAAGGATTATCACTATTGTCTAAAGCAATCTGGCGAAATTTGAATGGAGCGAAACATGTACTAATTTGGTAAATGTTCGCTAACTTTGTTCATTGTTTTTGATCTCTACTCTGCAAGGGCAAAACTCTCGTTCGCTGAGTCACTATATATATTTCTTTTGGAGCATCCGTTTACCTAATAAAATGTGTATGATTCAGAATTACAATCTCAAGCATTTTTGAACATAACCAATTACATACTCTTCATATACATATTATTAAACTTTCAACAACGAAACATATACGGCCCGTGTAAATAACTCAACAGTAACTTTATTTACACAAGGATGCTCCCTTATTTTTGTGTAAAAGTTCTATACTAACAAATCTACATATGCGAGGAAATGTATCTCCACTTAAAACTTCACCATTTACATTCTGGGTAGCTTCATTGCACCAGGTAGCCCGAAAGTTATAATTTAGAGATTGTTAGTTTATCTCCGAGGATATGAATAAAGGTAAAATTAGTCGGTATATATTTTCCATAGGAACGCCCGCAGTATCAAAATATTTTTAATATAAAATATCAAAACAAGATTTAAATAACATAGATTTTTATATTTTTAATGTGATATCAGGTATAGATATTTTGACAGAGTATTGTTGAGAAATCATGGTTCATAGGGTTAAATCGTGCCCAATCTAAAAACATTTTTGGCGTTTCGCTTACGATTGCACGAGACTTCTTTAGTCTTCGCGATTAGAACACCCAATGTGTTTAAAAGAGTGCAGCCGTCAAGTAATTATTACCTCTTTTTTTTATGGGTCTAGCACACGTGGTGCAGGGAAGTCCCTATAGCCCTCCAGGAGCGGCATGTGTGCGAAAAAAGTGATTCACGTTATTTCTGAGTCGCTGTAAATTGCACTCGGTGGGAAACATAGCCCTGGGCAAATTATTCCAAAGGGATGATGTTCTCCATATAAAAGACTGCTTGAAAAACGTTGTACGAGGAGTAACAAGCTGAACCACCAGCGCGACGTGTATTTCTAACATGCACCGCGTGGGGAGGAATTAAGCGGGCTACATACTTCGAACACTTTCCATGAAAATACTTGTAGATCATACTCAAGTCGCCAACTGTTCTTGGATGTTCCAGCGAATCAAGGCCGCTGGTCAGTTCCGGGTCTCCAATCAGACGAACAGCTCTTCTCTGAACAGAATCCCACAAATGCAGTGTATGTTTGAGAGCGGAGCCCCAAACATGGGAGCAATATTCCATAGTTGGTCGAATTTGAGCTTTGTAAAGAATTAACAGTTGTTGTGGAGTGTAACGCTTTCTGGTTCGAAACAACATTCCCAACTTTTGAGAAGCTCTCTTTGCTATGCCTGCAACATGTTCATGCCAGGACATATTTGCTCCCAAAATTAACGCCCAACAAATTGAGCGACGATGCTAGGGGAATGGAGTGCCCCGACATAACTATGTCGAGTTGAGCAACGTTAACTTTTTTAGAAAAAACTGCCGCCTGGGTTTTTGTAGCGTTAAATTCCACTTGATTACTGTCACCCCAAGACAGAATTTCTTCCAGGTCTTTGTTAAGTTGAACGACCTCCTGCTGTCTGCGGATATTCGCCTGAGCAGCAGATGTCCGAGCGTTCAAAGTGAATGAAGAGACAAGCGTACTGTCATCTGTAAAGCTGTAGATTAGATTCCCGGTCTTTTCCAGCAAATCGTTAATGTAAACGAGAGAGAGAGTAGGAGACATTATGGAGCCTTGGCGGCGTTGATAGTGAAGGTGTTAGAAAGAAATCCGTCGACCGCCACTCGTAAAGAAAGCTCTTTGAGGAAACATGAGAGCCACAAACAGAACTTTTCAGACATACCACAAGAGCGTAGCTTAGCCAACAGTCCATCGTGCCAAACACGGTCGAATGCCTTGGATATGTCAAGAGCAACCGCTCGAGATTCTCCAAAGTGTTCAATTGCGTTATTTCAAACATGTGATACATAAGTCAGAAGATCTCCTGTTGATCTATGTTTACGAAAGCCATATTGGTGATCGCTAATAATATTGAATCGTTCAAGATATTTTAGAAGATGCTGATTGATAACCTTTTCCATGACTTTCGATATTATTGGAAACAGTGCGGCTGGTCGTTGGATGGCAAGGTCTTCTTGCCTTTTTTAGATATCGGCTGAACTGTGGCACATTTCCAGCAGGACGGAAATATTCCCTTTCTGTAGGATAGGTTGAAAAGTCTACAGAAAACTGGTGTTAGTTCCCTTGCACAGTTTTTGAGAACTATGGTAGGTATTCCGTCAGCGCCAGAAGCCTTTTTGATGTCTAGCTTCATTAAAATACGCTTTATGATACGCTGTCTGAAGACAACATCGAGCATCCTTGACTGCAATATGGGAATAGTAGGTGTGTGTTTTTTCCTTGGAAATCGACAGTAGAATGTGAAGCAAAGAGTTCAGCCAACAAGTTCGCTCTCTGAACATTGTGGTTGCAATGGAATTATCTGGCCATGTGAGTGGTGGTATGGTGGATTTGGTGAATTTTTGACTAACTGCCTTAGCGACTGCCCAAAAGGACCTGGAATTGTTGGGACAAGCGAGAAGTTTGTTTCTAATTCGTTGATTGTGTGCCTTCTTGGTTTCGTTGATAACTCCTTTGCATCTGTTCCGGGCTCTATATTGTATTCACCGTGATCTAGTGTAAACAATATTATACACGTCTCATGCAGATCGTAACCTAAATCTGTATTAATACTGTTACAATGTTCGTAAATTTCGTTCACAGAAATTGGCAACTGAAGCTAAAACCTTGATTTCTCGTACATTAATAGTACTATATAGTGTTAATGCTTAGCTATAACTGATTATACAATTTTTTCATATTGTTACAATTTTCATTTTTCTTAATTCTAGTCTGTCTTTTGGTCATCTCAAACAATATTTATTTTTTACTAATATTGCATATTAAAGGAATGTTCTCTTTTAAAATTAAAAATTTTTATTTTGTGTATAGTACCGTGTATCCAAGGTAAAGCTGCCTTAGCTCCAGCATTTCTCCTATTTTTTTTCTGTATAGTTTATCCTAGAATGTTAAGTAAAAGCAAAAATTGTCATTTTCTTACAGCGAGAGATGACATCATGTCCATTGAGCGTCTTTAAGGCCATGTTGTGATTAAAGAAAATGTATTTGGAGAAAAAATGGAGTAAATATTATTCAAAAGGTGCAATTAATTGTTTTTTTTTTTTCAAGAATTCATTTTTTATCAGTTTTACCTCCATTTTTTTTTCATTTAGTACCAAGTTCTTCCCCATCTTCTTCGTTTTTCTGTAAAGAAACTCTACATATGTAAATATAAATGGGACAAGATGTAATAGAGGATTGTTTTTTAGAAACATTGTATTGATCAAGGAATATCCATAGAAGTCCAGTATTTTTTTTATTAATAACACAAGTCTGCAAAAAAAAAAATTGAGAGCTGTTTTAGTTTTTTTGCGTAATTCTTATGTTCTTGGGTGTACTGACTCCGAAAATGACTTTCATTTTGTTATAGAACGTCACGTTTTCTGACAATGTAGTTATCTATGTTAAACAAGTTATCATCTCAAAATAAAAGATAAAAGACTAAAAAATTTTTTTTTAATTTATAATTGCGTAACAAAACTTCTTTTTTTATCTAAAATACATTCATTAGTAAACACTAAACACATTTCTTTTTCCCAGTAAGACTCCTTTTGGTACATTTTCGCTTGTAGGAAGCATCTGGAAGGTCTCTCTGAAGCGTCCAACAGTAGTCTGCCATCATTGAGACGCTCCATCTTCCCTCGTATCTTTTTTCCATCTCCTTAATATCTTGGTGAAATCGTTCACCTTGCTCTTCACTCAGATCTCCTAAATTTTCTGGAAAGTAGCCGAGGTGGGAATGAAGAAAATGTACTTTTAAACTCATTAGGCAACCTAAAGCTTGAAATGCTTTTAACATTCTTTTGACGATTTGTTTGTAGTTAGGGTCTTTGTTATTACCTAAAAATTTCTCTATGACCTTTTAAAGGCAATCCACCCTTCTCTTTGAGGATCCGTCATGGTTGTGATGAATTGTGGATCAGCCATAAGCCGTATAATATCTCGTCCAACGAAAACACCTTCCTTCAACTTTGCCTCCGAGAGGCCTGGAAACTTTGATATTAAGTATTTGAAGCAATTTCCATCTCTTTTAAGTGACTTTACAAATTGCTTCATCAATCCCAGCTTTATGTGAAGCGGTGGTAGAAGAACTTTATGAGGAGGCACAAAAGTTTCATGCAGGACGTTCTTTTCGTCAACTTTAAGCTCCCTCGGAGGCCAACACTTTTTGGTCCAGTGATTTGCTCGGTCTCTACTAACCCATAGACACAAAAAGCAAGGGAATTTGGTAAACCCAGATTGTTGTCTGAGCAACATGCCCAAGATTTTTAAATCACCGCACACTTGCCAACCGTAGTCTTTATATTTTAATTTGCAAAGAACCAATTCCAAGTTCTTGTAGGTTTCCTTGAGGTGTACGGAATGACCGACAGGAATGAAAGCATAGAAACTGCCATTGTGAAGCAGAACTGCTTTAAGGCTTCTTTGTGAAGAATCTATGAAAATACGCCACTGTGCTGGGTCGTATGAGATATTAAATGTATCTATCAAACCTTCAATATTGGTACAATAAACCAACTCGTCCTCTTGGGCAAAGTAGGAAGTGAACTGCTTCTCACGATATCTAAACCAGGAGGAAGACACTACCGGCAAAAGTAAGTTCCTGCTTTTGAGCCTTGATCCAAGCAACTCAGCAGCGTTTTTGGGAAGATTCAAGTCTCTTACCAAATCATTTAGCTCGCCCTGGGAAAACAATTTCGGACTGCTGTCATCTTCAATTGAAAACTTGACTTGTCATCGGGTTCAGGTACAGCACCATCTTCGTCAGAACTTGGAATCTGGTATTTCGGTCCCATGAGGGATGGGACGAATAGCTGATTGCAGATTGGGGTATGAAATGGACTGCTTCCATTTTAAATTATACCCTTTCACATTACACGAACAAAAGTAACAATCACCACTATGGTTCTTTTGCTCGCGCCATACCATAGGAATCGCATATCGAAAAGCTTTTTTCTTGCCCTTAAACCAATTTCGAAGGTCTTCAACACATCGTTTGCAGACTTTATGAGGTGCCCAAACTTTATCCTGATCTCCAAGTTTTAAGCCAAAATACGCGAAGTATACTTTTTTTACAAAGTCCGTAATATTAAGTTGTGGCTTTAATACCATATATTCGCCACAAATATAACAGAAACTGTCAGACGAATTCACACACTTCCGCACAGATGACATTGCACTATATTGAACCAAGATCTATAAAACAATGACGAATTAACACGTAATTGTACCGCGCCACTTTCTACACTATCGGAGCGCGCACGTTCTGGTTACAACGTTTATGTTTGTTAATTTAGCTCACACAGGGCGTTCTTTATTTAGAAAGTAATGATAGTTATGGCCTGTATACATTTAAAAACAGTAATCAAAATAAAATTGTACCTATTTATTTATGACTTCAAGTTAGCCAAAAAAAACCTCTTTTTTATAATAAAATTTTGCGTTTTGCAAACTAACCTGACGTTCTTGAATTTTTTGAGTATTTTTTTTAGTTTTCAAAACACCTAAATACATAGAAATCAGTTAAAAACATCCAGACAGCATTTTTGTTGCAGACCTGTGTAATGAGAGTGGCACTAATAGAATACCTGAACATTCTTTTTATCTTCTACTATCTGACTGGAAAATTCATTTTGATATAGGTAAATAATTTTATTTGTTTAAAATATATTGATTATAATTGAAACAACTTACTTCCGAAGATAACTTTAGAACGCGGTGTCGGAATCTACAAAGACAAACGTTTTTTTTTATTTGTTCTTTCTTCTGTAGTATATAATTTTAAAAAAAAATATCAAGAAAAGAAGATTTCTTTTGTATATGTTTCTCAACAAGTCAAGCCAGAATTATCTAAATTTAAATAAATGTTTTAAGTACTACTTTTTATTTTCTTGCTTAGCTGATAACCGAAAACAGTCAACAATATCTTTAAAACTATAGGTTTCCTCTTTTTACACACTAAGTGCAAATTTTTAAATGGGCTGAGCAGGTGTGAATCCAAAATTTAAAAAAAAAAATGCACTTAGATTATATTACTCACGAACACTAAATACTATATTTCGTATTTAATAACATGCGTAGTACTTGCTTACGGTGCAGAAGGTCTCGGGTTTCAATCTCGGCAGGTCGGTATACGTTTATTTAAGTGTATATGGCCTGGCCACGTACAACGATAGTAGTTGTTTGCAGAAATACAATAACGTTTGTGGCGGCACTACCTCGTTGTCTAACAGATGCCGTAAAATACAAAAATGTATGTTTCGACACTTGTACAAAGTTGACGACATCCCCGTCGATATCCTCATGACGTGAAAAAGGGTAAAATCCTTACTCAGGCGGGGAACTGAACCAAAAGTTTTTGGTTATGAACTTATTTTTGTCAAAAATATATAGCCACCATTTCTTGTGTAATGTTCTTGAACTTTTTATATAGATCTTGAATCATCTTGTCCAATAGATAAATGTGTATGAATTATGTCAATAACATCTTCATTTGGAGCATAGTATTTGAAATTTACTGATTCAACTGACGATAGAGAGGAAACAGGGTAATTAATTTTTCGACACGACTGACAGAACAGATGTCGAAACATTTTAAATGACGGTATTGTTTAGGAGTTTCCCTTTTAGCACTTTTCGCTAATTTTACGCTATTGGTTGCTGCTATATATTGTTCACTGTTCCTAAAACCTTAATTGGCATCTTTTAACTTAGCTAGCTTGAAAAACTCTTTTCAAAATCTTTTATCCAATATTTGCTGACATGTTATTGTTTACTTCACGGATGATGGAACTCTGAGTACACAAACGTTTGAACTAGCATAGGTTGAATACAACGCGTCCTAATCGGTTAAATACCCGAAACTTGACATCTGGACAATACGTGTTCTAACGAGTTATTAAGGGTAATACACAGTTCACGTATATTAACCGTAATATCTATAATATATACAAAATGCAACGTCTCTCCGTCTGTCTGTTTGTCTATCTGTCCGTTAGTGCGCTTATCACTGGAGGACCACTTATCCGGTTTACGTGCTTTTTTTTAAAACTTGCATATGTTCTCTGGCCAGGTTATAGGCTACATTTTGTTACATTAGGTAACATAAGAAATAAGGAGTGACGATAATAGTGAATTAAGTCGGAAAAAAGCTTGCCGCTAGCACGTTCTCTTGCGATACACTACCTAAATCATTACATATGGAACAATATCATGTAGCAAAGAATATCTATAATATATATAAAACTAGCCGTGCCCGCGGCTCCGCTCGCGTGGACTTAATTCACTACTATCGTCACTGCTTATTCCTTGTGTTACCCAACGTAATAAAATATCTGCCATAATTTCCCCTTATCTCCCATTATTTCTCCTTATCTCCCATTATCTCTACATAATTTCCATTATCTAGGCTTATCTCTGCTCATCTCCCATTATTTCTCCTTATCTCCCATTATTTCTCCTTATCTCCCATTATCTCATTCTATCTCCCATTATCTAGGCTTATCTCGACTTATCTCGCAATATTTCTCCTTACCTCCCATTATTTCTCCTTATCTCCCATTATCTCACCATAACTCCCATTACTTAGACTTATCTCTGCTTATCTCCCATTATTTATACTTATCTCCCATTATCTCACCGTATCTCCTATTATCTAGGCTTATATCGAATTATATAGAACATATCATATGTATAAATTTATAAAAACACATAAATCGGATAACTGGTTCTCAAGTGATAAGCGCAGTAACGGACAGACAGACAGAGAGACGTTGCATTTTATAAATATTATATTCTTTGCAAAATGATATTGTTCCATATTTAATGGTTTACGCAGTGTATTGCAAGAGAATGCGCTAACGGTAACTTTTTTTTCCGACTTGATTCACTATTATCGTCACTGCTTATTCTTTATGTTACCTAACGCAATAAAATATATTCTATAACCTGGCTAGAGAACATATGTATGTTTAAAAAAAAAGCACGTAAATCGGATAAGTGGTTCTCGCGTGATAAACGCACTAATGGACAGGCAGACAGACAGAGAGACATTGCATTTTATATATTATAGATTATAGATATTCTCTGCTACATAATATTGTTCCATATTTAATGATTTAGACTGTGTATTGCAAGAGAACGCGCTAGCAACAAACTTTTTTCCGACTTCATTTACTATTATCGTCACTGCTCATTCCTTATGCTACCTATCGTAATAAAATATAGCCTGTAACCTGGCCAGAGAATATATGTATGTTTTAAATAAAAAAGTACCTAAATCGGATAAGTGGTTCTCCAGTGATAAGCGCACTAACTGACGGACAGACAGACAGACGACCGACAGAGATACGTTGCATTTTATATATATTATAATATATTAATAAAATATATATCTATAACCTGGTCAGAGAATATATGTACGAATTTAAAAAATCACGTAAATCGGATAAGTGTTTCTTGAGGGATAAGCGCACTAACGGACAGACAGACAGACAGAGAGACGTTGCATTTTATATATATTATAAATATAGATTATTATTATTATTATATAGTCTGGCCAAAAAATATATGTATGAATTTAAAAAAAGACCTGGTTCTCGCATGATAAACGCACTAATGGACAGACAGTCAGACAGAGAGACTTTGCATTTTATATATATTATATAGATTATAGATTATAGGTATTCTCTGCTACATAATATTGTTCCATATTTAATGGTTTGGTCTGTGTATTGCAAGGGAACGCGCTAGCGGCAAACTTTTTTCCGACTTCATTCACTATTATCGTCACTGCTCATTCCTTATGCTACCTATCGTAATAAAATATAACCTATAACCTGGCCAGAGAACATATGTATGTTTTAAAAAAAAAGTACGTCAATCGGATAAGTGGTTCTCCAGCGATAGGCGCACTAACGGACAGACAGACAGACAGACAGACAGAGAGACATTGCATTTTATATATATTATAGATATATAGTATTATAGTATATAGTATATTCTTTGGCCAGGTTATATAATAATAATAATAATTTATATCTATAATATATATAAAATGCAACGTCTCTCTGTCTGTCTGTCTGTCCGTTAGTGCGCTTATCCAGGTTATAGATATATATTTTATTACATCTATAATATATATAAAATGCAACGTATCTCTGTCTGTCCGTCTGTCTGTCTGTCTGTTAGTGCGCTTATTACTGGAGAACCACTTATCCGATTTACGTGCTTTTTTTTAAAACATACTCGTGCATATGTTCTCTGGCCAGGTTATATGATATATTTTATTACGTTAGGTGACATAAGGAATAAGCAGTGACGATAATAGTGAATCAAATCGGAAAAAGTTTGCGGCTAGCGCGTTCTCTTGCAATACACTGCCTAAACCACTAAATATGGAACAATATCATATAGCAAAGGATATCTATAATATATATAAAATGCAAGGTCTCTCTGTCTGTTTGTCCGTTTGTGAGCTTATCACTGGAGAACCATTTATCCGATTTTCGTGCTTTTTTTTAAACATACATATGTTCTCTGTCCAGGTTATAGGATATATTTTAATACGTTAGGTGACATAATAGTGAATCAAGTCGGAGAAATGTTTGCCACTAGCACATTCTTTTGCAATACACTGCCTAAAGCATTAAATATGGAACAATATCATGTAGCAAAGAATATAATATATATAAAATGCAACGTCTCTCTGTCCGTTAGTGAGTTTATCACTCGAGAACCACTTATCTGATTTACGTGTTTTTTTTTTAAATTTATAAATTTGTTCTCCGGCCAGGTTATCTATAATCTTCTATCTATAATATATAAAATGTAACGTCTCTCTGTCTCTCTGTCTGCCTGTCTCTCTGCCTGTCTGTCTGTCTATCCGATAGTGCGCTTAGCACTGAAGAACCACTTATCCAATTTACGTGTTTTTTTTTTTAAAACATACATATGCTCTCTGGCCAGGTTATAGGATATATTTTATTGCGTTAGGTAACATAAAGAATAAGCAGTGATGAAAATAGTGAATCAAGTCGGAAAAAAGGTTACCGTTAGCGCGTTCTCTCGCAATACACTGCCTAAACCATTAAATATAGAACAATATCATATTGCAAAGAATATAATATATATAAAATGCAACGTCTCTCTGTCCGTCTGTCCGTTAGTGCGCGTATCACTTGAGAACCACTTATCCGATTTACGTGTTTCTATAAATTTATACATATCTTCTATATAATTCGATATAAACCTAGATAATGTCAGATAAGGTGAGATAATGGGAGATAAGTATAAATAATGGGAGATAAGGAGTAATAATGGAAGATAAGGAGAAATAATGGGAGATAAGCAGAGATAAGTCTAGATAATGGGAGCTATGGTAAGATAATGGGAGATAAGAAGAAATAATGGGAGATAAGAAGAAATATTGCGAGATAAGTCGAGATAAGCCTAGATAATGGAAATTATGTAGAGATAATGGGAGATAAGGAGAAAAAATGGGAGATAAGAATAAATAATGGCAGATATTTTATTTCGTTAGGTAACATAAGGAATAAGCAGTGACGATAATAGGGAATCAAGTCCACGCGAGCGGAGCCGCGGGTACGGCTAGTAATATATATAATCTGTCTATCTGTCCGTTAGTGTGCTTATCATTCGAGAACCACTTATCCGATTTACATGTTTTTTCTTTAAAAATTCTTAACTTAGTATTTATCAAAAAAAAAAATTCTACAATATATACAAAACGCAACGTCTCTCTGTCTGTCCGTTAGTGCGCTTAGTACTCAAGAACCACTTGTCCGATTTACGTGTTTTTTTTTAAATACATATGTTCTTTGGTCAGGTTATAGGATATATTTTATTACATTAGGTAATATAAGGAATAAGTAGTGAAGATAATAGTGAATCAAGTCCACGCGACTGGAGCCGGGGGCACGGTTGGTATATATACATATTTTTTAAATGAGAGTTGTTATCACAAATCATTTCGAATTATCCTTCGCTTTTTTTACTTCTCTTCCTAAAGCGAAGTATTGGTTTGGTGAAAAAAATCATATTCCGAGATTTTTGCGTCATAATACAGATAACGAAAAACATAGATTCATATTTCCTCGGTCGGTCTGTCAGTCTGCCGATCTCTTGACACGATAACTTTTGAATGAAATGATATATCGGTTTCGAATATGGGACACGTATAACTCTTGAAATAGAAATCGAATCTATATTTTTTGAGCGATATTGTTTTGGGAGAAGAAAATAAAAAGGTTAGGGTTAGTTAAATATTGTATAATTTTAGACGTATGAAAATTTTTCCTGGTTTTTCTCTAAAATAATGGATTCGGACAATTCGGCTTTCGTGATGCCATGGGAACCAGAGAGGCCTTATTTTCTATGCAGGTTTTGATTTAACGATGTAGAGGCGTTAATTGAGTCGTATATCTGTGCCTGATCAACTACCAAAAGGCATTTGATAGAGGTAAACATCACAAAATGGTCAGAATTCTGAAAGACCCTGGGGTAGATGGAAAGGATCTGGGGATTATTAACAACCTCTACTGGAACCAGATCGTATTTATTAAGACAAAAGGGAGCGTTCAGAAGCAATATTGATTGAGCGTGGATTAAGGCAGGGTTGTGTCTTGTCTCCACTATTGTTTAGTATATGCTCTGAGCAAAGGAAGAAGCGGATGAAGGAATACTGCGTAATGGGGAGAGAATAAATAATATTCGTTATGCTGACGTTACGGAGGTTGTGGTTGATAACTTAAAGGGTCTACAATATCTTATAACAAAAATAAATGAAGTCAGTAATCGATTTGGCCTAGAGCTTAATATCATCAAAACAACGTACATAGTAATCAGCAAGTCTCCGGTTCTTGCTACCTTGTTGATGGTTAACAATCAACAAATACAAAGAACTCCACAATATTCATATCCAAATACCATGAATTACTACATCACTTTTCAGAAGGTCAGCAATAAAATAAAGCTCAAAAAAAGATTCCTAAGATGTTATGACTTCAGTATCCTTCTTTACGGTGTGAAATCATAGACGCTGACTGAAGCTACTCTAAGAAATTTGAAGCATTTGAATTATGGCTATATCGCGGAATATTGAAAATTTCTTATACTGACTATATTACCAACGAGGATGAACGTCGCATGAACAAGAGACTGGAAATTATGGAAATTGTTAAAGTAGGAAAATTGGAGTATTTAGGACACATAATGAGAAATTCCTATAGATAGAGATTACTACAACAATTACCTCAAGAAAAAGTATTTGGAAAAAGGAGACCAGGACGTAGAGCATCTGCTGGCTAAACAATCTGAGAAATTGGTTCTCAACAAATACTACCGGATTTTTCACAGCTGCAGTGGATAAAGTAATAATATGCCAACCGAATAAGCACTTTAAGAAGGAGAAGAATGGATAAACTTTAGGCATATAATCATTTATACTAAAAATAATAAGGGTTTAAAAGGATGGGAAATATTTGTATAGTTTTAATAATATAATGACCAATTTTCTTAGTTTCTGGTTTCGATAATAGACAAATTTAAAGCATAGTTATATAAAGTGAAACATATAAGGAGGTAAAAGTGTAAAGAAGGAAACTTATAGCAGTAGCTTCGCATATATTGTAGTTTACATCTTTTCATTATTCTTGGAGTCGAAAAATAGGAAAACTATATTATTTTAGATTGTTTCCAATTCTAATAGAGGAGGAGATGAAAGACTCGTCAAATATCGTACAATATTGTACGATATTTGATGAGTTGGATACAAACTAAAAAACTGGTTAACATAGAAGCCATATTTTTGGCATATTTTTTGTATTTAAATGATAATAATTTATAATAATAATAATAATAATAATAATAAGCCAAACTCAACCACACTCACATCAAAACAGAGCTCAGAACCGAATTCAAAAACAGACTGACGAAACTTTTGCAAACAAAACTCAACTCTAAGAATCTCACTAAAGCCATCAACACGTTCGCTATACCTATACTCACATATTCATTTGGTATCATCAAATGGTCACAAACAGACATAGAAAATATTCACATCCTTATACGATCTCAATTCACCAAATACAGGAAATTACACCCCAACGCATGCAAAGAAAGACTTACCATCGAGAGGAAGGCAGGAGGAAGAGGAATTATAGACATCAGATCATTACACACAAAACAAATACAAACACTTTCACAGCAAGCAAACCAGCCTCCACACAGCGACAGTGAAAGCAGACAAAAACTACACACCTCTCGACTTAGCCCGGGCAGACCACTCAGCAGACACACACAGTCACACCCAATTACAACAGGAAAAGATGAAAACGTGGTCAGAGAAAACACTCCACGGAAAACACAGATACCACATAGAACAAGACCACGTAAATAAAAAACAATCATACACCTGGTTACGGGATGGGCAGCTGTTCCCTGAGACTGAAGGCTTCTTACTTGCCATCCAGGATAAAGTCATATTAACCAGAAACTACCAAAAGCATATCATCAAAGACTCGACTATTGCAGAGGACAGATGTAGGAAATGCCACCAGCAGAAAGAAACGATCGAACACATAACGAGCGGATGTAAAATATTGGCCGGAACGAAGTACACAGCCAGGCATGATTCAGCTGCCAAACATACAGATTCATAGAAAACACAGATCCCTACTACAAATACACCCCAACATCCATACTTGAAAATGAAGATTACAAGCTCTACTGGGATATCGGTATCTATACAGATAAAACAGTCTCCGCCAATAGACCCGATATTACTTTTCAGTGCAAAAAAGGAAAAGTCACCTATCTGATTGACATAGCTATCCCCAACAACACAAACCTCCAAGCGAAATACACAGAAAAAATTTCCAAATACACAGACCTTGCAACGGAAATAAAAAGGCTATGGAGACAGGAAAAAGTCATCATTGTCCCCCTCATTATATCAGCCACAGGCCTTACACCAATAACATTCACACCACATTTAGTGCAATTGGGACTCAACACGGACATACACAGAAGCATTCAGAAGTCAGTGATTTTGAAAACATGTAACATTGTCAGGTCATTCCTTAATACACCATGGTAATAGCGTTTGTGCTGACTTGGCTTAGCCCGTCAGTCAAACATGGAACCATATTGACTAAATGTGAGAAAGAGGATCAAAAGTACAATAATAATAATAATAGCTTTATTCCCAACAGTAAGAACCATTTACAGGGCAAAACAAGAAAGAATATAAATGAAATTTTCTCTTAAAACTATGGTACTAAAGTAACAAAAAAAAAAAGAAGAAAGAAAGAAATAAAAATGAATAAAAAAATTAAATGAATCAGCGCAGTACAAATTAGAATAAAAGTGAAATAAAACAAATATTAGTTACATACATCCAACAAGCAAAACAAGCTTCTAAAAGAATCTTTATGTCCTATCAAGTGAAATGATCTAAACATATTGACCTAATCTTATTTTCGGTGTCTGCAAAAATGTCACATTCATTACTAATTAAGTTAAATTTATTGCACATAACATTGATTGGTTTAATTAACCTGAGATTAGTTCTAGCACGTCAACAAACAAAAGTAGCAGTATTTCGTGAATTAATTCTAGGCACCAATATAGCCACCTTCGATAGCAGTTGAGGACAGTCGATGACTCCGTGCAACAATCTATACAAGAAAATTATAGACGAACACTCTCTGCGAGCCTCAAGTGATTGAAAATTAAATCTCTCCAATAACAAAGAGTACTCTATTCCTCTCATTGGATAAACACCATCTACCTTATATGATAAATATTTTAGAAATCTTTTTTGAACTCGTTCTAGCATTAGTTTGTAGCATAAATAATATGGGCTCCAAATAAGAGAGGCATACTCTAGTTTGGATCTCACATAAGACTCATAGAGCAGTATTAAAGATCGCTCACTATTAAAGCTTCTACAGTTGTGCACTATAAAACCATATAGACGATTGGCTTCCAGCGTTACGTTATTAATGTGATTAGAAAAATTCATTTTGTTATCGAATACTACTCCTAAGTCCCTTACACTATTGGTGCGCTCGAGAGTTGACGTTCCTAGTGAATATTCATATGCTATTATATGGTTTTTCCTCGTCACCGACATAATTTTACATTTAGAAATATTCAAGTCTAATTTATTGTGCTTACACCAATCCTCAAGCACGCAAAGCTCAGTTTGAAGCAATTTACAGTCCTGAATACATGAGACGGACGCATACAGCTTGAGATCATCAGCGAAAAGCAGCCTGCCACAATTCAGAGTATCACAAAGGTCATTAATATATAGCAAAAATAGTAGGGGACCAAGATTGGATCCCTGTGGCACGCCCGAGGTTGCGGTATAGGAATCGGAAATATATCCATTATAGTTTACTGACTGAGAGCGGCTCCCCAAATATGAAAAAAACAAACTGCACGCATCCATACCAAAACCCATACGCCAAAGCTTCTGCAGCAAAACGAAATGAGATATTCTATCAAAGGCTTTAGAAAAGTCCGTGTATATTACGTCAACCTGCCCTCCTGCGTCTAATATGTTCTCTGTAAAGTTTGTATACACTCCCAAGTTTGTTACAGTGGATCTACCATCAATAAATCCATGTTGATGGGTTGACAGAATACCTCTAACCTGAGTATAAATGCGATTATACAGAATTACTTCAAATAGCTTCGAAAAATTGTTCAGAATAGAAATAGGTCGATAATTGTTTACCTCGCTACGTTCGCAGGACTTGAAAATGGGGCACACCCTCGTTTGCTTCCAGTTCCCCGGAAATGCTAACGTCCTTAACGCCAGATTATATATGTATTTTAGAGGCACCATAAGTGCACCCGTACAATCTTTAACCATAAAAGATGGAATAACATCAGGTCCTGCGGTCAGCCTATTCTTTAATTTTTTAGCAGCGTGTTGAATCTCACTGTCTGTTACAGAAACTAATGAAATGTCAACCCTACCGAAAAGCTGATAAGCACTCTCCGGAACAAAATCGATTTCATTCCCGTTAGGCAAGAATACACTTTCAAAATAAGAAGCGCACATTTACTATGTCTTGTGGCTTTTCATACCAAGCATCACGCAAATGCATTGCTCCGGGAATCCTTGATTCTCGATTCTTCTGATTAATAAAGGACCAAAACTTTCCTGAATCACTGTTAATTGCTTCCTGGACACCAAGTATGTACCTATCAAAAGCTGATCTGCACTTAACCTTAATCAATCTTCTAATATTTGTAAATTCGATATTATACCATTGATCACCGGTTTTTTTATATTTTGACCTCATTAGGGATTTATATTTAATATCCGTAATTATTTCTGATGTATACCAAACAGGAAATTTTCGCTTAAAATTTTTGCGAAGTGGAACATAAGTATCTAGTTGCTCATAGAGTCTGTTATAAAACTCAGTAACTGCGATATTAACGTCAGTAGACTTACCCAGATTGGTCCAATCGGTAGACAGCAGAGAGTCATATAAAGACAAGAAATCGGCCCGTTTAAAATTGTATGCTGTTATTAAACAATTAGGGACACTCTGGGGTATATTACTGCCTAGATTAAAAAAATCAACAATTAGTGCCGGATGATAGGCATCCTCAGGAATAATTGGAACAAGGTTATGCACAACTGAACATTTAAAGTTACTAAAAACTAAATCTAAAACATTGCCAGTGTTTTCTAATATTGTTATATTGCTCAAAATTAAAGAAGTTCATGAAGGTGCCAATCTCTCTCGCTTTGATATCATTATTTTCACGGGCCCCATATTGAGGGGCATTGAAGTCTCCTAAAATGATTACCCTCCTATTCTGCAAATATTCGCACTGTTCAAGCGATTCAAAGAAAAGTTCATATTCCTGCGGAGTGACATATGGAGGTATATAAATGACTGTCACAATTAACGATAAACCATGTGGCAATATACATTTACACATTAGCAAATCTATATTGGGGAACACCGTTTCGAAATAGGAAGAGTTAAGAGAGTAACTACTGATGTCACTCCTGATAGCCAACAAGACGCCTCCACCCCTAGTTTTACTGGTTTCATAAATTTATGTTAGGAATGATATATTTAAACAATTTGTTTATTAGTACAATTAATTATCGTAAAAGATGCAAGAGATCTGTCAAGTAAGAACGTGTCCGCTATAATTCATTTTTGGTAGATGCGATTCTGTTTCAACAAAAAATCGGTAGAAGGGACCTTTGTCTACGACGCATTTTAGTAAAAGTATTAGTCAGAACTTTCATCAAAATAACGTAAAATACAAAATGAATCACTTATTTGCGCGTCGGTTCGAGGCTGTCTTTCTTTGTTCCCATCTAAAGGGGCCCAAAATGATACATTCCGCCGCTGCTAAATATAATAAAAAGTCGGTGTCGTTTGTGAAGAAGTGGGTAAATCATTTTACCGAGACAAAAAATGTCGAAGATTTGCCGTGGCTCGGTAGGCCAAGTCACTCCGAAAGTCGAAAAACGAATCGTGTCTTTGTTTTCACGGGACCCGAAATTGACGCTGCGTCAAAGAGCGGCAATATTAAGAAAATTGGATTTCAATGTATCCTATGAGACCATTCGACAACATCTTTGTGCTCATGATGTCAAATTCTGAAGCACGTTAAAGAAACCTTTGCTGGGAAAATCACGTCGAGAAGCAGCTCGCTTGGGCCCACGATAAGATAATAGAGTGGCCCTCACAATCGCCGGACGCCAACCTTAATGAAAATGTTTAGTCCCTTCTAAAGAGAAAACTCAAAGGAAAAACTGTGAGGACTTTGAATCAGTTATCTCGCGAGATTCGAAAAATTTGAAGAGTATGCAGAAAATCTCGTCGACAGCATGCCTCGAAGATGCCAGGCGATTATTGATGCAGCAGGCGATAGGACAACTTACTAAGGTAATTACGCCGTTGTTAGCACACCAAAGAATACATTCATGGCAAAAAATGTTCTCGAAGACGAGCGGTTACGTTTTTACTTGACAGGCTGTAATATACATCCATTTCAGGGTTTTTGGAGCCAAGAAATCGGGAAATTATAATATGTTTTTCTTGTCTCTAATTTTAAGAGGATTTAACTTTTTAGTGTTCCGTACGGAACACTTATAAGATCACTTCGGTCTGTCTGTCTGTCTGTCTGTCTGTCTGTCTGTCACACCCGATTTTCTCCGAAACTATTTGACATAGAAAAGTGAAATTTGGTAACAATATAGGAATTGATGGCCTCATCAGAGCCATGTAGTTTTGAGAATTAAATTTTGACTTAAGGGGTTAGTTTTGGGGGGTGAAGTCTTAAGTGAAAAAAAAATTTTTTTACTAGGTCATCGAGTGTGGTGTTAAATGAAAGCTTGTGAAAACACGAGTAAAAAATATATATATAATATTATACTTGCGCGCACTTTTCTTTGTATTATTTTTAAAAATTCGCGAAAAATCGCTGTCCGGGCCTTATCTCGAAAAGTACCTATCAAAAAATTTCGAAAAAATTCTGGAATATTCTCCACGGGGTGTAGATTGAACGAAAATTATCACGAGTGCATTACCTTTAATAATTTATATGGTATATAAAAAAAAACAAAAATTTCAAGGTCATCAGATTTCAGTAAATATTGGAAACAAACTTTGTTGAAAACTCATTTGGGGTGTATTTTGTGAAGTCACTGATCATTTTATACCTCTGTGACAAATTATTTTTATTTTAAAAGCAATCAACGCAACGTACGGAACACTAATTGCGCAAGTTCAACTTGCACTTGACCGGTTATTTTGAATTAACATCTCACCATAAAATACTTATTGTGTAAAATTACGATGTATATTATGTTGGGATTAAGTAATTCTCTAGTGAGAGCAATTCAAATTCATTGTCTATATTATAACTACATGGGAAGTCCTGGGTAAATCACTTTACCAATTTTTTCCCTGTTCTACTAAAAGGGAATCATCATTCAAAATACCCTAATAGAAATTAAATGCAAGACAACATGACAAAACCCAATAATGGTCGATCCTTGTATTTTCAATAATGACTTAATGTTCCAGTGATAATAGCAGAGATGGTGCGCTTTTGCATAATTAATTGCATATCATGCCGCATACAAACTATTAAATTTTGAAACTATAACAGTGTTCGTGAAGCTGGCTTTACTATTATATATAATTCTGGTTAAGCAGGGACTCTTGCTTATTATCGTCTAATACTTTAATATTAGTTATATTTATAGACTTTTAAGTTGATACTTTACCTGTTGTAACTTGGAATTAATAATTTCATATTTATACGACTTTAAAAAAGTAACGTACAGGGTGAGTCAACGATAAAGTAACGTTCATTATCTCATTTGTTTCGGAAATGACGAAAAAATGTTAAATACAATAGTTTTAGAGAATGATAAAGTGCACAGTTTAAAATTACTTTTGAGTATACAGGGTACTTCAAAAAAGTCTGGCCAATATAACATACGTTTTTTTTTTTAATGGAACATCCTATTTTCCAATTTATTTTTAAATTCTGCTTAAAATTTTATAACTTTTTTATTAATGATGTTGTATACCTAAACCTAATAGTTTTTCTAATATTTCAGTTTTAAAAAAAATATATTAGTTTTCAGTTTTGTAAAAAATTGCCAGTAGCGCCATTGTTTCTAAAGGTGAAATATTCATAATTGGTACAAGCGTTTTATAGAGATGAAAAAAAAAAGATATATGTAAAGAAATTTGAGTTAGATGCTACAGGGTGTTCAAAATAAATTTATATATTTCAACTATTTTATATAGAAAAATCTCAAATTTTTTAAATGTATATTATTATTTTTTCTAATAGATTTTACAAAACCCTCCAACTTTTATTAAGTATGTCATATACCCATTTCTAATAGTTTTCGATTTATTTTGAATTTTACACTACACTTACACTATAACATCTTAGCTGCCAAGACAAAAGAAAAATGTAGGCGTTGTCAAATTTTGACATGTCTATTAAGCAAGTAAAAATAGTTTAATTTGTTGTAGTAAGTGACGAATAAAGGTAATAGTTATGGATTTTCTTAAAAATGAATTAACTGATATGGTTTATATACTGGGTGAGGCGGGAAAAAAATTGTCTTTTGGCAGTAAGGCTTTACGGAGCGAAGTACCCTAATAGACGTATATCATCTAGAAAATCTTTTCAGTGGTTAATGGAACGGTTTGATGGTAGTATTAGCGTTGAGTATACGAGACGACGGAAAGTAGTAAACCAGAATGCTACTAATGAGGAAAAAGGAATGGCGATTTTACTTCATGTTGAAGATAATCCCCAGGTCAGCAGCCGTCAACTAGCTGACTAATCTGACACATCCCAACCTACGGCTAATCGCACCACAAGAAAATACAAGTACTTCAAGACCGTGATTTTAAATGACGAGTAAACTCTTTTACCACAATGAATGGAGCAATACAGGCCTATTCGAATTTTTTATCCAAAATAATGTTTTCTGATGAAGCCACTTTTCGCAGTAATGTGGCAGTTAACAGCCATAACATGCATTATTATTCAACAGTTAATCCATTTTGGATCCGGGAAGTTCAAAACCAAAACCATTGGTTGCTTAATGTATGGTGTGGAATAATAAATTTTCGAATTGCTGGTCCATATTTTTTCCATGAACCACTTAACGGGCCTACATATCTAAATTTTTTGCAAAACGAATTACCCCAGCTTCTTGAGGAAGTTGATAACTTTGAAAGGGCACAAATGTGGAGCTCCTGATCATTACCACCGGGAAATTAGGGAATTTTTAAACGATCGTTACCCACAAAAATGGATCGGTAGGGAGGGCATATTTATTACGTGAAGCTGGCTTAACTATTAATATAATTCTGGTTAAACAGGGACTCTTGCTTATTATCGTCTAATACTTTAATATTAGTTATATTTATAGACTCTTAAGTTGATACTTTACCTGTTGTAACTTGGAATTAATAATTTCATATTTATACGATTTTAAAAAAGTAATGTACAGGGTAAGTCAACGATCGAGTAAAGTTCATTATTTCATTTGTTGGAATGACGAAAAAATGTTAAATACAATAGTTTTAGCGAATATTAAGGTGCACAGTTTAAAATTATTTTTGAGTATACAGGGTACTTCAAAAAAGTGTGGCCGATATAACATATGTTTTTTTAAATGGAACATCCTATTTTCTAATTTATGTTTAAATTCTGTGTAAAACAGTATTAACTTTTTTATTATGTTATGTTATTATTATGTTATATAACTAAACTTAGTAGTTTTTCTAATATTACATTGTTTTTTAAAATATACTAGTTTTCAGTTTTGTAAAAAATTGCCAGTAGCTCCATTGTTTGTGAAGGTGGAATACTCATAATTGATACGAGGATTCTATAGAGATGAAAAAAGATATATGTAAAGAAACTTGAGTTAGATGCTACAGAGTGTTCAAAATAAATTTATATATTTCGACTATGCACTGCGCACCTTAACATTCTCTAAACTATTGTATTTAACATTTTTTCGTTATTCCCGAAACAAATGATATTGTAACATTCATTTTTTCTTAGATTTTAAGACCATGTAATGTTACTGATTTTTCACTTTAAATTGTACTTCTTTTCATTTTTGTATCGAACGGTATATTAATCAGAAATTCCAAGCCGTTCGGTATATAGTGTGCTGTGCGGGTTGCGACCGAATCCATCGAATTTGTGGTACGCCGGGATTGGTGGAATGTTTGTATCCGGAGTTTTGGTTCCGGCGTAGCCATATTACCGAGAGAGTGCCCGCGGTTTATTTAAGAGTCCGGTGGACAGGAAGAGAGGCTTATTTCCACCGAGCCGCCAAGTAGGTTATTTCGACCGAGCTGCCAAGTAGGCTAATTTCCATCGAGCCGCAGCCAGGCTTACTTTGACCGAGCCGCAGTAGAGGCTCATAGCAACAATTATGAGAGCCAAGTAAAGCACGAGTTTTTTTTCTAACGTAAAGCCGTAGTGGGCTCTAAGTGATTCCTACAAAGTGTAAAATCGGTTTTGTGTTCCATCGAAGGCCTAGAAGCCCAAATAAAAACCGTAAGTTACCAGAACATTCATCAATAGACCTATTCCCGAAGTAAGTGTCTTAATAGCAATTTGAACTGACAAAAGGTGAAGTGAAAATCACGATTCTTCGCTTTCGGGGGTAGTCAGGTTTTAGAATTTAAATGTCTGATTTAGGGACTCTAATAATAATAACTACCTGTTAGGCTAGAATTTTTTGTAATCCTTAAAACCGCAGAGGTTAGAACTTTTATTTTAAAATCACGAATAAATTTTCTTTTTGTGGATTAAAGCTAGTGTCTCACTGAATACCTATCTTACTTTTCAGGATAATGACGGCTGTACCAAACTGTTTTTTTTATTTAACAACTGTACACCCTTTCAGTATTTTTTCATTTTTTTAGCTGAAGTTAGATCCTTTCTATTTTAAAATGAATGGTGCCCAAAAGTCGTACAGCTGAGGTTTTTTTAAAAAAAATAAGAAAAAATAATTCCAAAAAGACGTACAAAAATTATCTCTTACCCATATCTCTCTACCAAGGAAAACTGAGCTAGTGTGTGTTTAATTTCTTTAGTTCTTTTAAAATAAGGATCCACTCAATTCATTATCAGAAATTAAAAAGAGGTTGCAAGAAAATTGCGCCCAAGCGTGGGAAAAAACAACTTTTCACAGGGTACAAAAGTGCGGGCAAGTTAACACATTACAAAATGACGCTGTCAACGCGGGGCTTTTGGAATTTTATTTTTTAAAGGGTTCAGTGTACTAGCTATCGAACAAAGTAAAAGCTCTAATTTTTCAGATATTTTTATTTCATAACATTTATTAAACGAAACTACACTATAGCAATAAGACAAAAGCAGGAAATTTGTAGAATTATTTATTTCAATTTATCTGATGGTGGTATAGATATTTGAATTTTGTTAATCGACTCTAAGATAAGTGATTCCTACTTTTTTCTTAAAAGCTAGCTTTATAGTTCAGATTAGCAGATGTGCTGGTTTACTTTAATTGTTGCAGTGTTAGATTTATTTCGCGGTTAACCGAAGAAAAAACTGTACTTTTTTTCTCACCGATGTTTTGCATGAATATTAAAAATACTTTGCTGATACGAAACGGTATTTGGAGATTTTTTGTTGAAAATTCTTAACATATTTGGTAAAAGAATTTTAATAGAAGGCAATACTTAGAAATTTTTTTTGAAATTGTCGAAGATTTTTTAAATGTTTGGTAAAGAAGTTTACATATTTTAGTTGCCTTTACATGATTTTATTTTGACTATTGGGAGCACAGGAAAAATATTTTTGCGACTTTTTAAACAATTCTTTTAAATTTTATAATCTAAATACATTTATCATGAAAGCCTTCAATTTTAAAGTCAATCACCTACTGGAATATGAGTTAGACTATGAACTGAAAATCCGTCGTACTTTCTCAGAACGTCCGGTCGCGGATAAAAGAAAGATTCTAACGAGGATCTTAAGTAAAGAAATATTCCAATAGATCAGATTGGACTAAAGTGTTACAAAAAGTTTCAGATTTTTTTTAAGTCTAATAAGAATTCTCCTTCTCAAGTTAAAACTCCTGCTTCTCCAAATGGTCACATATCTCCTTTATTCGTGCATAAATATTTAGATAACAGACCGCATATAAAGATAAATCTATTAGGTGTCCATTTCTCGGCTTTATTTGACTCTCGTGCAAATACCTCCGTTATAGGTCAGAATGGTATTAAAATTTTAAGTCGTTTAAGTATAAAAATATGCCATGTCAAAAATAGAAGTGTTACCACTGCAGATGGCAGCCGTCTAAAAGTTTTAGGTACGGTTGAGTTGCCGCAAGTCTGCAAAGGTCATTGTTTAGTAATCCCTGCTCTAGTAGTACCTTCTCTATCACATACTTTGGTTTTAGGATGTGATTTTGCATAAAAATTCGGAATTTTTGTAAATTTTAAAGAGAATTCGTGGTATCCACAGTCCCTAGAAGTCAATTCCCATACAAGTTTTAAAGATTGTTATTCAGAAAGTTCTTTAGAAAACCTTTTCTCGCGTCTATGTACCCTAGATGATCTCTCGCGGACGGAACGCTTAAAGGCAGAAAAAGTAATAAGCTCTTTCAATGAAATAAGTAGTAAAGATAGGTTAGGCCGAACGAATAAAATCACCATGTCTATAGATACGGCTGATGCCAGTCCTGTAAAGACAAGGCCCTTCGCCATGTCTCCTTATATGTCAAAAGTATTAAATAAAGAGTTAGACGAAATGTTGAAACTCGGAGTGATATCGTCTATGCTTTGACGGAAGAAAGCTCAACGAGGTCAGCAAATTTGATAACTATCCATTACCGAACACCGACAGAATTTTGACATCACTCAGGAATGCTAAGTATGTATCCTCGATAGACCTTAGAAAGGCTTTCTGGCAAATTCCTTTGGACAAATCCTCTAACGAAAAGACCGCTTTTGCAGTAGTAGGCCGAGGTCTATTTCAGTTCGTCACTATGCCGTTTGGTCTAAAGAACGCTGCTCAAACTCAGCAACGTTTAGTGGACGCTATATTTGGTCCGAAATATGAGCCACATATTTTTACCTATCTCGATGATATTTTAGTAACATCGGTAGACTTCGAATCGCATATACGCTTACTTAAAGAAGTAAAAAATAAATTGAAAGAGGCCGGACTGACGATAAATTTGAGCAAATGCGATTTTTTCAAAACTTCTCTAAAGTTTTTAGGCTATATTGTAGGCTCAAATTCCTTGCGTACCGATCCGGATAAAGTAGCAAGCATGGTTAATTATGCGAGACCTACTAATACTACGGAAGTTAAGCGCTTCGTAGGAATGTGTTCATGGTACAGACGTTTTATTGAGAATTTTTCTACCCTGTTGTCGCCTATTAATGATCTTTTGAAAGGACGAAAAAAAGGACAATCGATAGATTGGACAAAGGCAGCCGAAGAATCTTTTATAAAGATTAAAGAGCTATTGGTTTCAGCTCCCATTTTATCCCAACCAGATTTTTCCCAACAGTTTTATATTTCTAGTGATGCTTCTAATACCGGTTTAGGGGGCGTCCTAACACAGAAAATCAATGGTGAGGAAAGAGTGATAGCATATGCCAGTAGAACTTTATCAAAGGCTGAACGTAACTATTCGGTTGTTGAAAAAGAATGTTTAGCAGTACTCTTTAACATCGAAAAGTTTCGACCTTACATAGAAGGTGTTCCTTTCACGGTCATAACAGATCATTATAGTTTATTGTGGCTTAATTCTATTAAAAACCCTAGTGGCAAACTAGCACGTTGGGCGATTAGGTTGAGACAACATACGTTTAATTTAATTCATAGAAAAGGAGTCCACAATGTTATTCCTGACGCTTTGTCAAGAATCCCAGATCATACAGTGGACGAAAACAGTCTTAATGCACAAATTGACGTAAGAATGATACAGTTGATATAGATCGCATTGATCCATGGTACGATAATTTACGGCAGCAAATTAAAGAATTTCCTCAAAATTTTCCGCAGTGGAAGGTGGAAAATGATTTCGTGTACAAGTTTATCCCAAACCAGTTGCCTTTAAAAGTTAATGTACCTGAGTGGAAAATACTAGTTCCTAAACCACAGAGAGAGGAAATTATAGACATGTGTCACACTCCTCCTACTTCTGGTCATTTTGGTTTTTTATAAAACTCTTTACAGGGTTCAGGAACAGTATTATTGGCCAAAAATGCGTTTTGATATCTTAAAGTTTGTGAGGACTTGTGAAGTATGTGGAGCGCAGAAATCTCCAAATACACTACCTATGGGACTGATGGGAAAAGAGAAAACGGTTAATTACCCTTTTCAAGTCATAGCAGCTGATCTAGTAGGCCCATTCCCACGTTCAAAAAAGGGAAATAAATGGCTTCTCGTGGTTTCTTGCTGGTTTACAAAGTATACCATGCTATTTCCTTTGAAAAGCTCTAAAGCTGAACATATAGAGAGAATTTTGGAAAATGATGTCTTTCTAATCCACGGTGTTCCATCGCTCTTAATATGCGATAACGGTACTCAGTTTACCTCTAAGAGTTTTAAGAGCTTAAGTGAAACTTATGGTTTTAACATCCGTTTTAATCCTGTGTACTCTCCACAATGTAATTTTGTTGAACGTAATAACCGAACAGTCGGGACCGCTTTAAGAAGTTACGTTGATTCACATGACACTTGGGATGGCAATATTTCCAAAATTCAACAAGCAATAAATACAGCAAGACACGAAGTAACCGGGTTCACACCGTCTTTCTTAGTTTACGGCAGACATATACCTCTATCCGGATCGTATTATAAAAATTTAGATTTGGATGTCAATGTTGACAGCGAAATAATTCCGGGTAACAGGGGGGTGCGTACGCCGAAAATTTAAAAGGTTTAAAAGATATTTTCACCGACGTGCGTAGTAAGATACATAAGGCTTATGAACGGAACAGTAAGTCTTACAACCTTAGAAAAAGGGATTTTGCCTTTAATATAGGTGATCACATTTGGCGAAAAAATAAAATTCTTTCCAGTGCAGCTGATAAATTCACATCTAAGTTGGTACCTAAGTATGTGCATTGCGTGGTAAGAGAAAAGATTTCAGACTTAGTTTATGGTTTAGTTAATTTAGATGGGACTAAAGTAGGACGATGGCATATTAAAGACTTAAAACCATTCACGGGACCTAACCCTAATGAAAGTTTGTCAGAAGAAGAATAATTTATATTTACATTATCTTAATTGCTTTACTTTACCTTTTTTGATGTTGCTCTGTAGAGGTGACGACCTCGTTTTTTTTTTGACTGTTATAAAAGTTGAGCAGAGTATAGCTTACTTTTATTATTTTTGCTAAGGTTTTGGGTACTGGCCATATCCCAAACTTAGGTTGAATGTGGTTGATGTTTAGCATCGACTCAGCTGTTGCGAGCTTGCGAAGAAGTCATACTCAGGATATTTCATAAGACTGGTATGTCGGTGGTCGCGGGATTTGATTTGCTTAAGACCCCAAATAATATCCAGTTCTTGACACTTGGAAGCGAAATTTTGATCAGAGGCAATCCAAGGTGATCTTGAGTTAGGACAAGCGCAAGATGTAGCTCGCGTGGTATGATGTTGAGTAAAAATTTTTATGAGCAATTTCAAAGTTTGTTACCCGAGTGGGTGTATTTCTATTACCTTAGTGGTATATGTTGGGTGCAATTAAGAGTAAATTGATTTTGGTTTATCCAGTAAGTTTAAGACTTGGATTAATTTGATTGAGATCTTCTTCTGAATTGGCAAACTGAGGGTATACTTTTTTCTTTTCAGGGCCGTTTAAACGTTACCTTTGAGTCACAAACTTTTTAAAAATTTTTTTGCATGGACTCATAGGCGTATGTTGAGTTTTTTCGGTATACTATCAGATTGATAGGAAATTGAAGTCCTGCAGGAGAACTAAAGGCTGATCATTTACAGGAGATGAGAGCAGAGTAAGACAGTCGATTCACAAAGAAATGATCAAAATCTGATACCGAGATGAGAACCTTGTTAAGAGAGGCTAAGCGCAGTGAGGGAAGATTCCTAACCGAATTTTTAGATTTCCAAGAGGTAATCTAGAAGTTTGGGCTGACAGAAAACGGTTATGCCTGATACCTGTAGCAGTTTCTTCTAGAGGCTATTGTCTAGGAAGACGATTAACACCATGATCGAATATTTTAGCTGTCAACGATGTTTTCTTCTTGTTTCTGATTAAGCTGGAAAAGCTCTTGTCGTCTTCAAAAGTTTTGTAGCATTGTCGCCGAAATATTGAGAAATTTTTGCTTCATGTAGCTTTTTAAGCTCATTTTCGTAGTTTGGAAATTTCCGTTAGAAGCTTGGTTAAGTCAACCTTGTAAACCTTTTAGGTTGTATCCCATAAGTTATTTTTTACAGGCTGTGATGCACCGGGTGCTAACAGATGCCGTTACGACGTTTGGCAAGGAGTTAATCTTCCTGAGGAACAGACTGATTGGAAGGGTAGTCTATGGGGGGCGCACGTTTGACCTTTGGGACCTTTAGAGGTTTTGTTACCCAATGGCTATTTCTATTTGAGCCAAAGGAGAGCCTAGCTACTGTAGTCGACCTCAGCTCCAATTAGCCTATTAGTGGTGACAGGCTGTTAGCAGTAGTGTGTTTCGGAACACCCTATTGATTAATTTTTTTGACTTATGGTGGTGTGGTAGACACCGTTTTAGTTTAGTGGATGCTATAATCTACTCCCTTTTGTTGGTGGACACCAGGGTAACCATTTCCGTATTTTATTGTCTCCACCTTTCAGTATACCGTGGTGAGGTGTTCGTCTCCTGTTATGTGGGATGGATTGAATGTTTTTCGTTGTTGTTCCAGGGCGAGACCAGTACACGAGGGTTCTTCATGCAACTTGGAGAAGCGCAATGCTGGTTAAATTTTATATCTCTGTGTAGCCACCCTGAAGAATGACGGAGGGCGTTTTTTCTGGCTCATGTTTCTAGGCAGATTTGTCACTTTGGTGCGATGTGCCGAAAATTTGGTTAGCTTTTGCTAAGAGCTTTCACCAAGCTCGCTATGGAGTTACCATGACCAAGAGTTTGGGATTTGAACTCCTGTATATATTTCTGTATATAGTTCTGTATATATTTCTGTATGTTGGTTGCCTGAGGGCATGTGCTCAAAATGCGTGATTTTGAGTCGTTTTTGCTTATGGACTCCTATATATAGGATTATGACTTTAGGGAGGTCCTATTTCGAGACTTGCTGTCTCATACAGTTATATTGGGAATGTTTCCTAGAATGTTAGTTGTGCGCAGACTAATCATTCTGTTCTTAGAGAACATTGCTTTTTGAAGCAGGATCATTCAGTTTGGTGAATTTTAGCTTTTATAGCTATTCACTGTGTTTAGAGTGAATTCTAGCTTTTGTAGCTATTCACTGTGCCTATAGTGATATTGTTAGCTTTTATAGCTGCTCACTATGTTAATGGCGAGATTGTTCTTTTAGAACGCAGACTTTGTGTAGTCGAGGACTATTTACAGAGTGTTTTCTGGCGATGTACCAGAATGTTTTCTTGGCGAGGAGCCGAGGCTTTTTTCTGGCGATATACCAGAGTGTTTTCTTGGCGAGGAGCCGAGGTTTTTTCTGGCGATATACCAGAGTGTTTTGTTGGCGATGAGCTGACGCGTTTTCTGGCGATCAACCAGAGCGTTTTCCCTGGCGATTTTTGCATGTCTGGATGTCTCAGGACGTCGACATTGCGCGATGTAGCGATTTCCCTGGCGATTTTTAGCATGTCTGGATGTCTTAGGACGTCGACATTGCGCTGTAGAGTGCGATTATTTTCGGAGTGCGACTAGTAGTGATACTAGATTTGGAATGTTCTCTTAGCGATGAGCTAGAGCATTGATGGCGATTTTTCACGAGCGTTTGTCTGGATTTTCATCCAGATGTTTCTTAGCCTTGTGCTAAATGGTCTTACGAGACTTTTTCCTTTTAGTGTTAGTATTTGCACTAGAATCAATTTTTTTGTTTTTTTCTTTATTTAAGAATTTTTATAAATTTCTTTTGCTGAAATAGAAAATTTTCTGACAATCCTTAAACTATTTTAAGGGGGGTGTTCATACTTTGTTTCAGTTCATTTTTTTGATTTAGACAAGAGTCTAGACAAAAATTTTTTTTTGTTTTGGTAACAATAACAGAGCTGATTCTTTTATATAAGAAGACCGCGATTGTTACTTTAGAAAGGTATTTCTTATGTTCATGCAAGGATTTTTATTTACTTTTTGATGTACTTAACCTTAATGCTTAATTAAGTCAAGTCTAGTTATAAGATTCTTGTGTACATGCAAAGATTTTCATTTGGTTTTCATTGTACTTAATATTTGTGCTTAATTGAATTAAGTCTAGTAGTAAGGTCCGAAGTTTGTAATTTTGTTTTAAGTTCTGACCTTAGTAGTAAGTGATAGTGTACCACTTTGTACCTTTTCATAAGTAGCCTTAGTTTAATAGACTAGTGTAGTCTATTTCTTTTTGGAAGGGGGTAAATGTAACATTCATTTTTTCTTAGATTTTAAGACCATGTAATGTTACTGATTTTTCACTTTAAATTGTACTTCTTTTCATTTTTGTATCGAACGGTATATTAATCAGAAATTCCAAGCCGTTCGGTATATAGTGTGCTGTGCGGGTTGCGACCGAATCCATCGAATTTGTGGTACGCCGGGATTGGTGGAATGTTTGTATCCGGAGTTTTGGTTCCGGCGTAGCCATATTACCGAGAGAGTGCCCGCGGTTTATTTAAGAGTCCGGTGGACAGGAAGAGAGGCTTATTTCCACCGAGCCGCCAAGTAGGTTATTTCGACCGAGCTGCCAAGTAGGCTAATTTCCATCGAGCCGCAGCCAGGCTTACTTCGACCGAGCCGCAGTAGAGGCTCATAGCAACAATTATGAGAGCCAAGTAAAGCACGAGTTTTTTTTCTAACGTAAAGCCGTAGTGGGCTCTAAGTGATTCCTACAAAGTGTAAAATCGGTTTTGTGTTCCATCGAAGGCCTAGAAGCCCAAATAAAAACCGTAAGTTACCAGAACATTCATCAATAGACCTATTCCCGAAGTAAGTGTCTTAATAGCAATTTGAACTGACAAAAGGTGAAGTGAAAATCACGATTCTTCGCTTTCGGGGGTAGTCAGGTTTTAGAATTTAAATGTCTGATTTAGGGACTCTAATAATAATAACTACCTGTTAGGCTAGAATTTTTTGTAATCCTTAAAACCGCAGAGGTTAGAACTTTTATTTTAAAATCACGAATAAATTTTCTTTTTGTGGATTAAAGCTAGTGTCTCACTGAATACCTATCTTACTTTTCAGGATAATGACGGCTGTACCAAACTGTTTTTTTTTATTTAACAACTGTACACCCTTTCAGTATTTTTTCATTTTTTTAGCTGAAGTTAGATCCTTTCTATTTTAAAATGAATGGTGCCCAAAAGTCGTACAGCTGAGGTTTTTTAAAAAAATAAGAAAAAATAATTCCAAAAAGACGTACAAAAATTATCTCTTACCCATATCTCTCTACCAAGGAAAACTGAGCTAGTGTGTGTTTAATTTCTTTAGTTCTTTTAAAATAAGGATCCACTCAATTCATTATCAGAAATTAAAAAGAAGTTGCAAGAAAATTGCGCCCAAGCGTGGGAAAAACAACTTTTCACAGGGTACAAAAGTGCGGGCAAGTTAACACATTACAATATAATGAACTTTATTCTATCGTTGACTCACCCTGTACAGGAATAATTAAAGAAAAATACAATAAGAATAAAAAAACTACTACACGGAAAAACACTAGCAGTGTTATTATTATGGTCGAAATATTTGCTACAAATTATGAGGTACAGTCTATCAAGTAAGAACCTGACCGCTCGTAATCTTGAAAAAATATGTTTCGAGAACATTTTGCAATCAATGTATTCTTTGGTATGCTAGCAACGTCGCAGTTACCTTAGTAAGTTTTCCAATCGCCTCCTGCATCAATAATCCTCAGAGTCTTTCCTCTGAGCTTTCTCTTTACAAGGAATCAAACATTTTCAATAGGGTTGGCGCCCGGCGCGCCGGCGAAGCTCCACTATGCCACTCAAATTCAGTTTAAAGTAATTGGAAAGATTTTTCTAAAAAATTATTAATTTTTTCATGACTAGTCGATCTGTAGGGTTAGATTTTGGTTTTCCCGAATTTTCAGAAGAAGTATTAAGTTTTATAAAAAAAAAAACGGAGTTTTTCGCTGGAGAATCACTCTATAGATCGTAATTTTCACTTAATTATGACACATTTCTTTTCTAAAGGTTCGTTTTTTTATTGCCAATTGATTAATAGGGCTGGATTTTCGATTTTTCCCCCGTGTTTTTCAAAAATTTGAGAAAAAATTTGTATTTCTATAGAAGTACGGTTTTTCCTTAAATAGCTATTCACAGATGATTTTCCTTCCATATTCAGCGCAGATTTTTCTCTGAAATTAATTCTTTTGATAGACAATCAATCTACCGAACTCGGATTATTATTTTTGCCCCAGGTTTATTAAAAATTGCAGACATCTCTAGCGTTACCCAGGAGACACCACATGGACGTAGTGTCTGCTGGTATCTCTTTGTGTGTGTGTATGCCTGTGTGTATGTGTGCGTGTGCATGTGCGTGTATATGTGTGTGTATTACCTAGGATAACTCAAGTACCTACTAAGAATATTGCTGTTTTTAGTTTTAGCGTTTAAAAGAACGCATGCGAGTTTTTACTACAATATTCATTGCCAAGATGTCGAGGAATAATTATGAATTTGGAAATGTCCTGGGTATTAGATCAGCGAAAATTGCCGCAAATTTATTGCAGGACAATTCCGATGCAGAAGAATCTCGTTAAATCTAAATGATTTCTTTATTATTGAGTCGAAGAAATAACTTGCAATTCAATTTAAAAAAGTTGCTAGCTTATTAAATAAAGTTACTTAAATTTATCAGAAAAATTTTCAGCACAACTGAGGAAATTTTAGTAGTTTCGATTAAATTTGAGCAAATTTTAGGTGGATTTGTTAAAATATTTGCTAATTTTTGCTAATCGCTACTAATCTAAACAAAATTCAAAATCTTGCTAACCAATGAAAATTTGAATTATTTCAATGAAGATTAAAAATTTTTCCGAGATTTTAATTTTAATTCGCGGAAATTCGCATTAATTTAATTCAAGATTATTATATAAATTATTTGATTTGGTTGTTATTCAAAAAAATTCATAAATTTTTTTTGTACAGTCAAAATTGAACAACTTTATTAATATTATTGCTTTACATAATATCTTAATTTCAATACGTTTTACGAATTTAGTGATTAAAGTGTGAATAAAAGATATTGATACTAGATTTTGTAATCTTTATCCAGATTTTGAATTTTCCCCTACCACAAAATTCGCTGCAGTTCTTTGCTGATCTCGAAAGATTAACGTCTTCATTTCTGTCAAATTTCATCTTCATTGTTTGTACAGTTCTAGTAATTTTGAAGAAAAAGAATATATCCTAAAACTCGTTACTACAAAATTTTTCTGGGATTTCAGAAGACCCTAATTATTTCTTTTTTATAAAGTTGTCTATGATTATTACTGAATATTTTTACAATGAATATCTCAGTGAAACATGAGCAGTAGATTATGTGAATAAATATATTCCAATCCATGCACAAGGGTCCCTCAAAACCCAGTGAAATCGTGTTTTCCCACCGATTTTTTTGAAGAAAGAAAAGAAAAAATTGTTTTATTCAGAAAATTGGTTTCATAACAATAACTCAAGATGGTTGACCGAATTCTTTTACTTTCATGTATTGGCTTCAGGTTTTAAGATAGCCAAATCCTTTAAGGATATTATTGATGTGTTCGTACCAAAAAGAGAAGGATTAACGAAGTCGTGCGACAAGAAATCTCGTTTCTCAGATAGCTCCAATAAAGCTAATAGTGATTCGCATGATATTTAATATAATGAAAGTAAAATAACTTTATCTCCTGATACACACAGACAGACACACTTCCATGTGGTGTATCCTGGGTAATGCCAAAAATGTCTGCAATTTTTGAAAAACCTGGGACAAAAAAGATAATCCGAGATAGATGTATAATCAATACATTAAAAAGAATTGATTTTTGAGAAAAATCTGTCCTGAATATGAAATGAAAATTATGTATGAATTTTTGCGGAAAAAAACCGTACTTCCATAGAAATATAAATTTCCCCTGCGAGAAAAAAGAATGATACTTAAATATATAATAAAAGACTGTTTTTAGTCAATTTCCACTGGTTTATTTAAATTGCGATGACGCGTTTCGCTGTCGATGCAGCTTCTTCAGATCTACATTTTACACTGTCAAATTAGGTTTAATATTCACAGTTTTTATATAATTTCTTAATTATAATATTACAGCTAATTAAATTACATTGATAGTATTGGAAATCCACACAGATTTGGAGTTAAGAGAATAAATTCAATAATGGTGAATTGCTTAAATCTACCTGGTCGTTGAGTAATGTACCTGTAGTCCTTAATCGATTTATTTACATAGTCTCTAAAAGATTTAGTTTTAAACCTTTTTGTTGGGTGTGTAAAATTTTGAAATTCTTGTTAAATGTGTGATTTTCTGTTAATAGATGATTAGCATATGTTGAATTAGATTTTCTATGGATGAAACTTTTTTCGTGTTCTGTAATTCTTTGTCTAAATGTACGTCCAGTTTGTCTGATGTATGTTTTAGGACATGACCCACATGTTAATTGATAAACCCCTGATTTATTGTCTTTATTGATTTGTGGTTTGTAGTTTTTAAGGTATTTCCCTATAGTATTGTTAGTCTTGTAAGCTATGTTGATATTTTTTTGATTTAAAAATTTCCCCGGTTTTTCCGTTGGTTTGCCGAAATAGGTTAAGCATTTAGAAGTGGTATTTTTGTCCTTAAAACGTGGGTATATTTCTGAGATAGCCTTGTTTCTAAGTTTTTTCTTAACGATACTATTGATTAAAGTAACCGAATAACCGTTGTTAACGGTCACTTTAATCAATAGTATCGTTAAGAAAAAACTTAGAAACAAGGCTATCTCAGAAATATACCCACGTTTTAAGGACAGAAATACCACTTTTAAATGCTTAACCTATTTCGGCAAAACCACGGAAAAACTGGGGAAATTTTTAAATCAAAAAAATATCAACATAGCTTACAAGACTAACAATACTATAGGGAAATACCTTAAAAACTACAAACCACAAATCAATAAAGACAATAAATCAGGGGTTTATCAATTAACATGTGGGTCATGTCCTAAAACATACATCGGACAAACTGGACGTACATTTAGACAAAGAATTACAGAACACGAAAAAAGTTTCATCCATAGAAAATCTAATTCAACATATGCTTATCATCTATTAACAGAAAATCACACATTTAACAAGAATTTCAAAATTTTACACACCCAACAAAAAGGTTTAAAACTAAATCTTTTAGAGACTATGCAAATAAATCGATTAAGGACTACATGTACATTACTCAACGACCAGGGAGATTTAAGCAATTCACCATTATTGAATTTATTCTCTTAACTCCAAATCTGTGTGGATTTTCCAATACTATCAATGTAATTTAATTAGCTGTAATATTATAATTAAGAAATTATATAAAACTGTGAATATTAAACCTAACTTGACAGTGTAAAATGTAGATCTGAAGAAGCTGCATCGACAGCGAAACGCGTCATCGCAATTTAAATAAACCAGTGGAAATTGACTAAAAACAGTCTTTTATTATATATTTATAATGAATTTCCATCAAGTAGAAGCTACAACAATCCAAAATGATACTTAACGTCCACGATGCCTTAGTGCAGCCAACAAGCCAAGTCCGTGAAATTGTGAAAACCTGTGTCAACATGACGGAAGTTGGACCAGCAACTATTTATAGATTTCTAAAAGAAAGAAAACGCGATCCTTGCAACGAACCTCAGAATCACAAAGGAAAGGAGCCCTTAGAGGTCGAGGAAGTCTTTAAAAACGCAATACGAAGAAAAGTACACCATTTTTTTATTACGAAATAAATATCTACACTACATAAAGTTTTGCAAGAAATCAAAGAAGACCAGGACTTACCAGATTTAAAAAATGGAAATTATAGAAAATCCTTCATAACCTGGATTTTCGTTGGGAAAAACATAATAAAAAATCTGTTTTTATCGATAAAACAGAGAAAATTTGTTGGAGAAAAGAATATCTACGAGCAATCAGAAAATTTCGAGCCGAAGAAAGAAATATTTTTTATTTAGATGAGACTTAGTGAGGGACACACAGAGAAGACATTAAGTCAGTCAACTGGATTACAACCCCCTTCAGGAAAAGATCGCAAGTTAATTATAGCACATATTGGTAATAAAAACGGATTCCTCTACGGTGGCTTGTTGGAATTCGAATCAAAGTCATCTAAAGATTTCGTTGCAAGGAAAATATCACGTTCAAACTTCAAGATGTAAGGCAATTATTACTCGCCGGAATAGAGGGGATTAAATAGGATAATTGGAAAAATGCCATTTGACAGGTTATAGAAGAACAAAATAAAATGTGGAAACTTGAGGAATACATCGAAGAAACTGTGGAACCCTTAAATATCAATTTAAGAGAAGTCGAGTCTTCGGATTTTGAAGATGATGATTGTTTTTGATTGTAATTAAAGTACTTATATATCGTGAATTGTCAATTTGTATGTATACATAGATCTACAGATTAAAAAATTTTTGATAATAAATCTAATATTTCTATAGCTTTATTTATAAGATAATTTTATTTATTAAACACTAAAAGCAGGTTACGCTCGTACAGCTATGCTACCGATGCACCCTCATTTACATTTTTTGACTCTATTTTATAGCAGAGGTTTTCTGCCTAAAATACGGTGAACCCTTAAAAATAATTCAAAACAGGTAGCAAAATTCAGTAAAATGCATAAGAAATTTCTTTTTAGTGTTCCGTACGGAACACTTATAAGATCACTTTGGTGTCTGTCTGTCTGTCTGTCTGTCTGTCTGTCACACCCGATTTTCTCCGAAACTATTTGACATAGAAAGGTGAAATTTGGTAATAATATAGGAATTGATGGCCTCACCAGAGCCATGTAGTTTTGAATTAAATTTTGACTTAGGGGGTTAGTTTTGGGGGGTGAAGTCGGAAGTGAAAAAAAATTTTTTTTACTAGGTCATCGAGTGTGAAGTCAAATGAAAGCTTGTGAAAACACGAGTAAAAAATATATATATAATATTATACTTGCGCGTACTTTTCTTTGTATTATTTTTAAAAATTCGCGAAAAATCGCTGTCCCGGGCCTTATCTCGAAAAGTACTTATCAAAAAATTTCGAAAAAATTCTGGAATATTCTCCACGGGGTGTAGATTGAACGAAAATTATCACTAGTGCATTACCTTCAATAATTTATATGGTACATAAAAAAAAAAAAATTTCAAGGTCATCAGATTTCAGTAAAGATTGGAAACAAACTTTGTTGAAAACTCATTTGGGGTGTGTTTTATGAAGTCACTGATCATTTTATACCACCGTAACATAAATTTTGACTTAAGGGGTTCGTTTTGAGGGATGAAAATTTTTTTTTTACTAGGTCATCGAGTGTGTGTCAAATGAAAGCTTGTGAAAACATGAGTAAAAAATATATATCATGTAATATTTGCGCACACTTTTCTTCGTATTACTTTTAAAAAATCGCTGTCCCCTACCTTATCTCGAAAAGTACTGATCAAAAAATTTTGAAAAAATTCTGGAATATTCTCCACGGGGTATAGATTGAACGAAAATTATCACGAGTGCATTACCTTTAATAATTTATTTGGTATATAAAAAAAAAACAAAATTTCAAGGTCACCAGTTTTCAGTACTTTGTTGAAAACTCATTTGGGGTGTGTTTTGTGAAGTCACTGATCATTTTATACCACCCTAACAAAAATTTTTATTTTAAAAACAATCTACGTACGGAACACTAATTGTGCAAGTTCAACTTGCACTTGACCGGTTTTTATTTTCTTTAAGCGCACTCCAACATGTATGTGCATCTACAATAAGAGAATTCTGTTATCAACTCCAAACAAATACACTTTAAGTGAAAATTACGATCTATGCAGTGATTTTCCCGCAATTTTTTCATAAAAATTAATACATCTTCTAAAAATTCTGGAAAACTGTGGAAAATAAAACCTAAAATCTAGCTCGACAGATCGATTGGTCATGAAAAAAAAACTAATGATTAAAAAAAATCTCTCCGATTACTTCAATATTAAGACCTGTAGGTTAATTTAAGTGGCACAGTGCGGCTTTGTACCACTGTGCGGCGATTATGAGGTCTAGTAACGTATCGTGGGCCCAAGCGAGTAGTTTCGCGACATATTTTTGTTCCAGCAAAGGTTTCTTTAACATGCTTCGGAATTTGACATAATGAGCAAGAAGATGTCAAATAATCTCATGAAATACCTTCAAAGCCGATTTTCTTACTTTTGCCACTCTCTCACGCAACGTCAATATCGGGACCTGTGAAAACAAAGACACCATTCGTTTTTCGGCTTTCGGAGTGACTTTGACTACCGAGCCACGTTTTTGGCAAGTTGTCAACATTTTTCGTCCCATTAAAATGATTTACCCACTTCTTCACAAAACGACACCGACTTCTAATATATTTAGCGGCCGTGGAATTTGCCATTTTAGGCCCCTTTGGATGGGAGCAAAGAAAGGCTGTTTCGAACCGACGCGCAAACAAGTGACTCATTTTTTTTATTTATTGGGGTGGGGCGCGTCGACATCAATTTGGTACCCAAGAAAGAGTTAGCTAATTATTTCGAGATCTTTCAAGTATTTGATTACACCTGTCTTGTTTGTTTGAAAGATATTGACTATTTGCTTGATATCCGATGGAATATTGGGTACAGATCTTAGATGAGATGAATGTTCTGCTTCAAATGTGTGTTTTACTGATAATGCGAAACCGCAAATACAGCACGAAGGAGCTGGTTCACCTCTTAATAAGTGGGAATGCGTGTGATATGTATGTCCTATTGCCAATCTTCTCAGAGTTGTGTTCTCTGATCTGCTGATATTGTGTATGTGGAGGGGAGATGGACTTAAGATTTAACTTCTCACAACTTGTTATTCCAATTGAAAAGCATTTCTGGTTATTAATGATAATATTTTTACAAAATCATTCATATGATTCTCCCCTGTGATGGTGATGTCTCTCTCCGCAGCTTTTTTGGCGTCCCGATCCACCATGTCATTACTCTTAAACTAAATGACTCGGGATCCAAATAAGAGTAATTTGTTTTTCCCTAATGTTGGCGTTGTAAAGTAAATCTGACATTTGCCTCAGATATGCATAGTTAAGGTTGTTGGATTTTATGGCCTTTAAGGCACTTAATGAGTCAGATGCGATAAGAAAGTTATTATTTTCTTTGGATCTGATTGAGTAACTGATTGCTTCCTTTATTGCCAGAAGCTCTGCTAAGAAAAAAAGGTGGAACGCTTCACTATTTTGCGTGTAATCCTTGCGTAGGGGCCATGCTAATCTTCTCTGTATAGTTCCAATTTTAGTATATGTGCCACCGAAGCGAGTACTGACTCATTTTGGATTTTACGTGATTTCGACGAAAGTTCGGAATCGATTCATACTTTTACTAAAATGCGTCGTAGACAAAGATTGTCTCTACCAATTTTTTGTTGAATCGCTAGAATGGCATCTACCAAAAATGAATTATCGCGGACACGTTCTTACTTGACAGACTCTATATCGTAACACCTACATATAGTAAAAGATGCACGAAACTGTATCACTAGTTGCTATATAAAAAAAACTATTTTTCAACAAATCATTTAAATTAATTTTTTACATTGTTGTAGATTAGTTTCCTACAATATTACAGAAATTTTATTTCCGCCTGTTGGAAAAATAGTGTACGAGGCTGGTTTGAAAAGTCCGTGCAAAAATAAAAACTACTTATGTGTTTGGGGTAAACCTTTTTTATTTTTCGACATAGTCTCCTTTTAGGCTTATACACTTCGTCCAACGATGTTCTAGTTTGTTGATCCCTTCCGAATAATAGGATTTGTCCAAGTCTGCAAAATATCCATTAGTGTCTGCAATCACCTCCTCGTTTGAATAAAATCTTTGTCCCGCCAGCCATTTCTTCAAATTGGGGAACAAATAGTAGTCCGAGGGAGCCAAGTCTGGAGAATAGGGGGGATGTGAAACGAGTTGGAATCCTATTTCCATTAATTTTGCGACCACAACTGCTGAGGTGTGTGCTGGTGCGCTGTCGTGATGGAAAAGGACTTTCTTGTGGGCCAATCGCGGGCGTTTTTCTTGCAGCTCGGTTTTCAAACGGTCCAATAACGATGAATAATATTCACCTGTAATAGTTTTACCCTTTTCCAGATAGTCGATGAGGATTATCCCTTGCGAATCCCAAAAGACAGTCGCCATAACCTTTCCGGCCGAAGGAACGGTCTTCGCCTTTTTGGTGCAGATTGCCCCTTGGTAACCCAGTGTTTAGATTGTTGTTTGGTCTCAGGAGTATAGTAATGTATCCATGTTTCATCCACAGTGACGAAACGACGCTTAAAGTCCTCCGGATTCTTCTGGAACAGCTGCAAACCATCCTTGCAACACTTCAGACGATTCCGTTTTCGGTCAAGCGTGAGCAATCGCGGTACTTATCTTGCGGATAGCTTTCTCATGTCCAAATGTTTATGCAAAATATTATGTACCCGTTCAGTCGAGATGCCCACAGCACTAGCAATCTCACGCACATTAACTCTTCTGTCATCCATCACCATATCATGGATTTGATCAATGATTTCTGGAGTCGTAACCTCCACAGGCCGTCCAGAACGTTCAGCGTCACTTGTGCCCTTATGGCCAGTCCGAAAATTTTGAAACCACTTATAAAACTGTTCTAATCGAAGGTGCAGAGTCACCATAATGTTTATCAAGCTTCTCTTTAGTCTCCTGAGGCGTTTTGCCTTTCATAAAGTAATGTTTAATCACCACACGAAATTCTTTTTCGTCCATTTCTTGAAAATCACTCGACTTCCTTGATTCACACGAATGCCAAACACAAAGAAATAGACCAATATGGCTGAAACTTGGTGTGCGTTCATTCAAGAGATGCTACTAACTAAACATGACCTCGATACGCGCCGGTGGTGCCATCTCTCGGACTTTGCGCGGACTTTTCAAACCAGCCTCGTATTTATTTGACATTTTTGTATTTCTCCATATTGCATGGTCTCTAGATCACGAAACACATCATTTCTAATTTCCATCTATATATCTATCTGTTGGAGTCTCAGTATAGTTTCCTCGATAACTCCCCGACGAAATGAATTATCGATTTTAAATTTATTACTCAGGTTTTAGTTGCAGTAAAGAAGAAGAATATAGTGTTGATGTAAAAGTGTAAAAGCGTAAAAAGAGTAGGTCGATAAATTTTGTGTAGTTTCAACGGTATTACAGGATTTTTTGTTTTTGATAGAGAGAATAAATACATTTTTGTCATATTAGGTTTGAAGTGGTGTTTTCTAATCTATTAATTTACTGCGTCTATGCAACCGATAAATCATGTTATATTCCCGTTATTTGCAATTTGATGTAAATCAGTTGCATTAGGTAACTTTTTCTTTACGTTTTTATTGGAGGAAAAAGTTAATTCTAAACGTAATTATTATATTTTAGGTCACTTATACAAGCTAGCTGACAAGTTCTGAATGGAGACGAAAAATATTATATATTAATTTAGTGAATAGTAGAGTAAGCCCAGGTTGTTCAATGACTTAGACTCATTAATTTAATGCAAAGGCAAAACTTATTGATCATCTTCGTCAGTAAGCCACTATACGAGGGTGTAATGATTTTAGTCTAAAAACAAAAATAATCTCCATTCAACTTTACATACTCAGCGCAGCGGTTATAAAGTAACCCTACACTTCTCAAAAAAATTCTTTGCCTTGGTTCGCAAACCAATCTCCAACAATATGTAATGCTTCTTCATTTCAAATTGGTGTCCTATCAAATGTATTTTCAAGTTCGGGAAATGAGGGAACTAAGTCGGGAGAATATGGAGGATGATCAATAAGATTTTTGAGGAATTGGCAAAACAGCACTTCTTTAAACACTTTTCCTCGACATTTTTTGTCGAATTTCATAATGAGGAATAATATTCTCCAGTCACTTTTTGCCGTGCCGTGAAGTATCCGATCGTTATTTCAAAAAACGGAAGAAAAAATTTTCCTGCTGATTTCCATAAGCGAAACTTCTTGGGGCAACGGAAGCTAGCCTGTTTTCACTCTTTCAACTGTTCCATTGCTGCAAGATCATAATTATAGACCCAAGTTTGATTCATAGTTACAATTCGATCCAAAAAATTAGATGTCTCCTCGTCGAATCGGCTGCAAATTGACTTGTGTGTTGTATTTCTCGGTACTTTTGCTAGACATTTAAACATTTAGGGATCCATTTAGCTGATCATTTTCTCATACCCAAATCAGAATCGAGAATGTAAAAAACTCGTTCGTATCACGACGTATAACGACGCTCTGCTATAGGTTTCGTCGATTCTCCAAAATCATTTCATACAGAGCCTCAATATTTTCTCTAGTATAAAGAAACAGAACTTTCAGGACTATATTCCTCACTTCTTCTCTTCTCTCTCTTCCAATTCGCAACTCAGTTTTCGACTGTGGCGTAACAAATACATTGCCTTCAATGTATCAAGCATGTCACTTTATAATAGATCGATATTCGGTTTGACTAAATTCACAATTTTTGTTGTTCAATTTTCCTCAAAAATTAACTATAGGCAACACAATAAAATCTAGACCACCAAACTTGTATAAGTATTTACTAAATATGAACCTACTCTCCATAGCAACCGCATTTGTGTTTGATATTAGAAATTGGTCTAGGTTAACTAGTTATCAATACCCAGTAAACATAAAACACAGTAGCCACGCTCAAGAAAATTTTTAGGTCCTGTTTTTTTATTACGCGTGCGTCTCCTATCATACCAACAACATGGCAGGCCGCCGGTGGGGGTTGTGTTTACATCTGGATTTCAAGGAAAATCTTTTTATAACGTACTCCGAAATTCATTATTAATAATTTTTCAATAAATAAATGACTCGTTTGACCTTATAATAGAAAATAATTATAAAAAGGATGTAAAGATGAAGTTTTTGTTGTGCAGTTAGTGCTTGTAAAAGTGTATGTGGTATCTCCAAAGGAATTAGTTTTTTTAGGTTTTCCAAAGATCGTTAAAAGTAATTTATTCATAATTCTTTATTTCTATTATGCAATATATTATAAAAAGATTACCTTTCATATTAAAATTACTTGCTAGAGTTAAGTTATATTATTTACTAAAACGCTAACCAAACTTTCAAAACTCAATCTGGACATGTAAAAGTAGTAATTCTCCAGCACGAGTGAATTTAAACAAATCAGTGCATGGCTTTAATTTTTTTATATAAGTAGTATATAGGCACGACAAGTCATTAGTTGTATGAAAGTTATTATATTAGATTTAACTAATAATAAAATAGAGCGTGCACTACATTTTTAAGTTCAGAAGAAAGACGATCTCATCCGAAAATTAAAATTATAATTATTTTCAATCTCTCCAGATTACTGGGATTCGCTGAAATATAATTGTTGACAGTATACGCGCGACGTTGAAGGTGTGCAGAGATATATTCTCAAAATGAAAATTTTTTCCCCCGGACAATATCTCTAATAGTTTAGAAATACAGATTCAACAATGAGATATTTAAATTAATAACATACAAAAAGCGTTGAATACAAATGTATTTTTTCCTTGTATATTTTGCCTTTTTCCTCTCTTTTTTGTATATCTGTTTTAATAAGAACTTGATAAAAAAATGTTTCTTTCTTTCTTTCTTTTAGCAAAATTCATTTTTATACTTCAGAATAGGATTTTTCTTGAAAGAAAGAATTTGAATATTTCAAAAACTCGCTTGCATCATATCATCAATATGGCGACAAGTCATGTGATCATTACAAACTTGAACCCCTTGAGATCAAAGGTGTCGATTCGGATTGTCGCTTACTGTGTCCATACTCCCAGTATATTTTTTTTTATCATTCGTTAACCTAAAATAATTTTGCAATTCAGAGTTACAACTTACAACGCATTTTAAATGTGACCAATTGCATATTCTGCACATAAATACTATTAAACTTTTGACAACGAAACGTATACTATTCGTGAAACTAACCCTACAATGACTTTAATTAAACGAGGGCACTTACTTATAATAGTTTAGGGGCCATGGAAAAAATAGATTTTTTTACATGTTCTTATGGTTTAAACCGTCAAGAATATGTGTGCGAGAGGATTTTTCGATAACTTATTTATTTTTGAAGATATTTTGTGTCTTAGGAGAGCGCGAGCAACGCCCGATTTCAGGCATACGCAGTTGGCGCTCGCATGTAGAGCGAAGATCTGAAGCTCAGCCAGAAAAAGCAAGAATAGCTCGGAGAGTGCTTAATACTGAACAAAATGAGTTTTATGAAGAATTGGAAGAGTTAATTTAAGGCTCTGGGAAAGCTAATTAGCTGTAAGATAATTTTTTAAATTTTATCATATCGGAAACCTGATCGCTTAAATTTTTTTTTATCAACGATTTTTGAGACGAAAATTTGGCGGAAATCGAACCTGAAATTTTAAATAGCGACCATTTTGTTATTTCGCATGATACCAATTTTTCCGTAGTTCAGCCTAGAAATACACTTATATATTTTAAGAATCTTTTTATCTTTGCGGTTTCATACGTTGCTGGATATCGGAATCATAAAGCTGAGTAAGGTACCTTTTTTTAACATGCCCGAATGCAGATGTATAATAACTATATATATATATATATATATATATATATATATATATATATATATATATATAGTTAGACTCAAAAAAATTTACGAATGTACTCCAAAGTTTAATAAATAATATCTACAGAGTTTTTTTTTAATTATATCTTACACTTTTTTCAAAAAAAAAAATCCAAAAAAACGCGAAATTTCCCTTGTCTGAAGTAGGATAGCCTCTTAATATAACTTCTATGCATATGTAGCGATGTATCTTTATTTAAATCTACATTTGTTTACATTCCGGAAATTTCACATTTATACGAGAACTTAAAGGTTTATCTATTGTACCGCAAAGCTCGTAATTTAGAAATTATGTCTTTATTTACTGAGATACTAATGAAGTCATAACAGGTCAGTATATACATACTGTAGTAACATCTATAATTTCAAAACATAAAGCATATTGTGACAGGTCATTGTTGAGAAATCATGGGTCTTGAGATGTATCGAATTTGACTGAATTTCAGATAGTTCGCCTACAATTGCATCTTTAGGGATCTTTACTCTTCGAGATTAGAACACTAAGTGAGCTCGAAAGAGTACAATCGTCAGTATGATAATCGTTTTCCACGTGGAATCATAACCCGAATCCCTAAGAAAGTTGTTATGGTGTTAATCTTCCATGGATTCAATAAACTATAACAAAATTGGAGACGGGAGCCAGAACTATTCCCTTACATTAGTGGTATGTTCTGTAGAATGTTCATCTATAGTAGCTGATTGTATATCATTTTTCATGTTCCTTAATTTTAATTTATTTTGGTTTTTCAGTTCCCCCTACATACACCGCATCACACGAACAAGAAATTTGATAGACGCCTTTAGTTTGGTAAGAAATTGTGTCTGTTGATAATCTCGAAGAAGATCAAATTTTGTTACAAATGAGGAAGATTGTGTGAAGGGTGGAAAATCTAAATAATTTGATTATTTTGTCTGCAGTATCATGCATATGAAGTAAAACGTCTCTTTCTGCTGGTAACTTTCATTACTATTTTGTCTGCTATCCAGATATGATATTAATTACTTTTTAAAGTACCGGTTTGTTTGTATATTTCTGATGAAACAGAATGAGGTTAGGACGTAACTTACAATATTTTTAATATTTTTGACCTAGAACTTTTGATGAACATGGCACATCTCCTGCATACATAAATAATTACAGGAATGAGGCGTGTGTAAAAATAAGTCGCCAGGAGTCTTAGGCTCTCACTAAATGTTAACAGGCTATATTTTGGCAAACAGGTAGTTTTTTCGGCGAAAAATACGATAAAAAAAGTTTGCTAAAGTATGATGTACGCCAAGCCCACAAAATCCAAAATAAAATCAAAAATTCGGTTTTTCGATAATATCTCGAAAAATAAAAAAGATATAAAGAAAACTAATAGAATCACGTGAAAGAGTGGGAAATTTTACAAAAAAATAGTATATAGATTTTTTTTTTTATTAGCGTGAGAATTTATTAAAAATTCGTGTAGGTAATTTAATAAGTGTAACATGTCAAACAGGTTAATTTGAAAGTCTATGCGTACCGCTCGAAGGTTAATCGATATTACTTGTTTTTATAGTGTAAAAACAATTAAAAGAGAGCTTTTTGAAGAGCAGACTTTCAGCTTTCCGATGATACTAATATTTTTGTTGTTTTATAATTTGTAAAACTTAAAACGAAATTTTTGTTTGCATAATTTTAACGGGTATAGAGTAAATTACAAATACTTAATAACACATGGTATTGAAAAGAAATTCTTGTACGTATGTCATTATTATACCCTAAGTTTTAATATAAGAATAATTAAAAATATCCACATTGTCTGTGTTATTTAAAAATTGAGTTTTAAAATACGAAAATTTACATGCTATACTGCGTCGCCAGAAATTTTACGTTCAGAACAATACAAAATGGTCAAAAAAAGTCGGACAATTTTTTTTTAGTTACAGTTTAAATTCTACTTGATATTACATCATTAAAAATTTAAGAAAACTTTCTCTTTTTTTTGTAATTTTGCTCTTAAAAAAGTGTTCATGATAAGCGTATTTTTTGCTTATTATTAATCATACAACTTGAACTTAAAATAAAAAAATATTTAAAGATGGGAAATGAAAGATAAAAGTCTAAGCTTTATGCCTGGTTTACACGGGTAGAGTAATGAGTAGAGTAGAGCGGAAAGTAGAGTAACTCTACTCGTAGAAACCCCCCTCTCTCTGTCCGAGTAGAGTAGAGTAGCGAGTAGCTGGTAGAGTAGATTACTATACTGCGCGCAGTATAGTGGACTCTACTCTACTTACCTCCACCACTGCCCCACTCTACTATACTACCTACTCCACCTGTATAAACACCCCACTCTACTCGTTTTTCAAGCAAGTAGCCAGTAGTGTCCAGTTGCAGTGAATTTTGCAATCAGTTTGTTTTGTTTAATTTTTAAAAATGCCTAAATTCACTGAAGAAGAAACGGAAATGCTGGTTGGTTTATATGTAGATGAAGAGGTTCTGTGGAATTTGAGTAGTCCAAATTACAGAAATAAAAACATGAGGATGGCCGCGGAAAAAAATATTATTCTGAAACTTGGAAGAAGTGGATTTGGGTTGGGTGAACTTAAACAAAAAATTAAAAACTTGCAGTGTACCTACAGGCAAGAATGTGTTAAAATTAAAAAATCAATTAAATCAGATGCAGGGACAGAAGATATATATGTTCCAAATATAAAATGGTTTGATGCCTTTGACCGAATCATGAAGATTGCAAAATCAGCAAAAAAAACTGAAGATTCTGTGGTAAGTGTTTATATTTATATATACCTATAACATAGGATAATTAAAAAACATTTTTGTACTGCCATGGAACAGCTCCTTCATTGTTGAAGTAATCTTTAAACTTTTCCCTCATTTTTTTGGCCATGTCGGTTGACCTTCTGCCCCCATAACGTTCAATATTCCGTAGATCGGAGATTTCATGGCGCCACTGACCCGGGATTATCTCCCCAGTTTCGATATCTTCGTTATCAACACTACCATAGGGCAAATATGAGCGTTGACTTGTTTTTGTCAACCAATTGTGCAGTGAACAGGCTGCATGTACGATTTTGTTTACTGTTGATAACTTTACAGCCAAAAATCTTTCAAAAACCCTAAAACGACTCACTAATATGCCAAATGCATTTTCCGATATTCTTCTTGCCCTACTCAGGCGATAGTTAAATACTTGTTCAGGTATACTTAGAGAAGTATGTCTGGGTTTGTGGTATGGCTTCATTAAATATTTTTTAAGGGGAAATGCGTCATCTCCTACAATAACAAACCCAGCAGGGAGTAGATTATTTTCTAGTTGTTCATATAGTTCGCAGTTTTGAAAAACGCCTCCATCTGCATTTGATCCTTTAAAGCCAACATTAATGTACGAGAAGCAGTATTTATCATCAACAAGAGCCATAAGCACGATACTATGTTGCCCTCTATAATTATAATATTCACTCCCTGCATTTGGAGGAGCTTTTATTAAAACATGCTTTCCATCAATCGCTCCACAGCAATTCGGAAAGTTCCACCGTTTATTAAATCCTGCTTCCAGAATGAAAAGAAACTCGTCTACTTCAGGCATCTGAAACAATTTTTTTTTTATTTTACGAAACTGCCATTTCTCAAAATATAAATTCCATTTTCTCCGCAGGGCCAGAGCGGCAAATCTGCAAAAAGTTGCACCAAAAACCCCTGTATCAGATAAGGCTCCAGCATCCAAAAGAAGTAAAGTTGACAATCTAACAAATGCAGTTGAACAGCTACGGAAAGTCATTGCAAGTATTCAAGACAGTAATTGTAACGAGCATGATGCGTTTGGAAATTTTGTTGCTGCAACTCTGAATAATTTACAAAAATCTAGTGCACTTATGGCCCGGAATGAAATTCAGGGAATTCTCTTAAAGTACAGGCTGAGAGATGTTGGGCCTCCCAAAATTTCTATTTATGAAAACCAGAATTCAGTAACTCAAACACCACAGTGCAGTCGACGTGATTCACATGATAATAATTCCCGTCAATCTGCCTACACAAATTATTCCTCGAGTTGCTCAAGTACCGCTTGCTCTGCGTATGTTGATAGTAATCAAGTACAACAATATGATGTTACTGATTCACAAGTTTGTTTAACTGATGTTGCTATTGCAAATTCAGAAAATATAATTGTACAAACCTTCAAAAATAGCGGGAGATTTGGAACAATAATAATGTTTTAACACTTTTGTGCTAAGTTTCAATAAGCTACATAGGATTATTTAAGCAATAATAATATTAAAAATTTTTCTTTATTCACAATTGATTGATTTTTACCTACCTTGACAGTATCCAAAACTTCAGAGATAGCATCACACACTTCGGGAATAAATTTAGAAATAGCAGGTCTTGACACCCTAAAAAAATGTGAAAGGCTTCTGTAGGAGTTTCCTGTAGCTAAAAAGTTCAATGTAACTTGTAGTTTCACTTCAGCTGTTATAGCATCCCTCATCATCGTATCTTCACGTTGAATTTTGTTTTTCAACATGCCCAACAGATGTTCAAAATTTTCTGGGGTAAGTCTAAGACATCGCGTGTATTCCAAGTGATCCTCAATAGCCAACTCTTTTAGTAGAAGCGATGTTCCTCCAAGTGAATTTCTTCTTTTCAGCCATTCTTTCATCCACTCTTTTTTTTTTCTATTTGCCTCCTCATGAATTACTTCAGCAACTTCCCTAACCAGTTCTTTTAAAATTGGTGCCAAACATTTTTTTAATTTCTTTTTAAAATCCATATTTACGAGGATATACCATTCAAACACCTAGACAACTTACTCTTGTCTGCTATATACTCTACTTAGTACTTGCTTCGTGTGAACGCAAAAAATCAAAAAATGGTAGAGTGGCAAGAAGAGTGAACTCTACTTGCCGCTCTACTCTACTCATTACTCTCCCCGTGTAAACCAGGCTTTAAGTATAAAGTATTTATATTTTATTTAAACATCCAGGTACAAAGAAAACAGTTGCTGAAAACACAAAAATTCTAAATTTCTAAATTACGGACTCTCTGCCCATTACATTGGAACCGCCATTTTCAATTTTTCAAATCTGTCATCGGATTCTTAATCAGCACCACGAGAAACCGCTTAATAGCCAATTTTAAAATATTTAGCAGCATACAGAAACGTTAATTTAATCATAACTGAGGTTGGAAGCGTGATTCCTACAACTGAAGAGGTTAAATCAGCCATTTTATTTTAAATATTTTTTAAAATTACGGTAAAACTAAGAAGAAAATAATCTATATACTATTTTTTATGTTAAATTTCCTCTTCTTTTTTATTTGTCGATATATTTGCGAAAAACCTAATTTATCATTTTATTTTGGATTTTGCAGTCTTTAGAGCAGCAAACTTATTTTTATCATATCCTACGTCCAGAAAACTATCTGTATGCCAACCTGTAGCCTGTAACCATTTAATAAGAGCTTTTTCTTAAAATTTGCTTCAGACGAATGGGCTATTAGATAAAGTTCTCTAAATAAAATAATTCTTGAGGATAGTGACACGAGAAGTAACAATCTGAACCTCATACGAATGAAGCCTGCCGGGCACCACTGTGGGAGGAATTAAGTGAACTGGGCCCACCACTTGAAAGTACTTATAGAATAGACTCAAAACATTACCGGTCTTTCGATGGTCTGAAGAATCAAGGTTACTGGAGAGTTTTAGTTCCCCAATAAGCTGAATAAGTATCCTCTAAATTTACTAAATCAACTGCAGTGCATGTTGGGGAGCAGAGTCCTAAACATGAGAGCATTATTCTATCGTTTGTCGAATTGGAGTTTTATATTGGATTAAAAGTTTTTATTCAGTATAAAGCCTTCTAGTACGAAATAACATTCCTCTTTACTATGCATATTCTTGCCAAGATATATTTGCTCTCAAGTTAACGACGAGCAAGTTAATTGACGATAGCAGAAGAGTGGAGTACCCGATAAGCCTCTGCTATGTTCTGCGACGTTAAGTTTTTTAGAAAAAACGGTTACCTGTATTTTTATACCACTAAATTCCATTTGGTTAGTATTATTCTAAGATAGAATTTCTTCTAGGTCTTTGTTAAATTCTTTCTGGGGATATTCGCATCAGTAATTGATGTTCGAGCGTTTAGGTAAACGAAAAAAAAGCATATCTTCATCGGCAAAACTGTTGGATTAATGTAAAGGAAAAAGATAGTAGAAGACAGTATAAAACCCTGGGATACACCAACGTTGATATATAAGGTACTAGAAAGATACCCGCCAACTGCCACTGATATAGAACACCCTCTCAGGAAACACAAGAACCACAAACAAAACCTTACAGCAGACCATAAACACGATCGAATGACTTGGATATAGCCAGTACAACCACTCGAGATTCTGCAAACGATTTAATTGCGTTGTTCAAAACATGTGTTACATAAACTAGAAAACCTCCTGTTAAGGGGTTCCATACACCTAGAATTATCGAAAATTAGATTTTTTTTTACGGATTTTTATTCTCTATACTAAGAATTATTAAATAAAATTTAAAAAATTCCATTCCATTACAAAGTTATAGCATTAAATGTGACCTGGAGTGGAATTGAGACCGTTACCTGTCTCAATGCAATGTCTGCAATATTACTCCGTCAATTTTTAATACTTTTTAACTTTTTTTTAAATCTTAATAATTACTTTTTCTACAAAATATCGAGAGGTTTTTTAAATTTTTCTAATAGATAATTTTTATAAATTATTGAACATAAATTACGTTGTGGTCTAGGTAAAGCTGACGAGTGGCTGTATGGGGATTTTCTGTAATTTCCAATAAAACATCTAACTTTTTATGATCGCTTGTTTTAACTTTTGGAGGTCCAGATTTAGAACGATCCTTAACACGACCTGATCGTCTAAATCGTTTTAATGTTTTGCTAACTACGGATTGGGTAATAGGTTCTCGATTCGGATATTCTGCGTTAAAAAGATCACACACCTCCCGATGTGTTCTATAGATATCAAGAGGTTTTTTAAATTTTTCTAATAGACAATTTTTATAAATAATTAAATATAAATTTTTCAGTCGAAAATTGGATACTAAGATTTGAAACTCCGTAATTTTTTTTTAAAACTCTTCGAAAATTTTTAACTACTGAACTATTCTACAAAATTGATTATTATTTTTGCGCATTGGATTATTTTTTGTTAGTTATCCTCCATCCAAGGATGCACCATAGTTTTCATCATAGTCCATTTAACCCGATAAAAAATAATATTAATATTTAAAATATAATATATAAAAAAAATTTCCTTATAAGTGAAAGTACAATAAAATATGTAATCGCCATTCTTTTGTATTATTCACTTACCAGGTGTACAAGTATGTACGGATTTTTTTTTCTAAAAAAACATATTAAATTCGGAAAAATGATAAAAAGTGCTTTATTCAAAATTATGCTCCATCGCTTGTTATACATTTTTCCCATCTTTCGGGCAATTTGTGAATACCACGCCAATAAAAATCTTCTCCTTTTGCTGCGAACCATTCATCGAGCCATTTTTTTACATCTTCGTACGAACCAAAGCGCTGCTCAGCAAGTGCGTGACTCATCGATGCAAACAAGTGATAATCGGAAGTCTGGTGAGTAAACCGTATGGGGTAGAACTTCCCAGTTGAGTGCTTCCAACGTGTCGCCAACTGGTTTTGCCGTATATGATGGAGCATTGTCATGAAGAAAAATGGCTTTGTGTTGTTTCCTTCGGTATTCTGGCCTTTTTTCAAGCAGCGAACGATTCAAATCGGTCAATTGTTGTCGGTAACGTTTAGTGTTAACCATTTCCCCAGGTTTTAACAGCTCATAATAGACCACGCCCCTCTGGTCCCACCAAACATAGAGCACCGTCTTTCTGCCAAAGCGATTCGGTCTTGCGGTCGATATGGATGGTGCGCCTGGGTCTACCCATGATTTTTCGCGCTTGGGATTCTCAAAATAAATCCACTTCTTATCCCCTGTAACTATACGATGCAAAAACGACTTCCTTTTGTACCGAGCGAGCAAAATATCACACGTGTTTTTTGCACTTTTCCATTTGCCTGTCGTTCAACTCATGTGGTACCCACCTTCTCAGCCTTCTGAATCTTTTCCATCTCTCGTAGCCGATTGGAAACAGCTTGTTGACTAACGCCCAATTGCTCGGCGAGTTGTTTTTGTGTTTGCGAATAATCTTCGTCCAACAATGCTTGCAATTCCACATCTTCGTATTTTTTTTTGGCAGTTTTCCACGTTCCTTTTCTGCAACATCGAAGTCACCAGTTTTGAAACGCCGAAACCATCATTCACACGTATCTTGCGAGAGAGCATGTTCACCATAAGCTTCTCGAAGTAATCGGTATGATTCAACAGCAGTTTTTCTTCAAATGAAAACAAAAAATTAATGTTGTCCGCGAATGCTCTTTGTTCGGTATAAATTTTGACATATTGAACACAACAACACAACACTGTGCACACACTTTTCCAATTTATCACTCACGCGCATCTGACACTTTTGATGACACAACAAAATGGCGCAGTGTCAAATCTTTATAGCACAAACTGCATTGGTGCACCATCTGTTGTCTGAAATCCGCATTTCATATTTGTACACCTGGTAATAACATTTAATTGTTTTTTTTTAAATATACATACTTTTTGCAGCACCCGTTTTAATCTTTGCTCACAAAATCCATACTAATATCGCTAATAATATTACGTGCTTCTAGACATTAATAGCTTTTTCCATGGCTTTCGCAGTGTTAAAAGCAATGTGACTGGTTATTACTTGTTTGGCTACTTGTTGTAGCATAGGTTGAAAAGTCTACAAAAAACTGGTATTATTTTGCTCATGCATTTTTGGATTACTGTGTAGGTATTTTTTTTTGCGCCAGAAGCATTTTTTTGAGTCCAGCTTTATTAAAATATGTTTTTCGACACGATGTCTGAAGAAAATATCGAGGTCCTGTTTAGGTTTCCTCTTTTTTCTTGTTTCTATACTGATATCTAAAACAAGACGATCTTAAAAACTTTAAGTTTTGCTCAATAATATGGGTCGAGTGTCTTCAGAATTTTTTTTATAATTTTAAGATAACTTATTTCTTAGTAGATTAGCATACATATTTGTCCACCGTTAATAAATTTTAATATAAAAATTTTTTAAATGAAGTCGACATAGCATAAATATCGTTGATAAAGAATTTTATATTTTTATATTAGTTTTTGATATACTTTATAAAACCAATTAAATTTTCCGTGTTCGAATAGAACCTCATCAAAATATAACAACTGTAAAAGCTATAAAATATGAAACATTTAATATCAATACCACATACGATTATATGCAGGATGACTCCACAGCATTTATCAGTGTATCAAAAAAATGTTTAAACAAAAGTTATAGGGTGTTATACGTACGTCAGCATGTACGTCAACGTACATGCTGACGTTGACAAAAAAATATTTTGAACTCTCAGTTCGAAGAAATTACGCCATCTTGATTTTTTTAAAATAGAAATCCCGGTATATTATTTTATTTTTGAGTCCTACTAAAAATTCTAGATATTATTTGTCTAACATACCATATATCTAAATTAAAGTGTTTTGGAATTATTATCATTTGAAATTAAAAATAAAAGGAAAAAACAAAAAAACTATTAATAAATACTTTTAGGTTTGTAACAATTGCTCAAAATGTCCACCGTTAATAGCGAGGCAATGACCCAATCTGTCATAAACAGCCTGAACAGAGTTTCGCAGAGAATCCAGGGCGATATGTGCTGCTTCATATTGAATTCTTTGTTGTAAATTTTCTACAGTTTCAGGTCGACTTCGGTAAACTTTGGTTTTCAAATGACCCCATAAAAACAATCGACTGGCGTAAGGTCGAGATTCCTTGCAGGCCATTCTACAGCACCTCTTCTGCCTATCCATCGATTAGGAAAAATCGCATCCAAATATCTACGAACACTGATTTCATGGTGAGGAGGTTCTCCGTCCTGTTGATACCATAGATTCCTGTCAGGGGTATCCAAATTATTTTCATCGGGAAAAAGACCTGCACAAGTTGAAATAACTTTCTCTTGGAGTAACTGTAAATACCACTGTCCTGTAAGATTTCCATCGATAAAAAAGGGACCAGTGATATGACGTCCACAAATCCCTGTCTACACTTTTATCTTTTGTGGTCTTTGAGAATGAAGATTATCCAGTGGGGATTGTCAGTAGACCAGTACCGGTAGTTATGCCTGTTAACTCTTTCGTTAAAACAAAATGTGGCTTCGTCAGAAAAAACAATAATACGAATTAGGTTAGGATCATTATTGATTCGTTCCATCATGACCTCGCAAAATTCAATGCGTCTTGCAATAGGATAGGTTTGTATGAATGCAATTTTTCTTCATTCAGTATACGACTTAGAGTACCTCTACTTATGTTGTGGTCTAGGCAAAGCTGACGAGTGGCTGTATGGGGATTTTCTGTAATTTCCAATAAAACATCTAACTTTTCATCATCGCTTGTTTTAACTTTTGGAGATCCAGATTTAGAACGATCCTTAACACGACCTGGTTTTATATATCGTTATAATGTTTTGCTAACTACAGATTGGGTAATAGATTCTCGATTTGGATATTCTGCGTATAAAAGATCACATACCTCCTATTGTGTTCTCCTACGGTCTCCGTAACCAATCATCGTTAACGAAGTGATTCTTTCAGTTTCTGTTAAATGTTCCATTGTGATATTACGCTCAAATTGCAGTTTAACAAAATGCAGCAATAAACGTTTTCGTCAATAAATCATTTTTAACGCGTTAAGTCGTTACCTGACAGTAAATGTTTAACACAAACCAGCATATTTTTTTTTAATTTGATCTCCTTAATTTCAGATATCAATAATTCCAAAACAGTTCAATTTAGACATATTGTATGTTAAACAAATAATATCTAGAATTTTTATTAGGACTCAAAAATAAAATAATATACAGGGCTTTCCATTTCAAAAAAATTGAAGATGGCGTAATTGCTTCGAACTGACGAACATCTTATTGTCAACGTCACACTCTAACTTTTATTTAAACATTTTTTCAATACACTGATTATTAAATGCTGTGGAATCATTATTCCATACAAATGGGGCACCCTGTATCGACATATTTTCTGTAATTTAAATTATTTTCCATGAAGCACTCTTTAAAGTAAAAATTCTTTATCCAAAAACAAAAACTCTATCTTTTATTCAGCAGACTTATATTTTTAGTCGAAAATCATAATCAAGGCAATTTGTAATTTACTTACGTTATGCATTCGTCAGCCACAAGAACTGGGATACTGCAACCCAAAAGCAGGAAAGTCAGCAGAAAAGCGTTGTTCTGCATTGTCAGGCGGTTTTTGGAACTCACTCGAAATTCATTGCACGCGACTGAAATGAAAAGAGCTAAATTAATTAAGGAATAGTGGAGTATTTAAGTCGGTTGACTCTAATATAAAAATTACAAAAAATTCTTCTGGTGCTCAAGATCCTCTTTAGTCCATAATACTTCAGAAGTAATATTTCTTAAACTTCAAACCGCGATTCGTATAGATCTTCAAGTGTTTTTTTGACAGCTATTGGTTGCTGCTTGACACGGAGGACATATTTTTTCATTGGTGCCAAAACATCCACAAGGGCGGTCACTGTTACCTATTCTTGGTACTTTATATTCTGCATTTCGTTCTTAATTTAGTATATAAACACGTAAATTTTTAGTGAACCCAAACTATTTGACATAGAAAGTTGAAATCTGACACTAATATAGGAATTGATGGCCTCATCAGAGCCGTTTAGTTCTAAAAGTTGAATTTTGACTGGGTTAGTTTTGGGGAGTGCAATCGAAAGTAAAAAAAAAAACTTATACCAGGTCATCGAATCAGACGATTTCAAAAATATATATAATGTAATACTTGTGCACACTTCTCTTTGTATTATTTTTAAAAAAGTGCGAAAAATTTTGAAAAAATTCTGGAATATTCTCTACAGGGTGTGGATTAAACGAAAATTGTCACGAATGTATTACCTTTAATAATTTATCTGGTATATATATATATATATATATATATATATATATATATATATAGATATATATATATATATATATATATATATATATATATATATATATATATATATATATATATATATATATATAATATATATATATATATATATATATATATATATATATATATATATATATATATATATATATATATATATATATATATATATATATATATATATATATATATATATATATATATATATATATATATATATATATATATATATACATATATATATATATATATATATATATATATATATATATATATATATATATATATATATATATATATATATATATATATATATATATATATATATATATATATATATATATATATATATATATATATATATTTTTTTAAACTCTCAATTTAAACAACATTCACACCTCGTCTCCATCAATACCCTTTACATTGAAACATAAAACAAGAACATTTCTAAATACACACAACTTGATTATTAATCTTCCTAATCATTCTTCATTATATTTGCCTTCCTAGGATTACCCGTCTATGAATATAAGTTTATTTCTTCTTTCTCTAGACAAATATTCCTCTTACAAATCCCAAATCATCACTACTTTTAAATCCCATGTTAAAGAGAAATGCCCTAATCACTCCCAATTATACACGGATGAATACAAATCCCAAAGGGGAGTGGGAGCGGCAGTTTTCTTTCCTCATCACTCTCAAAAAAATTTAAATTTGCAACCTATACTTCAAACTTTTCAGCCAAACTGTTTGCAGTCAGAGAGGCCCTCAGAATAATTATAGAATCCAACACCAATAAAAATTACCTTATCGTCTCGGAATCTTTAAATTCATTCCAAGCAATCAACTCTAGCAGTAACCCTTCTCCATACATCATAGACATCAAAAATTTGTTATACATCTGCCGCCATAGATCCGTCAACGTAAATTTCCTTTGGGTTCCCAATCATTAGGGTATTGAAGAAAATGGGTAGCGGATAATCCCGCTAATCTGGCAAGCACTGCGGGAGAACAGATATGAACTCCAAGCTCCTCACTTTCATAGAATCTACGAAATCTCTTCGATGGAAAAATAAACAATCTCTTTCATCTGGAATGGGATACTCTCATAACAGATAATAAATTATGGCACACAAAACCTCTAGAATTCCCACCTTTGCATATAAATTCCTTATCTAGAAGAAAGAACACCATCTGGAGAACGCTATCAGTAGATCATACTCATCTGACCCACTCCTATCTTCTTAAAAGAGAACCCCCCAACATGTCATTTCTGCCAAGTTCCCTGCGCCATAGTTCATATTTTGAATTGTACTCACTTATCTTTTCTAAAACGAAAATACGACTTAAAAAAACCAATCAACTTTCTTCTGAAACCTAATCCTTCAATCTTAAAAACATAATGAAATTCCTTAATGAATTAAACTTCCCAAATTTAATTTAAGTATCTCATTGTGGCTCTAAATGATCTTAGATATCGATGCGCCCTATCTCAAACTTCTCTTTCCCATTTGGGATATCTTTTGTGAAGTCATTGATCATTTATACTTCCGTAAAATCGACGTACAGAACACTAATTGCGCAAGTTCAATTTGCACTTGACCGGTTTATTTTTTATTACTGGAATGTATATTCCCATTAGAACTATATTTAATAGTCGTTTAAAATGGCTGTCAAAGATAAGTTCCTTGAAAAATAAGCCTGGTGGATTATATGCTAAAATTCACGTCATAATATGAGTGTCCGAGGCAACAGCAATCAGGATTTAATTATAAACAAACCGGTGTAAGTCGGACCTCCGTAATTAGTGGTCCATATGGTGATTGCTTTTAAAATAAAATCTTTACCTAGGCTAGTTAATTAGGTCCCTGACATGTATATATATATATATATATATATATATATATATATATATATATATATATATATATATATATATATATATCTAGAGATCCAATATGTATTTTCATGTTTTTTTTTAGTCAATAATGTATAATAGTTATAGCTCCTTACCTACCTAATAGCCAATAAATAAATTTAGCTCAGGATCTAGTAATAAAAGTTTAAAACAATTATTTACTGCCTAAATATTTGTTTAATTATAAACAAATAAAATAAAATTGGTTTGTCTCGGTACCTATCCTTTAGTCATCAGTCATCACGAAAATTTATTTTATCTGTGATTGACCAAATGCAGTAATGCACTGAAAAGCATCTGAATATATAACTGACTGCATCTAATCCGTACTGATATTTTGTAGCTCTTAGTCCCGTTTAAATTCACAACTTTCCACGAAAAAACCTGCACCATATTGTCAAGACACAGAGTTTTTTATACCAGATAAATTATCAAACATAATGCACTCGTGATAATTTTCACTCAATCTACACTTTATGGAGAATATTCCAAAAGTTTTTCAAAATTTTTTGATCAATACTTTTCAAGATAGGGAGAGGGGAAGCGATTTTTGGCTCTTTTATTAAAATTAATACGAAGAAAGTTTGCGCGAGTGGTACATCTTATGCATTTTTGAGCTCACATTTTACAAGCTTTCATTTGACACTCCACTAGATAACGTTACAATTTTTTTTTTCATTTTCCCCCACAAGCTAACCCCTTAAGTCAACATTTAACTTTGAAAACTACACGGCTCTGATTGGGCCATCAATTCGTATATTTCTGTCAAATTTCAACTTTCTATATCAAATGGTTTCAAAGAAAATCGGGTGTGACACCCAGAGAACACCGATGTGATAAGTATTCCATACGGAACAAGAATTAACTAAACGCTGCTCCTAACATCCATATTCTACAGCTTTTAGTGAGCACATTGGAACAATAGTGTAAATCAGGAGGTAGAGGTGAGTATATACCCCATCCTCTCCTATGGATTTATTTTTTATATATGGCGAAAGATTTAAGTATTAAAAGTTTTACTGTAAAAGGATTTTTTTTCAAAAGTCCCCCCTGCCGACTCTTTCCTGTCAGAAAGGTTTAAAGTGATATTTTTTTCTTGAAAAAGTCCTTGGTCATCACTTTTTACGTGTTGAGAGAAGTTTAACATCCCAAAGTTAATTGGACTGTAAGAAACAAAGTGTTTTACCTGGTTCAAATAAAAAACCGGTCGATATAAGGCAGTTACTTTAACCCATAACGGGTAATCATTGCCACACGCTAACTCCCCGTAGGTGTCGTTTACACATCTCAATATTCAAACTAAAGAATATAACCTCTAATTCATATACACATTAGTTTTTTGTAGCTACACCTCCTAAAATAGTGGGAATGTTTACAAAGATTGCCAGCAATAACATAACTGTTTCCTTGTTAAATAAAAAAAAAAACGTCTATTAACTAATGAAATGAGGAAAAATTATTATACACTCATTTTATAGCGAGAAAGTTTTCTACTGAAACTGAGACCTTCAAATAATAAATCTAACATTTAGGTAAGTTTTGGCTTTAATAATTTAGTTCCGGACAGTAGACGGATGCATGGATAATTTCTTTTGTGTTTTATGATTAAAGGCTACGAATTACAATAACCAAGAATACCAATAAAGAGACTGAATTCATTTGAATACTTAACGAATAATATTTTTAATAATATATCAAATAATTTAATTAGAAACCAAACTAATTTATTAACTCCGTATGTACGACCTCTACACGATCAGAATCAAATAAAGAATTAACATATATTATAACATTATTAGAGTCCTTTTTTGATTATCATTAAGATTAAGGTACGTAAAGAAAATCCAACCAAAATGTGCATAGACTAAAGAGAACCTATTTATGAGTACCGAAAAATTTATTTTCTTAGGTTAGGTCAGGAAAGATTTATTCTTTAGAGTCAAATTGCACTGGCTCCAACAGAATTGACATTGACAGCAACAACAGAGAAAACAACCGGCCAAGTGCAAGTCGGACTTGCGCAATTAGTCTTCCGTACATTGTTTACTTTTAAGATAAAAATTTTTGCTACGGAGGTATAAAATGATCAATGACTTCATAAAACATACCCCAAGTTTGTCTCCGATCTTTGTTGAAAACTGATGACCTTGAAATTTATGTTTTTTTATGTACCAGATAAGTTATTAAAGGTGATAATTTTCGTTCAATTGACACCCTGTGGAGATTATTCCAAAATTCTTTGATCAGTACTTCTCGAGATAAGGGGGGAACATCGATTTTTGGTAATTTTTAAGAAATAATACAGAGAAAAGTATGCGCAAGTATTACATTACATATATATTTTTGAACTCATATTTTCACCAGCTTTCATTTGACACCCCACTCAATGACCTGGTATTTTTTTTTTTTTTCACATCCGATTTCGTCCTCCAAAACTCACCCTTTAAGTCAAAATTTAACTTTCAAGACTACACAGCTCTGATGGGGACATAAATTTTTATATTAGTGCCAAATTTGAACTTACTCTTTCAAATAATTTCGGAGAAAATCGAGTGTGACGGACAAACAGACGGATAGACATCAAAGTAATCTTATAAGTGTGCCGTACGGAACACTAAAAAGAATCGAGAAATATAAATTCTAGGATTTTTGAGAGAATTTTGTTAAATTTTCATATATATTTATTCTATGATTTCCAGATTTGGGGTATAATGGGTTTAAAGGAGATGATACATACACCTACTCGTATAGTATTCCCGTGGCATTGTTAAGGATACCTTTAATTTTTATGCAAGATAAAAACTTCCTAATGTTACTCTACTTCGCCTGAATAGAGTTTTTGTATTAATTTACGCTAAACCCTTTTTTGTTTGTTTGGTCTTAAGTATTTGCGAAAACGCAAAAGCAAAGACGCTCACTCTCCCACACACATATATCTCCATTACTAAACAAATATATTAATGTTCCTTTCTAACTTGATTTAATAAAAAATAAAATAATATGACCGGTTACATTGACTTTTCTGATCCTTTATTTCACCTTCGCTCATTAGTAAGAGAGCAATTACTATCCAGTCTCTTATTTATTTCAAGTTGACTTTTTTGTCGGTGACAAGATAAGGCCAACATCGACAGAAAACGGAAAACGTTACAAAGAACGATCTGAAAAATGGAATGTCAACTACATTGCAGGGGGTTTTTCTTGATAAAATCCCCAATTTCAATAGAAAAAGTAAATTTTCGCTGAAAATTGTTAGAACTTCTAAATGCCAATTGTTTCCAATCCTGGTGTATAGTGAAAAATATGACGTACTTAATAATTTCCGACATAAAATTCTAAGATATTTTTAAAAATACAAGGAGAATCGTTTGTTACTTTAAACTTTTAATGCTTCTATTTTTAAGTCTTCAGTTTTATAAACGTGGCGGAAAAATTGTACTAATTTCAAAGCAATAATATATAGTAGTATTTTCTACTTCCTAAATTACAATAAACGACTGTGTAATACCGTTGACTTCAATATACTATATACTATATTTTCCTCTTCGTATTTGCAATTATGAGTATAGATGAAGTACGATAGTTTTTTAAGTAAGTACTGGTTTGAAATATAGCCGCTGCAGCATTACAGTCGCAGTTTCGCTTATGCGCGCTGAATATCTGCATCTATTGGCTAGCCACAGACGTCATTATGGAAGCATTCATCTGAGTTTACAATTGTTTGTGCGTATTTAAAATGCCTGTAAAAATCCCACGGATTGTGCACTTATGCACCTATTTTAATATAATAGGGTTTGTTTAGACAAGCAAAAAAATATATATAAAAAAAATATTTAAAAAATGTGTTATTTTCAATAAAATGTTTTAATTTTGACTTTATATTTGATTCATATATCACTAATAAATTATTAAATGCCAAGTAAGAAAAACAGAATTGAATATGCCGGTCCATTTTTTTAACAATGAGATGCCCTGTATAAAAGCATAAATTCCTTCTAGCCTAAGAAATATCAATTTCTAGTGTTTCGTACGGCACACTTATGGATACATTTCGGAATCAGTCTGTCTGTCTGTCACACCGAGTTTTTCTCCGAAACTATTTGACATAGAAAGTTGAAATTTGACAGAAATATAAGAATTAATAGCCCAATAAGAGCAGGGTAGTTTTAAAAGTTAAATTTTAACTTAAGGGGTTAGTTTTGCGGGTGAAATCGAAAGTAAAAAAATTTTTTTTGTAGGGTCATCGAGCAGGGTGTCAAATGAAAGCTAGTGAAAACACAAGTGCAAAAGTACATATGATGTAATCCTCGCGCACACTTTTCTTTACATTAATTTTAAAAAATTGCCAAAAATCGCTGTTCTCTCACCCTATATCTAAAAATCTTGAAAAAATTCTGGAATAGTTTCCATAAAGTATAGACTGAGCGAAAATTCTCACGAGACTGACAATATGGTGAAGGCTCCTTTCGTCGCAAGTTGTGAATTTAACCGGAACGAAGAGCTACGAAATATCAATACGTATTTAGTACAGTAATACACTCGTATACTTTTTAGTACATTACTGCTTTAATAGATACCGAGACAAAATATTTTTGTTTTGTTTTTTGTTTATAATTAAATAAATATTTATTAAGTAAATATTTGTTTTAAACTTTTACTAGTAGATTCTCAATTGAGCTAGATTCATTTATTGGCTATTAGGCAATTAAAATGCTATAATTATTATACATTATTGACCAAGAAAAAAACGTGAAAATACGTATTAGATATAAACATTTTATTTTATTTTTAAAATAATCACCTTACGGAACACTAATTGCGCAAGTCAAACTTGCACCTGCCGGATTTTTAAATGTGAATATCCTGAAAACGACTAAATTTATGTATAGAGTATGCTACACTAATAAAACTATGAGAATAAATAATTAGTTATTAAGAAATTTGAATTTAGAATTACAAATTGACAGACCTTGTAATGTTTTGGAGAAGATAAATAAACAATTATTATAATAATGCAACAGTTATTCAAACAATTCCAATATTTAATTTAAAATTTTTGGATTTATCATAGCATAAAAAAACTATTACAGCCTTTATACATTATAAAAAATTAAATAGAATCGCCTTGGCCATTTTCACTGGTATTGGATTTCAACCTCACTCAATCTAGTTGACGACATTTTCATGCGACTTTCACCATTCTACAATACATCTAGCCGATGATGGTCTATAGTAAATATTTTCCCCTTCTTCCTGAAGTGCCATATCCGTTCAAAGTTAATGAAGAAATAAGCTTACTCTCATCTGCAAAGCTGTAGATTGAATTCCTGGTCCTTTCGAGCAGATCGTTAATGTTAATGAGAAAAAGAGTTGGAGACAGTACGAGGCTTTGGGGCACACCAGCGTTGTTAGTGAAGATGTTAGAAAGAAACCTACTGACTGCTATTCGTAAAGAATGCTCGAGAGCCGTAAACAGAACTTTTTAGGCATACAATAAGCTTTACCAACCTTTGGCATGGGGCTAAATCAAGTGCCAGCCCTCGAGATTCTCGAAAGTGTTCAATTGCGTTATGTGTTACATAAGTTAAAAGGTCTTCTTCAAGAAATTCATAAATAAATATTAATTGGCGACATAGGCAACCCGCTCGCCTTTACCTGCTTTTTTAAATGTTCCACAGACAAAGGGGACCTACAGTTTAATGCCGTTTCCGAATGACCAAAGTGAGAGGGCTTTACTAGGCATGATACTACGAGTGGTATATCGTTGCCTTACCGAAAGAGATGATCGTCACTTTGTAAAGTTTTTTTTTTTATTTATTATTTTCTGAGCCGAGATTCGAACGACATCCACTACTCTATGGCTGCCTCTAAATATCTGTCTTGTCTTAATTGGTTGTTTAAGAGCATAATTTCCGACCTTTACTCCAATTTAATAATATTAAAATATATAAGTAATTCCACCAGCACTTCCACAAATATAAGAATTTTGAGATAGTACAAACAAATTATTTTTGTTTTTATTGCTTATTCAAACTAACTTGCACTTTTTAAAAAAATAATTTCTTTAACATCCTTTCTTATACTTGATTGTCTCGTACTTGATTTTTTACCAACCTGTACGCATATACCTAATAGATTTTCCCAGAATCGACTTTTGTCAATCGTGACAAATCCGGAGACAAATGGCTTCTCTTTATTGAAAATAAGATGTTTACCCACAAAAAGTCCCCAAGAAATGCCTGTCGCGGTGGCATCCGCCACGTGATTGACGTTCTATTTAGCAGGTTGATCTTTATTACGTTTACATTTTATCTTATATTGTTTCTTGCGAAAAAAAGTTAAGGCTTTACGTATTGGGCTTTTTATTTTTCTGTTAGAAATTTGCTAATGCAATCCATTAACTATAAGATATGTTCTAATCCACTCTACAAGCAGGGCGTGTTGATAAATAATAGCTTCTATAGGATTTAAACCTCTAAGGATCTCTACGAATAGGGCGTGTTGATAAGTATACTGCTAAGAAATTGGAAGATAATGACATTTTTTAGTGCCGGTTTTTGTACAGTATCGCAGCCTAGTATAAATAAGCTACACTGAATTATTACGTGTTTTTAACATCAACCACCAACACCCAGTGGAAAATACCACACGAAATACTTAGCAATAGTCCCTTGAACTGAGACACTCTCTTCATCAAAGTTTCGATAAAGGACCCCGCAATTTCTTTATGGGAAGTGGCTTTCACTCAAACGGATTCAAACTTTTAGAACATATTCTTGGAGTTATTCTGAACAAATGTCTTGCTAGGCACAACCCAATTCTATATAATTTCGCGTCTTGATTAAACACTGTTTTCTGATGGGAAAAAATACCGCTCAAGCAAAGCAATGGCTTGATAAGTGTTACGGGGACTCTGCCTCTAGAGAATCACTCATAGTTAATGGTATGATGAATTTAAACGCTGTCGTACAAACACAAATTATGCTGAACGCCGAAATGAGGTGGTTAGACCGGAAAACATAAAAAAATCCACAAAATTGTTTTAGATGACCATAAAGTAAAATTGCGTGAGATAGCTGACACTCTAAAGATATCAAAAGAACGTGTTGGTCATATTTTGCAAAAACATTTGGGCATGAAAAAGCTCTGTTCGAAATGGGTACCGCGTTTGCTCACAGTGGACCAAAAACAACAACGTGTTGATATTTCCGACAGCTGTTTGGACCTATTTAAGCCCAATAAAAAGGATTATTTCATGCGATATGTGACAATGGATGAAACATGGATCCACCACTACACACCGGAATCAAATCGGCGGTCAGCTGAGTGAACAGCAGCCTGTGAAGGCCGCCTGAAGCGACAAAGACACAACAGTTGGCTGGAAAGGTTTTGGCCTCTGTATTTTGGGATGCGCATGGAATAATTTCCATCGACTCTGCTGAGAAGGGAAAAACCACCAACAGCGAATATTATATAAAGTTATTGGTGCGTTTAAAGGCAGAAATCGCAAAAAAATTGACCCAAATGAATAAGAAAAAAGTACTCTTTCATCAATACAATACACCGTATCACAAGTCAGTGATTACGATGGCAAAATAGCATGAATTGAATTTCGAATTGCTTCCTCATCCACCGTATTCTCCAGATTTGGCAACTAGTGAGTATTATCTATTGGCAGACCTCAAGCAAATGCTCGCGGGAAGGAGAATTGATTCTAGTGAAGAATTTATCGCCGAAACTGAAGCTCATTCTGAAGGCACAGACAAATCCTTCTACAAGAAAGGTATATGAATGTTAGAAAAACGTTGGACTGATTGTATCGCTCTTGAAGGAGACTATGTAGATGAATAAAGTCGAATTTTGCAAAAAATGTGTTTTAATTAGCTAGACCAAAAATTTTTCAGCCTACGTGTTATATTTGTATGCACCATAATAAATGTTTTAATTTTAATTTTATTTAAATAAGTAAACTTTTATTGAATAAATTAGATATTATACCAGCGTATGATTTCAAAATTTGAAAATTAATAGAAATACAGTCTGGCAAGTAAGAACATTACCGCTTGTATTCTGGAAAAAAATGTGTTTCGAGAACATTTTTTGCCACCGATGTATTCTTTGGTGTGCTAACAGCAACACGATTACCTTAGTAAGTTGTTCAATCGCCTCCTGCATAAATAACCGCTTGATATCTTTGAGGCATGTTGTCGACGAAATTTTCTGCACACTCTGTAAATTTTTCGAATCTCATGAGATAACTGAGTCAAAGTCCTCAGAGTCTTTCCTCTGAGCTTTCTCTTTACAAGGCACCAAACGTTTTCAATAAGGTTGGCGTCCGGCGATTGTGAGGGCCACGCTAGCATCTTATCGTGAGCCCAAGCGAGCCGCTTCGCAACATGATTTTCGCCCAGCAAAGGTTTCTGCAACGTGCGTCGAAATTTGATATCATGAGCACGAGGATGTTGTCGAATAGTCTCATGAGACACATTTAAACCCGATTTTCGTTATTTCGGTTCCCGTGAAAACAAAGACACGATTCGTTTTTTGACTTCCGGAGTGACTTTGCTTACCGAGCCACGTTTTGGCAAGTTGTCGACATTTTTCGTCTCGTTAAAATGATTTACCCACTCCTTTACAAACAATACCGACTTTTTAATACCTTTAGAGGCCACATAATGTGTCATTTTAGGCCCCTTTGGATGGAAACCAAAAAAGACTGCCTCGAACCGACCTGCAAACATGTGATTAATTTTGGATTTTACGTGTTTTCGACGAAAGTTCGGAATCGACTGATATTTTTACTAAAATGCGTCGTAGACAAAGGTGCCCTTTACCGATTTTTTGTTTAATCGCTAGAATCGAATCTACGAAAAATAAATTATCGCGGACACGTTCTTACTTGACAGGCTGTAAGTGCACCTTAGTGGATACCTTAGCAAAAAAAATTATGTTATGTTTCCATTATTATTAATTTTACCGAAAAAATATGTAATGTGAAGTGGTTGGAGAGTGATACTAAAAAATATTTTAATTTTACAATTCGTACTTGCGAGTAATATACTAATTAAATAACTTTATCCATTTTTACTTTCCTTGCTGCTTTTCTATATATTTTAGGATTCCTAAATCAAGAGAAACATTCCGACGGTCTGTTTGTCAGTCTGTAGGCATCTCTTGAAGGAAATTAGATATTAATTTCAAACTTGGCATATGGATAACATCTAAGAAGGAGGTTATTTGTCATTATCTTCAATTTTAATGAGGGAAGGGGTGAAAGAGTTGAAGTGATCAAATATTGTATGGTTTCAATAGTTTTAAGGGAATTTTTCGAGGTTTTTGGTTGTGATAATAAACAAATTTTAATCTTAAGAAGTAGGAATTATTAAATATTGTATAGTTTCAGTTTTTTTATTATAAGCATTTTGCTAGGTTTGGATATTTTTAAAAAAATTAGCTAATTGTTCTTCTCTAAGGGCAGCGGCACTTCTCATGGACATCTCCAACTCCAAGGCTCCCGCATCCAATGGGCCAAGTCCATCAAGTACCTGGGCGTCCAGTTTGACCGACAACTCGTCTGGAAGGACCAGGTCTGCACTGCAACCAAGAAGGCGAAGCAACTACTGGGCAAACCCTATCCCATTCTGAATTGCTCCAGTAAGTTGCTGCCACGGACCAAGCTTCTAATATATAACACCATATTAAAGGCAGGCCTCACGTACGCCTGTCCCACTTGGTGCTAGCTCTCCAAAACAAGGAGAGCTCAACTTCAAGCAGTGCAGAACAAGGCCCCGAGGATGATCACGGAAGCCCCATGGTGCATGAGGAACCGACAACTCCATAGAGGTCTCGGTGTGCCTACCGTAAAGGCACACTTGAGGAAAATCCAACAGAAGTTCCTGGAGAAGGCGTCCCAGCACTCCAACCCACGCATCAGGGACGCCTTCCGACTCCCATCTCACGTCAACCGCCAGTTCCCGAGACCGTCCGACCCGCTGTTCTCAGACGAAGACGATGACCCCCTCACCCGCCGTGACAAGAAGATTGTCAACCTAGGTTAAGTTATAATTAGTCCTAGTTTAAGTTACTGTTACATCCTAGTTTAAGTTAGCTTAAGTCTTAGGCTAAGGTAGTTTTAGTCTTAGTTTTAAGAAATTCATGTACATATAAACACATTTCCTAGGTTAGGTTAGTATAGGATCACTAGTATAAGAGCTTAGGTTAAGTTAGTATAAGCATACATTCACTATCAGAAATTTTTATACTTTCAAAATTGTAAGAAAGAGGCTTTGCCTATCTTGGTATTCAATAAAAACAATGAGCTAATCGATTATAGTAGCTGAAATGAATGGGATAGAGAGTTAGAAAGGTGGTTGCATATATATTATAACATATTTCTATTTCAGTGTTCCTTCTTTTTCATTATTCCCAATTTTAACAGAAATACTATGTAGAAGGGATTGACATATGGTTACCGAATAACCTAAAACATGTTCAGTTTTAGAAATACAAACAGTTAAATTGGTATAATAGATACATTATTGTTTTTACGTCCCTTGCTAAAGCAAAAAATAACTTCCTGCAATATTTTCGTTTTAATGTCCTTAGATCGCGAAAAATATATGTTCCCATTTCCATCGGACTGCGTATCCGTATGTTAAGTTGTCGGTCTTGAGATAGGGAAGTTTTTTGAGCGGGATCGTTTCAAGGAAAGAGGGTGAGTGTCAGCATGTTGTATGATTTTGTTCATCTTATGGAAACTTACTTTCTCTTTACTTGAGAAAGTCAAATTCAGTACTTATTTTAGAACACGCTTGCAAGAATGGTACTGGGTAAATCACTTTACCGATTTTTTTTTTTTTTTTTTTTTTATGGGTCTAGCACACGTGCTGCAGGGAACTCCCTAAAGCGCTCCAGGAGCGGCATGTGTGCGGAAAAAGCGATAAACGTTGTTCTTGAATCGCTGTAAATTGTACTCGGTGGGAAATAGATATAAAAGACTGCTTGAAAATCATTGAACGCGGAGTAACAAACTGAACCTCATACGGATGTGAAGCACCAGCGCGACGTGTATTTCTAACATGCACCGCTTTGGGCGGAATTAAGCGGGCTACATCCTTCGAACACTTTCCATGAAAATACTTGTAGAATAGTCTCAAGTGGCCAATCGTTCTTCGATGTTCCAGCGAATCAAGGCCACCGGTCAGTTCCGGGTCTCCAATCAAACGAACAGCTCTTCTCTGAACAGAATCCAACAAATGCAGTGTGTACTTGGGAGCGGAGCCCAAAACATGGGAGCAGTATTCCATAGTTGGTCCAATCTGAGCTTTGTAAAGAAGTAACGACCTCCTGCTGTCTGCGGATATTGGCCTGAGCAGCCGATGTCCGAGCGTTCAAAGTGAATGAAGAGACAAGCGTACTGTCATCTGCAAAGCTGTAGATTGGATTTCCGGTCTTTTCCAGCAGATCGTTAAATTGTTTATATTGATAACAAAAAAATGGTAAAGTGATACAGCCAGCCTTTATTTCGCAAATAAGCAGTTCTAAAATACATACTAAATTTGTCTTTTTAACTAGAATAACTCATTTTAAGCATTATGGCTGGAGATACTCACAACAAAAGAGACTGAGAGAAAGACGAGTTTTTGTAAGAATTGAGAACAAAAAAAAAAAAATAGATAATTTTCAAATTCCTAGATTCCAAAAACCAGAAAAAGGACCTATACCATGATGTATTCTAAATGACTTCCTCGTACTCCCTTCCTCACCCTTTAGAACCTTTATATGCCACACTATAAATATTTATGCTTTATTTTTTTTTATTTTTGCAATAATCTGGAAAAGTTTTCTTAACGCTATTGAAAGTATATTAAATTTTCGAAAACTATAAGTTCCTTTTTTACTTAAAATACTATGTGTGAACAAAATTTGAAATGGATCTCATATTTTCTAAGAAAGTTGTCGTATCAATAGGCAGACAAGCGAGCGGGAATCGGAAAAAAAATTTTCATTATCTGGGGACACTAAAACGTGAAGAAATGCAAAACTTCTGAAAGGTGATTTTTTCACGAACGCAAACATATTTAGCAAGGAAAGTAGAAACAATAGGCAGACATTTTATACTGGTTATAAATATTTTAGCACAACGTAAACTCGCCACAATGTCTGGTAACTAAAATAATATAAAAAGTAATAATCTTTCGATATATATATATATATATATATATATATATATATATATATATATATATATATATATATATATATATATATAAAGTTAACTTAAAATTAATTCCACGAGAAAAATTTCTTTCAAGTCCAATATTTACTCACAAAATTTTGGAATTGTTTCAATACTTAGAAACCATAAATATTATTTAAATAAAAAAACTTCGTAAAGGGCAAATGGGATTCCCAATAAAAATGAATTTATATTTTTTATATTCCTTTCTCAATGAGTTACATAACACAGAAAAAATAAATTTGGAATTAAAACTGAAATCATCATGCAACCATTATAAAGGTCCTTAAAACTGAGTCTTAGGGATCGAAGAGGAAAATATAAAATTTTAAGCAGTAAATGCTCAAATTATATTCCAAATATTTTTAACCGTTATTTAATATCATACAAATAAGAAATATGTTTATCTACCGAATAATATTTCACATGAATTCGAGAAATCGTATTTATATCTTGTTCGGTTTTTTTTAGAGGTAAAAACGTAAATTAAGGCAGATTTAACTGTGGTCTATCAGTAATAAATATTCTGCATTATATGGCTTGTAATGCTGTTAAGTCGCTTGTTAATTTTTTTCAACAGCTAACCCATTACGACCAAACATAACGTCACATGTCAGGGTAAAAAAGTAAAACTTGTCAAACTAGATAATTTTATTGCTGATATAATAAAATATTAGAATAATTACCACTAAGTAAACCATAAAAAAAAAACTTATTAAATAATATAACTTATAAAATTTTATAAACTAAATGATAAAAGTTTGGGTTAAAATTGGATAAAAAATTCCATGCCCTGAAATTTACAATTTTACATCTAGTCCTAATCAACGATGTACGTAACTTTTTTATGTGAATATGTCATATGCGCTGCAGAGAAATCTCTAATTCGCTACAAGAGCTGTGCATTCGCGTAGATGGCGACTGACGTTGGTTTTGAATCGCCGAATATTACTCCCGGTGGAAAACATATGGACCAAAAACTACGGGAAAAAAAAAGTGTCGTGGGCAGTAGCAACTTACCGCTTTGACAGGTTAGCTCAGGTTAGGTAAAAAATGCCCCTAAAAGCCGATTTCAGAGAAAACGCCCACGGGCGACTCCTGCCAACCTTATTTCTGCTATAGTCTCGTCAAGACGAAATAAATGAAACAATATTTGAGCTGCTACCATTCACACCATTTTTTGGAGTCGAGAAAAAAGGGCTCCTTGGGCCTCAGTGCCACCATCGACTCCTGCCAAACATTGAGCGCAAGTCCTAATGAACTAGCTAATGATACCCTACCACGCCTACGGTGTTACCGTTGACCCCAAAAATGGCATATTGGAATTGGACCTTATTGGATAATGGGCCAGTAGCGACGGCCTAAAATATCTGAAAAGTGAACAGGTTCTGTGCCCGATAAACCTGTGAAATGGGCAAGTTGCTACTGCCCACGCCACTTTTTTTTCCCGTAGCTCTTAGTCTAATAATCCCAGGCAGCTCATTAAAAAGTATATTCTTCTTCTAGTGCCTATCCGTTCCGGATGTTGGCGATCGTCGTAGCAATCCTGACTTTGTTAGCTGCCACTCTAAAGAGTTGGATCGATGTCTTTTCAAACCATTTTCCCAAATTTACCAGCTAAGATATTCTTCTTCTGGCAGGGCTTCTCTTGCCAGCAACTTTCACCTGGATCGTATTTGTTAAAAACCGATGTTTTCCGTTTCGCATGATGTAGTTGAGATACTCTAATTTTCTTTTCTACATCGTTATTATGAGTTCCGGACTATAGCCGATTTTCTAGATAACTTCCTCGTTTATTACATGATTTGTCCAGAAAATTCTTCGTTTTCTTCTGTAGATACACATTTCAAATGTCTTAATTTTCTTCTCTGTGGTTTCTGACAGTGCCAACGCTCTGAACCGTACAAGAGGATCGGGAAAACGTAGCACCTTATGCTTGTTTTTAGGTGTAAACTAACTACTTTCGAACTTTCCCTTGGATGGACGTTTGTTTTCGATCCGATAACCCATCTGACTGCGCCAGGGAGGTCTCCGATGTTATTTTGGCTGGTATGGAAGCTTACATCCCTTTTTCGAAGAAATGCTCCTCCAACGGCAAGCCTTGGTTCGACCGAAAATGCAAAGAAGCTGTTGCTTCTAAACATATTGCCTACCGACAATGGCGTGAAAATCCTAACACCTTAAATCGAAACATCTTTGTTCATGCCCGGAACAGATGCAAGGGAATTATCGACGAAACCAAGGAGGCACACAATCAACGAATTAGAAACAAACTTCTCGCTTGTCCCAACAATTCCAGGTCCTTTTGGGCAGTCGCTAAGGCAGTTAGTCAAAATTTTAGCAAATCCACCATACCACCACTCACACGGCCAGATAATTCCATAGCAACCACACCTGTTGAGAGAGCGAACTTGTTGGCTGAACTCTTTGCTTCACATTCTACTGTCGATTTCCAAGGAAAAACACCACCTACTATTCCTATATTGCAGTCAAGGATGCCAGATGTTGTTTTCAGACAGCGCATCATAAAGCGTATTTTAACGAAGCTAGACACCAAAAAGGCTTCTGGCGCTGACGGAATACCTGCCATAGTTCTCAAAAACTGTGCAAGGGAACTAACACCAGTTTTCTGTAGACTTTTTAACCTATCCTACAGAAAGGGAATATTCCGTCCTGCTGGAAATGTGCCACGGTTCAGCCGATACCTAAAAAAGGTAAGAAGACCTTGCCAAATAACTACCGACCAGTTGCACTGCTTTCAATAATATCGAAAGTCATGGAAAAGGTTATCAATGAGCATCTTCTAAAATATCTTGAACGATTCAATATTATTAGCGATCACCAATATGGTTTTCGTAAACATAGATCAACAGGAGATCTTCTGACTTATGTAACACATGTTTGGAACAACGCAATTGAACACTTTGGAGAATCTCGAGCGGTTGCTCTTGACATATCCAAGGCATTCGACCGTGTTTGGCACGATGGACTGTTGGCTAAGTTGCGCTCTTATGGTATGTCTGAAAGGTTCTGTTTGTGGCTTTCATGTTTCCTCAGAGAGCGTTCTTTACGAGTGGCGGTCGACGGATTTCTTTCTAACACCCTCACTATCAACGCCGGTGTGCCACAAGGCTCCATACTGTCTCCTACTCTCTTTCTCATTTACATTAACGATCTGCTGGAAAAGACCGGGAATCCAATCTATAGCTTTGCAGATGACAGTACGCTTGTCTCTTCATTCACCTTGAACGCTCGGACATCGGCTGCTCAGGCGAATATCCGCAGACAGCAGGAGGTCGTTCAGCTTAACAAAGACCTGGAAGAAATTCTATCTTGGGGTGACAGTAACCAAGTGGAATTTAACGCTACAAAAACCCAAGCGGCAGTTTTTTCTAAAAAAGTTAACGTTGCTGAACCCGACCTAGTTATGTCGGGGCACTCCATTCCCCTAGCATCGTCGCTCAATTTGTTGGGCGTTAGTTTGGGAGCAAATATGTCTTGGCATGAACATGTTGCAGGCATAGCAAGGAGAGCTTCTCAAAAGTTGGGAATATTATTTAGAACCAGAAAGCTTTACACCCCACAGCAACTGTTAATTCTTTACAAAGCCCAAATTCGACCAACTATGGAATACTGCTCCCACGTTTGGGGCTCCGCTCCCAAACATACACTGCATTTGTTGGATTCTGTTCAGAGAAGAGCGGTCCGTCTGATTGGGGACCCGGAATTGACCGGCGGCCTTGATTCGCTGGAACATCGAAGAACGGTTGGCGACTTGAGTCTGTTCTACAAGTATTTTCATGGAAAGTGTTCGAAGGATGTAGCCCGCTTAATTCCTCTCAAAGCGGTGCATGTTAGAAATACACGTCGCGCTGGTGCTTCGCAACCGTATGAGGTTCAGCTTGTTACTCCGCGTACGACGCTTTTCAAGCAATCTTTTATATGGAGAACGTCATCCCTTTGGAATAATTTGCCCAGCGCTGTGTTTCCCACCGAGTACAATTTACAGCGATTCAAGAACAACGTGAATCGCTTTTTCCGCACTCGTGCCGCTCCTGGAGCGCTTTAGGGACTTCCCTGCAGCACGTGTGCTAGACCAATAAAAAAAAAAAAAAAAAAAAGAGTTGGATCGATGTCTTTTCAAACCATTTTCCCAAATTTACCAGCTAAGATATTCTTCTTCTGGCAGGGCTTCTCTTGCCAGCAACTTTCACCTGGATCGTATTTGTTAAAAACCGATGTTTTCCGTTTCGCATGATGTAGTTGAGATACTCTAATTTTCTTTTCTACATCGTTATTATGAGTTCCGGACTATAGCCGATTTTCTAGATAACTTCCTCGTTTATTACATGATTTGTCCAGAAAATTCTTCGTTTTCTTCTGTAGATACACATTTCAAATGTCTTAATTTTCTTCTCTGTGGTTTCTGACAGTGCCAACGCTCTGAACCGTACAAGAGGATCGGGGGAAAACTAGCACCTTATGCTTGTTTTTAGGTGTAAACTAAGGTCGTTGGAACAGAGAAGTGGCTTTATTTTGATAAATGTTGTTCTAGTCTCCTCTGTTGGATATTTAATTTCCATTTAATAGTAACAATCTTCATTTATTGTACAGCTCAAATAAGTAAATTTATTTACCCTTTCAATAAGCTGATCTTTGCTAAAGAGTATTCTATTTTGAAAATGGTCTTTAGAAATGACCATATATTTAGACTTTTTGACATTTAATTCGAAGCCTTATTTAGTGCTTATCCCCTGCACTCTGGTGTAAAGCTCCTGCAGTCCAGCATGGTTACTTGCCAATAGTATGGAATCATCCGCATATCGCGAATTGTTTATGACTTGTACGTTCTTAAGGATTCCTTGGCTGACATGGTGGTCTTTGAAAATGGAAAAGATTAAAAAGGAGTGGTGACAGAAACACGCAAAGTTAAAGTGTAAAAATACAAAATCTATTTTAGACGTGTGATCTATCAAGTCTTTTTATTTGACCTATTTTAGATGCTAGATATCCGACTTTAAAATATTTATAAAAATATATACCAATGAGGACAATGAAAAACAAATATAGTAAAGGAAGGTACAGAAGAAACTGAAAAGGCATGTTACTTCTTTAGCTCTCATGTGCAAGCTTGACTTGATTTTTGGATATAGGTTGGATTCGAGATGTTGTATGAAACATGCTGAATGTTTATACTTTATATTTATGGCCAGTTCTTACCTAAGATTAATATAACTATTTCTTTAGAAGAAACATAATAAGTTATTTGTATCTTACCTTATCGCTGAGACGGTAATTTAATAAAAATTGTTTCTATAGAAACGACTTTCGTAGTGTCTTCGCAAGTTCGTATTCTAGCTATAAAATTAGAAACTGTGAAGTCATTTTACTTTTCTGTCGTATTTGATAGTAAGTTCTTACCTTTTATCACAGTACTTCATTGTTCACCTTGAAAAAGAGACACTATTTTTCTAGTAATACGTAGGCTGAAAAGCTTTTGGTCTAGCTACTTAAAACACAATTTTTTTGCATAATTCGACTTTATTCATCAACATAGTCTCCTTCAAGAGCCATACAATCAGTCCAACGCTTTTCTAACATTTCTGTACTTTTCTTGTAGAAGGATTTTTCTTTGCCTTCAAAATAGGCCTCAGTTTCGGAGATAACTTCTTCATTGGAGCCAAATCTCTTTCCCGCTAGCATTTTTTTGAGTTCTGCAAATAGATAATAGTCGCTGGGGGCCAAATCTGGAGAACACAGTGGATGAGGAAGCAATTCGAACTTCAATTCTCATAATTTTGCCATTGTAACCATTGACTTGTGACACGGTGCATTGTCTTGATTAAAAAGCACTTTTTCTTGTTCATGTTGGGCTGTTTCTTTGCGATTTCTGCTTTCAAAGGCAACAATAACTTTATATAATATTCTCTATTGATGGCTTTTCCCTTCTCAGCATAGTTGATGAAAATTATTCCATACGCATCCCAAAGTACAGAGGCCAAAACCTTCCCAGTCGACTGTTGTGACTTTGATCGCTTCAGGCGGCTTTCACAGGCTGTTGTCCGCTCAGCTGACTGCCGATTTGATTCCGGTGTATAGTGGTAAATCTATGTTTCATCCATTGTCGCATATCGCATGAAAAAATCTTTTTATTGCGCTTAAACAGGTCCACACAGCTGTCAGAATCAACAGTTCTTTTGGTCCACTGTTAGCAAATGCGGTAGAGCTTTCTCCTGCTCAAATATTTATGCTAAATAGGACCAACACATTCTTTTGATATCTTTAGGGTGTCAGCCATCTCGCTCAATTTCACTTTATGGTCATTCACCTTCCCTTGGGCGTCCAAAGCGTTCAACATCATTTGTGTCTGTACGACGTGTTTAAGTAAATGATAAGTGATTTTCTCGCTCCCCCTTATCAACCACTGCTTTGCTTGAACGGTATTTTTTCCTATAAAAAATAGTGTTTAATCAATACACGAAATTTGATTTTTTCCATTATTTTGAAAATATCAAAAGTAGCGTCATTAAATCCACTTATCGTTTGAAGGTTGGTACTGTCTAAAAATCATTTCGGTTATTTTGAAAAGGGCGTTGTCAGACCAAAAACTTTTCATCATCAATATCTATAAGATTATGATTCATTATGGTTATTTATGGACATATGATAAAAGTCAACACTACTTTCAGTATAACGATGCACTATTATTATTTATCCACAATTATTAAAGACCTAATGAACATTTTATAATATTATATAATAAGTAGTAGAAATTACTTTTGAGAGTATGAATTATTATTTTTCTTCAAATATTATAAGCATGTTGGTTCAACTCCACAGAGACCTCGGTGTGCCTACCTTAAAGGCACACATGAGGAAAGTTCAACTGAAGTTCCTGGAGAAGGCGTCCCAGCACTCCAACCCACGCATCAGGGACGCCTTCCGACTCCCGCCTCACGCCAGCTGCCAGTTCCCAAGACCGTCCGACCCAGTCTCGGATGAAGACGATGACCCCCCTTGCCCGCCGTGACAAGAAGATTGTCAATCTAGATTAAGTTATATTTAGTCCTAGTTTAAGTTAATATTATGTCCTAATTTAAGTTAGGGTAAGTCTTAGGCTAAGGTAGTTTTAATCTAAGTTTTAAGTCTTAGTATTAAGAAAATCATTTATAACAAAACTCATTTCCTAGGTTAAGTTAGTATAGGATCACTAGTATAAGAGCTTAGGTTAAGTTAGTATAAGCATACATTCATTTTAAGAATTAAGAAATAATTATACATTTAATAATTGTAAGTAAGAGGCTTGGCCTACCTTATTATCCAATAAAGACAATGAAGGATGTTTGTTTACATATCTACATATTTAAATATTATTACACCTTTTAATTCACTTTTCCTTCATTTCATTTTCTCTAAATATATATTTTTTCCTTCCTTTTCAATTAATCAGTTAGCTTTCTGCTTATGTGCAAAATTTGCTAAAATTTAATATTTTTGTCTATAAATAATATATTTTTTACAAATTGTTTCCACATTCTAACTTTACACACTTTATTTTTGCGCCCTACGTGCGTTTCGCTAACCATGTTAGTCTCATCAGGAGCGAAGATTGACTAAAGTTAAACTACAAATGGACCTTATTTACACCTAAAATCTGAATTTCTCAAACGGAACTAATGGCATGAGCAGGGGCGTTAGTTCTGGTCAAGCAACCAGAAGGAGTGACCATAAGGAGCCCTCTGCCTTTATTTAAATTATTTTTACGTTTCATAATTTCCATACTTTCGTATGCGTTCAACAATCTCCTATCAGCAACATCTTTAAAGAATCTGAGATTACCTAATGTTACATGATCAGGTTCAAGGACATGTTCGGCAATGGTAGACTTGAGGCTAATCATACTATAACTTTAGAGAATCTAAAATTAATTAAAGATGTAGGTGGTAAGGTGAGATTGTTGAACGCCTATGAAAGTATGGAAATTATAAAATGTAAAAAGTAGTTTAAATAAAAGCAGAGGGCCTATACCTTATAGTCCCCTATACTGGTTACTTGACCAAAACTAACGCCCCTGCACATTCCATTAGTTCCGCTTGACTAATTCAGATGTTAGGCTAAATATAAAAAAGGTAGATTTGTAATTTAGTTTTAGTCAATCCAGCTCCTGATGAAGATAATATGGTTAGCGAAACACGCGTAAAGTGCAAAAAAAAAAGTGTTTGGTATAGTAGTGATATATACTGAGTAGTGTCATTGTGCCAAACATTCCAAATTCCCAACATACATCGACCCAACTTTAATTTAATTTTGACTTACATACTTAATAAAACTAAGCAAGATAAAATACTAATAAATTTTTTATATTAGTGTAATTCCGACATCAATTGTCTCCAGTAACATCAATATCGGTCAATTCAACCCCCATTGCGACGGTTTACTTAGTATAATTCTTCTGAATGAATGAATGGATTGAATAAGTGGTACTAAAGTTTTGTCGATTATCCTGTGGAAATTTCTTATCAAAATTAATGGTTTATATTAATTTTTAAGTACTGAACTGGTAGATTTTGATTTTTTTTATGAGTATAGCATACATGCTGCAGGAAAATCAATAAAGCCCTACAGGAGCGACACATCACGCTGAAAAAGCAATTCATGTCGGTCTTGTAATTGTACTTGGTGACAAAGACAGTTCTGGGCAATTAATTCCAAAGGGAGGAGGTACTCCATATAAAAGACTGCTTGCAAAGGGTTGTACAGGAGTAACTTAATACAGATGTGAAATATTAGCGGGACGTCTATTCCTAGCATGCATCGCTTTGGGGGGAATTAAGTGGGCCACATTCATCGAACACTTTCCATGAAAATACTTGTAGAATAGACTAAAGTTGCCAACCGTTCTTCGATGATCCAAGGAATCAAGGTTGCTGGTCAGCTCTGGGCCTCTAATCAGACGAACAGCTCTCTTTTGAATAGAATTCAACAACTGCAGTGTATGTTTGGTATCAGAGCCCCAAACGTGGGAGCAGTCGTCTATCGTTAGAACGTAAGCTTGTGGAGTTGTGGAGAGTAAAGCTTTATATTTGGAAATAATATTTCAAGCTTTTGAGAAGCTCTCTTTGCTATGCTTGGCAATATGTTCATGCTAAGATATATTTGCTTCCAAATTAAAGCCCAGCAAATTGAGTGACGATGCTAGAGGAATGGAGTGCCCCGATATAACTATATCGGGTTCAGCAACCTTAACTTTTTAAGAAATAACTACCTAGTTATTGTCATCTCAAGATAGAATTTCTTCCTGCTGTCTGTAAATATATGCATGAGTAGCCGATGTCCGAGCTTTCTAACAAAATAAAGAAATAAGCGTAAAACTGTAGATTGAATTCTTAGTCCTTAATGTGAATGAAAAAGATAGTAGGAGACAGTGTGGAGCCTTGAAGCAAATCGGGGTTAATAGTGAAGGTATTAGAAAGGTATTAGAAGGTATTAGAAAGAAATCCGTCGACTCGTAAAGAAGGCCCTCTGAGGAAACACGATAGCCATAAACAAGACTTTTCAGACATACCATAAGAGAGTAGCTTGGCCAACAATCCATCGTGCCAAATACGGTCAAATGCCTTGAATATATCAGTTGCAACCACTCGAGATTTTCCAAAGTGTTCAACTGCGTTGTTTCAAAAGTTCCAATTATGTATTACATAAGTTAGAAGATCTTCTGTTGATCTTTGCTTACGGAAGCCATATTGATGGTCGTTAATAATATTCAGTACTTCAAAAGATGCTGATTGATAGCCTTGTCCATGACTTTGAGTTGTTTGGCAAGGTTGGCCTTTTGGGGTATCGGCTGAATGTACCGCATTTCCAGCAGAAAATAATTATTCCCTTTATAGGTTGAGAAGTCTACAGAAAACTGATATTAATACATTTTTTGAGTACTATGGCAGGTTAGTTGTCACCGACGACAACTATTTTTTAGATACCATGACTTTTGTTTGTCGGTGTTTAATACCTACATATAAATTTTTAAGCTTTCTTTTATTTTTTTAGTTCATATGATATTCCATATTGTGTAATATTTTATTGTATTTTTTTTACAAGATACAATATAAAATGCAGTTGAAGCATGATGTCTAATAAAATGTTAACACTAAGTGCGATCTGAGTAAGTATAAAATAAATATTTCCCGGATAAAATGGAGACAACTATTAATCCTGCAGAGTATTCTATTTTGAATTACGACGTCCTGCATTTATTGATTGATGTATAGTTGTTCTGGGCTTTTAATTATATTATAAATCTCTCTAGTTAACATAGAGTAGAAGTAGACTGCAGTGGAAATGGCCACCAAATCAGTCCTAATAAGGACGAAATAACCATCACCGTCTGTCTCAAGAGTGATGTTATGAGAGTTGTTCTAAAATTTCTTAATTTTAATATCACAGTGCAATTTACGAACACCTTAGTGTCAAACAGTAAAATTATAATCTAAAAAAAAAATTAAAATATGATTTCTTGCATATCATATATTAGACAGTAAATTAACTGAAATCTTTTGAAAGCTTTTGGGTGCGTACAAGGTACAAGCACTCCTAAATATTAATTGACATGCAAACTTTCACCAATTATTAACTCCTTTTAGTATTAACTGAGAAGTCTAGACGAAGCCCTTAAGCGTTCCTAGCATAGTTTATGAATATAGTTTGAAATTTCTATAGGTATAACCTGTATATTCCTTGGGATTAAATATAAATTATAAATTGACAAGAGAGATTGCTAAAACAAAGTTTGATATACGTGAAGCTTAATAATGATTACAATATATAATATATTTAAAATAAATTACATTTTCAGAATACTGATTAAGAAAATAAAAGAATTTCTTGAAAAATTGTCTTCTTCTTTCTTATATTGTGTGGCATACTGCCTCTTTTATCACCATTAGGCATCTTCCTATGTAGACGTCCAGCATTCCTTCCACCTTTTCGGAGGTCTACCCTAGTTCTTCTACCGCAGGGTTTATTGAGTTTGGCCCTTTTTACCAGTCTGTTTCTTCTAGTTCTGGTTAATTTGCATATATCTTGGATCTTACTTAGCTGTTGTAAATCTTTCTTTTCATTTCTGTTATCCTCATCGTTCGTGTTGTTTTACATGTGTCAGCTCTTGTTTCTATAGCATATGTGGGGATTGGTCTCACTGTTGTCTTGTATATTCTTATTTTACTTTCCACTGTGAGGTATTTACATTTCCATACTATATCCGTAAAAGAACCTGCTATTAGTAATGCCTTCATAGACTGTTGTTTTACTTTTCTGTTTAAGTCTCCGTAGCTTATTGTCATTGTTCCCAGGTATTTAAAATTATTAACCTATTCAATAGTACTTCCTTGGATCTCCAGCTTGAATATTAATAATTCTTTTGAAGCTACCAAACATTTTGTCTTGGTTGTGTTGATAATTATATTTAGTTTTCTCGCTTCCAAATTGAAGGCATGAAAGATCTTCTGAAGGTTGTCCTCAGAATCGGAGATGAGGGCTGCATCATCGGCGTAGCAGATTGTGTGGAAATGAGTTGCCCATTTTGTATCCTATCGTTTTCCTCCTCCACTATTCTGTCCATGACGAAGTTGAAGTTAAAGGTACCAAGTGAATCGCCTTGACTTATTCCGGCGTTTATTTTTACTTCCTTGCTCAGTAGATATCCCACTTTTATATTTGTTCTACATTCTTTGTTAATGTCATGTATAATTTTTATTAGCTCCTGGTTTGTCTGCTTCTCCTGTAATAATATTTGTTAATTGCACTTTATCGAAGGCTTGAGTCATGTCGAAGAAACACATATATGCAGGTTTGTTAAATTCTTAGCTTTTTTCTTTATCTGCCTCACTATAAATACGGCATCTATGGTCGATCGATTTTTGCGGAATCCCTGTTCTTCGTCTTCTATTTGAATATCGTTGCTCATTTCTTCCAATATGATTTTTGTTAATACTTTTAAGGTAGTTTTCGGATGACGTCTTTTGCCCTTTTTTGAATATCGGGATTGTTATGGTAGTTTTCCAATCTGTAGGTATTTGTCCATTTTCTACTATATTTGTAGAGCGCTGTGCTAGTTGTTAATACAGGTTTTCTCCTCCATATTTTAACGTCTCATTTGTAATGTCATCTGGTCCTGAGGCTTTTATATTTGTAAGACTTTTAAGAATAATGGTCTTGCATATAACAAATTTCTATTTTCATTTTTTAGATACCTATATGATAATTTGTCACTATAGATGATAAAAAAATGACAAGAATTTAACGTGATTTGCACGATCTTTTATATAGGAAAATTACTTACTGCAGTTGGACCAGTCTTAAACTAATATATTTTGTCAGTGAAGTAATGTTCCAGAAGGAACCATAATTTATTTTATACGTGGGTAATGAAGTCTGGAAAATAACATATATTTCATATTAAGAGAGTAGTAACACTTTATCTTTAAGTATTTAGGTCCAAACATTAATTTTCAGATAATGCAGAAGCTATTCCTTTTGACATCAGTGATAATTCTCTGCAAGTCTTTTTTTGGAATTCTAAGTTGTTTGTTTAATAGCGCAGTAAGAAAAGGTCAATATAATGATGAGATAGACATAGTTTAGATACAGCAATATTATGATATTATACTTTCTGGAGTATGACCAGGAGTATTGTCCTGAATTTTGGACTTCGAAAAACTTGTGCTCTTTTTTTTATATAAAATTTAAATTTTTAAAACGTGTTTTTTGAGCCTAAAATATGAATTACTCCAGTGATATAAGTCAGATCGAGACGAAAAAGACCCAAACTCTTCGTATTGAAATTTCCAGCAATCCTCGTTTTTAAGTTGCTCAAGTGCGTACATTACCTACAAAATCGAAATTATTGTACAGGTCGACTAAGTGAACCAATCGGCTTGAAACTTTTAGAAAATATGTCTTTTATTATAACAAAAATATCCTGAAGTTTTGGAGCAACAATTTTGAACCCAGGGCCATTTGGTCCAAAATGCGTATGTTTTTTTTTTTTTCAAATTTAGGTCTCGGCGTCAGCTTTCCTATACCATTGAAAATAATTTCTTTTTTGAGTTATTTTAACCGATTTTTTTACATTTGTTTATTAATCGAACAACAACAAATGCGTTTTTTCAGACTTTTCGATTTTTTTTTTAATTAAGGTCTCCTGATTCTCTACCAGATGTGTTCTGGCTATGGGTTCAATATTTTTATACCAAAATTTCAGGGTATTTTTGATATACTATACCACCACTCACACGACCAGATAATTCTATTGCAACGACACCTGTTGAGAAAGCTGGCTGAACTCTGCTTCACATCCTACTGTCGATTTCCAAGGAAAAACACCACCCACTATTTCCATAGTGCAGTCAAGGATGTCCGATATTGTCTTCAGACAGCGTATCATAAGACGTATTTTAATGAAGCTAGATACCAAAAAAGCTTCTGGCGCTGACGGAATATCTGCCATAGTTCTCAAAAACTGTGCGAGGGAACTAACACCAATTTTCTGTAGACTTTTCAACCTATCCTACAGAAAGGGAATATTTCCTTCCTGCTGGAAATGTACCACAGTTCAGCCGATATCTAAAAAAGGCAAGAAGTCATTGCCAAATAACTACCGACCAATCGCACTGCTTTCAATAATATCGAAAGTCATGGAAAAAGCTATCAATCACCATCTTCTAAAATATCTTGAAGGATTCAACATTATTAGCGATCACCAATATGGCTTTCGTAAAAACAGATCAACAGGAGATCTTCCGACTTATGTAAACACACGTTTGAAAAAACGCAGTTGAACACTTTGGAGAATATCGAGCGGTTGCTCTTGACATATCCAAGGCATTCGACCGTGTTTGGCACGATGGGATGTTGGCTAAGCTACGCTCTTACGGTAAAGAGAAAGGTTCTGTTTGTGGCTCTCATGTTTCCTCAGCGAACGTTCTTTACGAATGGCAGTCGACGAATTTCTTTCTAACCCGTTCACTATCAACGCCAGTGTACCTCATACTGTCTCCTACTCTCCTTCTCACTTACATTAACGATCTGCTGGAAAAGAACAGGAATCTAATCTACAGCTTTGCAGATGACAGTACGCTTATCTCTACATTTACTTTGAACGCTCGGACATCGGCTACTCAGACAAATATCCGCAGACAGCAGGAAGTCATTCAACTTAACAAAGACCTGGAAAAAATTCTATCTTGGGATGACAGTAACCAAGTGGAATTTAACTTTACAAAAACCCAGGCGGCAGTTTTTTCTAAAAAAAAGTTAACGTTGCTGAACCCGACCTACTTATGTCGGGGCACTCCATTCGTCTAACATCATCACTTAATTTGTTGGGCGTTAATTTGGAAGCAAATATATCCTCGCATGAACATGTTGCAGGTATAGCAAGGAGAGCTTCTCAAAAGGGAATATTATTTCGAACCAGAAAGCTTTATATACCACAACAACTGTTAATTCTTTACAAAGCTCAAATTCGACAATCTATGGAATACTGCTCCCATATTTGGGGCTCCGCTCCCAAATATACACTGCATTTGTTGGATTATATTCAGAGAAGAGCTGTTCGTCTGATTGGAGACCCGGAACTGACCGGCCTCCTTGATTCGCTGGAACATCGAAGAACGGTTGGCGACTTGAGCATATTCTACAAGTATTTTCAAGGAAAGTATTCGAAGCATGTGGCCCGCTTAATTCCTCTCAGAGCGGTGTATGTTAGAAGTACACGTCGCGCTGATACTTCACATCCGTATGAGGTTCAGTTGTTACTCCTCGTACAACGCTTTTCAAGCAGTCTTATATAATTGGAGTTATTCATATTTTAAGATCAAAAAATGTGTTTTGAAAACTTAAATTGTTTACAAGCAAAACAGCACAAGTTTTTCGAGTTCCAAACTCAGGACAGTACTCCTGGTGATATCCCAGAGAGGATAAAATTATAATATTGCTGTATCTAGACTGTGCAATTTCAAATGCTTTTTTTACTGCACTATAACTTCACAAGATATAGTCAGCTTAGGCTACAATCAATGTCATATATACGTTAGACAACCCATCATTTCAGTATTAGGGTGAAATATTTGTTACACATATTAAACGTCTTGTTTGGACTTATTTTGATAGGTTGCGGAATCCAAACAAATAATTTTTTTAAGCAGTTGTATAAGGCTTTAAAATAGGTATTATTACCTAAGGTGTCCTAACGGAATCGTTTCTCCTTTCGCGCTTGCTATTATTACTTCATATAGGACTTATTATGAAATGTAAGTTTATTTTGAAGATTTCGAATCTCTGACGTTTATAAATCCTTGATTTCTTGGGCTGTCAGGAATGCTGCTTTTGTTTTGTGATGTATTCTGACTGGCAGTTTTATCCTGAAGTTGTGTGAGATATCTGCATTATTGGAATTGTATTAGAAGAGATTTTGTTTTTATTTTGAACTTAACATTTAAGGAGTTACATACACATGAGCGCCGCAAAAAGTATGTATATTTAAAAACAAGATTTTAAAGGTTATTAAGTGAATAATACAAAAGAACGGCGATTACATACTTTTATTTTACTACTCAGTATATATCACCACGACACCAAATACTTTATTTTTTCACTCGATGCGCGTTTCGCTAACCATGTTAACTTCATCAGGAGCGATGATTGAGTAAATCATCGCTCCTGATGAAGGGTTAGCGAAACGTGCGTCGAGTGCAAAAATAAAGTATTTGGTGTAGTAGTGATATATACTGAGTAGTATCATTGTGCCAAAGATTCCACATTCCCAACTTAGTTAATACTTTTATTTTACTTTAAAATATTAGAATTTTTTTAAAAATATGTTTTAAATGTTGACATTATTTTTTATCGGGTAAATGGCCTTTTGTAGAGCATAACTTCACAAAAAATAATCCAATCTGCAAAAATAAAAATTAATCTAATAAAATAACGTAGTAGTTGAAAATTGTCGAAGGGTTTTTTTCAAAAATAAAAAATTTACAGTATGCAATTTTCGATCGAACAATTTATGTTTAATTATTTATAAAAAATTGTTTATTAGAAAAAGTTATAAAAAAAACTATCGACATCTTGTAGAAAAAGTAATTATTAAGATTAAAAAAAAAAAGTTAAGGAATATCAAAAATATATTGCAGATAGTGTTTGAAAATAGATAGGGGTCAAAATCCGATGCCGGGTTACATTTAATGCTATAACTCTGTAATAAAATGGAATTTTCTTAAAATAATTTTGGAAGTTCGAGGTGTATGTAACCGCTTAAAAATCAAATGATAAAAGAGTGCCTTTCATGTAGAAATATTTAAAGATCTGATGCTGATGTTAGCTTTCATAGGTAAGTTATGCAAACAAAAAATGGAGGCGTAGAATAATAAATTATAACTGCACGGTGTTAAAAGATCAAATAATTTTCTAACACCTTCAAAAATATTTTACCTACTATATTTTACTTCTTCTTGAAGTGCCATATCCTATACGGACGTAGGCCACCCTTTCACCTTTGCTTGAGGTTGGCGCCTTTTTAAGTATTTCCACAGACAAAGGGGACCTGCACTTTAATGCCGATTCTGAACGGCCAAAGTGAAAGATCATTACTAGGCATGATATTACGGGTGGTTTGATATTGCTTTTCCGAGAGGCGACCGTCACGTTGTAAATTTTATTTTATTAATAATTTTATCTTTTTTTATTATTATTTCCCAACCGAACAACGAACTTTAACCACTACGCTATTTTTTTTATGGGTCTAGCACACGTGCTGCAGGGAGGTCCCTAAAACGCTACAAGGGCGGCACGTGCGTGGAAAAAGCGATACACGTAGCTTTTGAATCGCTGTAAATTGTACTCGGTGGGGAACACAGTCCTGGGCAAATTATTCCAAAGGGATGATGTTCTCCATATAAAAGACTGCTTGAAATGCGTTGTACGAGGAGTAACAAGCTGAACCTCATACGTATGTGAAGTATCAGCGCGACGTGTATTTCTAACATGCACCGCTCTGGGAGGAATAAACGGGCCACAGCTTCCGAACACTTTCCATGGAAATACTTGTAGAATAGGTTTCGCCAACCATTCTTCGATGTTCCAACGAATCAAGGTCGCCGGTCAGTTCCGGGTCTCCAATCAGACGAACAGCTCTTCTCTGACTAGAACCCAACAAATGCAGTGCATGTTTGGGAGCGGAGCCCCAAACATGGGAGCAGTATTCCATAGTTGGTCGAATTTGAGCTTTGTAAAGAATTAACAGTTGTTGTGGAATGTAAAGCTTTCCAATTCGAAATAATATTCCCAACTTTTGAGAAGCTCTCCTTGCTATGCCTGCAACATGCTCATGCCAGGACATATTTGCTCCCATATTAACGCCAACAAATTGAGTGACGATGTTAGAGGAATGGAGTACCCCCCATAACTATGTTGGGTTCAGCAACGTTAACTTTTTTAGAAAAAACTGCCGCCTGGGTTTTTGTAGCGTTAAATTCCACTACGCTATGGTCGCCTATACTATACTTCACAGTAATGCTGCTATCATGAAAGTCTTTTCATTTAGCTTATGTCTTTTTAGTGTTCCGTACGGAATACTTATAAGATCATTTCGGTGTCTGTCTGTCCGTCTGTTGCACCCGATTTTCTCCGAAACTATTGGGTATAAAATTTGATACTAACATAGGAATTCATGGCCTCATCAGAGCCATGTAGTTTTGAAAGTTAAATTTTAACTTAAGCGGTTAATTTTTGGGGGGTGAAATTGGAAGTGAAAAAAAATTTACCAGGTCATCGACTGGGGTGTCAGATGAAAGCTTGTAAAAATACGAGTTTAAGAATATCTAAAATGTAATATTTGCACACACTTTCTTTTGTATTATTTTAAGAAAATTGCTGCCCCTCCGTTATCTCAAAAAGTACTGAACAAAAAAAATTTTGAAAAAATTCTGAAATATTCTCCACAGGGTGTATATTGATCGAAAATTATCACGAGTGCATTACCTTTAATAATTTATCAGGTACATAAAAAAAATTCAAGGTCATCAGTTTTCAGTAAATATAGAGAAAAAAAACTTTTTTGAAAACTCATTTGGGATGGGTTTTGTGAAGTCATAGATCATTTTATACCTCCGTAAAAAAAAAATTATTTTAAAAGCAATCAACGGAACACTAATTGCGCAAATCCGACTTGGACGGTTATTTAATTTATTCTACTTTTGTAGCATTTAAGAATATTTCTAATAACTACTGGCTTTTAAAATATTTTAGATAGTTAAGTAGCGATAGTTTAAAATCTTTTATGATTTGGACGCTAAGTTTAAATACATTATTTTTTTAACTTAATTTTAATAGGTTTTATAGAAACATTTTAGACAGGCAATTTTAACAAATTAATGATGTTTATTTTAAGGTTTCCTAAAAATGAAAGGTTACATACATCTTGAAATTTCAAAAATTCGATTTTTTTAGGGATTTTTATTCTGTATTCTTCTAAGAATTACTCAAAAAAATTTTTTAAGAAAATTCCGTTCCAAAGTTATAGAATTTAAGGTGGCCTTGCGTCGAATTGGAACCGCTAGCTGTTTTCAGACACTATCTGTAAAATTACTCATTCAATTTTTAATATTTTTTGACTTTTTAAAAAAAAAAAAAATCTTAATAATTACTTTTTTTAATTTTTCTAAGAGAAAATTTTTTTATGAATAATTAAACATAAATTTTTAGTCGAAAATTGCATACTAAAGTTTAAAACACTGTAAATTTTTTATTTTTAAAAAAGAACTCTTCGATAATTTCTAACTTTTTTTTTTATGGGTCTAGCACACGTGCTGCAGGGAGGTCCCTAAAGCGCTACAGGAGCGACACGTGGGCGGAAATACAAAACTTCAATAATAATCAACAAAACTTTAATAATAATCTATATACATTCTTTTACAAGATTAATTTTTATTTTTGCATATTGGATTACTTTTTGTGAAGTTATACAGCAGACAAGGAGGACCCATAGTTTTCATCAGTGGTCCATTTAACCCGATTAAAAATAATCTTAACACTACTGATGATATCTACTGAGTAACTACTCAGTACATATCACCACTACACCAAACACTTTATTTTTGCAGCCGACACGCGTTTCGCTAACCATGTTAGCTTCATCAGGAGCGATGATTGACTAAAGCTAAACTACAAATCTACCCTATTTGTACTTGCCTAATCCTTGAATTACTCAGGCGGAACTAATGGCATAGGCAAGGTCATCAGTTCCGGCCAAGTAACCAGTAGAGGGGATTACCATATAAAGAATAGGCCCTCTGTCTTTATTTAAACTACTTTTACATTTTATAATTACCATACTTTCGTATGCCTTCAGCAATCTCCTATCAGATACATTTTTAATTAATCTTAGATTATTTAATGTTAGAGTATGATCAGCTTCAGTATGCTAGACTTTTCTGTTCTACTGTATTTTTAAATGTGATAAATGTTCTTTAAATCGTGTTTTAATTGACCTTTTACTTTGCCCGACATATTTTTTATCGTAATCATTACAACTAATTTCAAAAATTCCACTTTTCTCACAATTAGGCATCTTAACTTTGAGATTTCCTAAGATATTTCTCAGATTGGCTGATGACTTATAGACTAAGGTGAGGCCTACCTTATTACCTTACCATACATACCTTATTGAGTCCTCTGCTATATTTCAGGTTATATGGTATGGAGACATACTTGGTCTTATTTTCTTCGCGTGTAAAAACTTCTAATTTTTTTTCAAAAATCTAAATATTTAACCTAAACTTATGTCTGTATAATAACTTATTTACTAAGTCTTCGTCATAACCATTAACTTTAGTTATATTTCTAATACGATTCTTTTCATTATTGAAGTTTACTCTATTCAGAAGAAAAGTGACCAAACAATGAACTAAAAAATGTAATGCAGATAATTTGTTTTGTTTGCAATGAAATTAATCATTAGGAACATATCTGTTACTGTGTCTTTTCTATATATATATATATATATATATATATATATATATATATATATATATATATATATATATATCAAATTCTAGCCTATTATTATTTTTAATAATTAAAATATCTATAAAAGGCAGTTGTCCTTTGTTCTCTCATTTAGCTCGCTCATTTAGCACATTTAAAATACAGTAGAACAGAAAAGTCTAGCATTGCCGAACATGCCCTTGAAGCTGATTATACTGTAACATTAGATAGTCCAAGACTAATTAGAAATTTGATAGGAGATTGTTCAACGCATAAGAAAGTATGGAAATTATAAAATGTAAAAGTAGTTTAAATACAGGGCCTATTCCTTATAATCCCCTCTACTGGTTACTTGACCGGAAGGATGGCCTCGTCTATGCCATTAGTACCGCCTGAGTAATTCAAGGATTAGGCTAAGTATAAATAGGGTAGATTGGTAGTTTAGCTTTAGTCAGTCATCGCTCCTGATGAAGCTAACAGGGTTAGCGAAATGCGCGTCGAGTGCAAAAATAAAGTGTTTGGTGTAGTAGTGATATATACTAAGTAGTGTCATTGTGCCAAAGATTCCACATTCCCAATATAATTTAAAACAAGTTTAAAAAAAAAATTTTCTTATAATTTAAAGTACAACAAAAATATATAATAGCCTTTCTTTTGTATTATTCACTTAATAACCTTTAAAATATATTTTTTTTAAATATACATATTTTTTGAAGCGCAAAGGTGTATGTAACCCCTTAAAAGAAACAGTAGTAGGATAAGTTGAACACATCATATAAACAATTAGGGGAAGGAAAACAAAACTATGCTTTTCGTTTAAAACATTTTACTGAGGGAATATTTCATGTAGCTAATAAAGGCAAAAAATTATCAAAATTATGATGCATAAAATTTAAAAAAAAAAACAGGACAAGTATAAATGAATAAATCTATTAAGAAGTGTATTAAGTGTAATAGTTACGTACATTTTTAAATTTAGTTACTTTCAGAAGATAAAGAAAATGTCATGCCATCTGTTCCATCTTTATTTCCGGTCGATGTCGGTAATGTAAAGTAATTTTATTTTTATTTTAAACGTTTATTTAAATAAATTTCATTTATTTAAACTGGTAATAATCTTGTCAATGTCTCGACCAATGAACATTATTCAATACTGTTTTTATAGTTTTTGTTGTAGATCAGAGGAAATTCCAACGGGAGCAAATAATGCCAAGCCATTTTCCAGTTAAGAGTAATGTTAGAGAAATGATCACAGAAAAACCAACAATTAAAATAAAACAGTATGACATATATTAATTTCTTGCGTTAAGAATAAAAACTTCTTTGATTTGTAGATCCAGAAGTTCAGACAGTTCAGATTTAGAATTAAGAAACAATACCAGTGTAAGGTAAGGTAAGGAAATTTTGTCAGCTTGCGAAATTAAAGTTAGACTGGAGGTGGTAGAAAAACATTTACGAAGGTACCTACATTTTTATTTATTTATTTTTTTTTAAATTACAGTAAAACAGAAATGAAAGTGATATACATGAGAGAATTATATGAAAAAATGGAATGCAATCATTATTTTAAAATTCTTAAAATGTTTTATTTTTGTTTTAGAAGGGAAAATTCTTCAGATCTAGTAAGGAGTAATACCGAAACTTTATCGTAGAAATTGAAGATATTTCAGAAATGTTCTTGAAAAAGTCTAAAATATTTCTTTAAAATGACTACAACATTTTACATAAATTTGAAGTATTAAACACTTTTTCAATTCAGAAATATTTAATTACCTATTACTATTAGTTGTTAAATTTGTAAAGATGTTTCACGCCATATATTAATTTATGGTTTGGTTAAATATCTACTTATTTATTATATTTTGAGGTGAAAATGTACAGCAGATTTCTCTTGAAGCCTGTTTAGATCATATTATTTACTGTTGCTGTTCTGGGTTTAGTGAACCTTGATTCTTCGGAGATTGTCGTGAAAAAGTAATCCCAACAACTGAACTAGCAAAGGAACGTATTACTTCTCGGAAATAGAAAATAATAAAACTGCAGCAACGTCGCAAAGTTGCTTTAAATGTTTTATGTTAGATTTTTAGGTTGTTAGCTAGTTAAAAGTTAGGTTTACAAGTTTCGCCTATTAGTATTTATAAAATATAAATTTTGTTTACGAATGCGTTGTATTTTGCTTTACACTTTCAAGAATGTAAATATAAAATGTCTTTTTATTTTATTAAACCATTTCCTTTAAGTACTACATATCAGAAAATTTAACAAGTGATATTTCGACATATCGGCATAATTTTTTTTTATTTTTTTTTTTATGGGCCTAGCACACATGCTACAGGGAAGTCCCTAAAGCGCTACAGCGACACGTGTGCGGAGAAAGCGATTCACGTTGTTCTTAAATCGTTGTAAATTGTACTCGGTGGGAAACACAGTCCTGGGCAAATTATTCCAAAGGGATGATGTTCTCCATATAAAAGACTGCTTGAAAAGCGTTGTCCTAGAAGTAACAAGCTGAACCTCATATGGATGTGAAGAATTAAGCGGGCAACATTCTTAGAACACTTTCCATGAAAATACTTGCAGAATAGGCTCAAGTCGCCAATCATTCTTCGATGTTCCAGCGAATCAAGGCCGCCGGTCAGTTGCGGGTCTCCAGTCAGACGAACAGCTTTTCTCTGAATAGAATCCAATAAATGCAGTGTATGTTTGGGAGCCGAGCTCCAAACATGGGAGCAATATTCCATAGTTAGTCAAACCTGAGCTTTGTAAAGAATTAACAGTTGTTGTGGATTGTAAAGCTTTCTGGTTCTAAATAAAATCCCCACTTTTGAGAAGCTCTCCTTGATATTCCTGCAACATGTTTATGCCAGGACATATTTGCTCCCAAATTAACGCCCAACAGATTGAGTGACGATGTTAGAGAAATGGAATGCCCCGACATAACTATGTCGGGTTCAGCAATGTTAACTTTTTTAGAAAAAAACTGCCGCCTGGTGTTTTCGTAGCGTTAAATTCCACTTGGTTACTGTCACCTCAAGATAGAATTTCTTCCAGGTCTTTGTTAAGTTGAATGACTTCCTGCTGTCTGCGGATATTCGTCTGAGTAGCCGATGTCTGAGCGTTCAAAGTGAATGAAGAGATAAGTGTACTGTCATCTGCAAAGCTGTAGATTGGATTCTCGGTCTTTTCCAGCAGATCGTTAATATAAATGAAGAAGAGAGTAGGAGTCAGTATGGAGCCTTGGGGTACACCGGCGTTGATAGTGAAGAAATCCGTCGACTGACACTCGTAAAGAACGCTCTCTGAGGAAACATGAGAGCCACAAACAGAACTTTTCAGACATACCATAAGAACGCAGCTTAACTAAAAGCGCATCCTGCTAAACATTCTCCAAAGTGTTCAATTGCGTTGTTCCAAACATGTGTTACATAAGTCAGAAGATCTCCTGTCGATCTATTTTTACGAAAGCCATATTAGTGATCGCTAATAATGTTGAATCCTTCAAGATATTTTAGAAGACGTTGATTGATAGCCTTTTCCATGACTTTCGATATTATTGAAAGTAGTGCAATTGGTCGGTAGTTATTTGGCAAGGACTTTTTGCCTTTTTTAGGTATCCGCTGAACTGTGGCACATTTCCAGCAGGAAGTGTTTAACATCAAGGCAGTAAGGAAAGACTAACATCTTGTTTTCAATAAGAGACTGTTGAGCCGTTGAATGACGGATAAATTTCACAAGTGAATTCGTGAAAAATTTACTTCCGAGACCTCAAAAATAAATTGCAAAATTCTGAAAAATATTACTTTCTGCAAGAAAAACCTTTTTTATACATTTTTTTTGGCCAAGCTACAAGCTTCAACGGCTTTTCATTCTATTACTACATCTAATTTCATTGATTTCTATAACTGCAGGTTTTTATGTCTTCAGAATTGTGTGAAAATAGTTAGAATTAAAATGTATAAAACTTTATACATATTTCAGTTATGCACTTTATGTATAATAAACAAAAGAACGAAATAATGGAATCAGTAAATAAGTTCTTACCTTCTAGTAAAATCTACTGCCCTTAAACCCCATATAAGCGACATTATTTAATTTTGGGTTAGTAAATATATTAAATACTTTGACCTTATTGACTGTTAGTTCGATATAATTTTATAGATTTAACGTTAATTTCTGAACGCGGCTTGATGGATTTTTAAATTAGTTATTATTAAATTACCAAATATCATGAATATATAAAAATTTTTTTTAAATTAACGAATTGTATTTAAAAACAAGCCACCTATGACTTTTGGGTCCTATCGTAAGCAGCATCCCCTCCTCAGCTCGCAGATGTTTATTGATGTAAACATAAGATTCACACGCAGAGTCTCACCTATATATGTCACTACTAACCGCCCGCGACCTTGTTCGCGTAGAAGTATTATTTTTTCCAAAAGTTTTTTTTTTTCTAAATTTAGGTACCTACGTTAATTGGTTAGAGTTTCTCTGTATACTATGTTTTATTATTTTGTTGTAGCAAAATATATTGGTTTTCTGAAGTTCCGACTCTTAATAACCCGACATATAACTGACCATAAGAAAAACATTCCTATCTGAAATCAATTCTCACGAGTCTGAAAGTTTATCCCTGGTGAGAGCAAACGATACTTTCACCCAAAACTGCAACGGCTTGAAAGAAATCGGCAGATCCGTTGGGATTCTAAGAATACGCGGAATATGTGCTAGTTTTTAACAGTAACCACACATGTACAGTTTTTTAGAATTAAAAAAACTTCTTAATAAAAATTAAACAGTTACATCATACTCCTCAAACTGAAATTAACTACATAATAATTGTGATAGTAAATGCAATAATTGCACACAATTTTTCGTTGATATTTCAGAACACGTTTACTAAATGGCAGAGAACTCAAAACTAAATGAATTAGTACATAAGTGACACCAACAAAGTAATTACAAGGGGCATACAAAAAAAATGAAAAAATTTTCGTCTTCAAAAATATAATATCGATAAATAAGAAACGAAACAATAATTATTTACAAACAACAAACGAACTAAACTTTCCAAACGAAAAGTCAACTCAAAAGCGAAAACAACAATAGACAACACAGCACGAGCGCATCGGCTGGTCTGTCGTTCGCACAGCGCCCGACGCCGTCCCTATCCGCTCGTGGCCGTCCCTTTTTCCATCGCGTCAGCTCCCTTTTGGCACAACCTCATAAAATACGGCCCATGTCCATCCCAAAAGTCCAGACTACCTACCAGTAAAAGATATTTTAAAATCGGATGAGTGGTTTCAGAGATTAGCTCTAACAAATAAACAAACTCACAAACTTTACTTCTTTATTATATTAGTATAGATGACCCTTAAGTCACCCCTAACATTAGAAATTAAGGTCCACAATTCTTCCATACATAGTACAGTCCCGTCCGACCCTTACACAGGCCGTCCAAGATAACATGTAGGCTGAAAAGTTTTTGGTCTGACACATAGATGTAGCCCTTTTCAAAAAAATCCATATGATATTTAAGAAGTACCAACCTTCAAACAATACGTGTCAAAATTTCATGACATCTCGACGATTAGTTTAAAAGTTACAATGGTTCTAGTTAGTCTTTTGATATTTTCAAAACAATGGAAAAAATGGAATTTCGTGTGTTGATTAAACACTGTTTTTTAAAGTGTTACGAGGACTCTGCCCTTGGAAAATCACTCATCCTTTACTGGTATGCTGAATTTAAACGCGGTCGAACAGATACAAATGATGCTGAACGCTCTGGACGCCCAAATCAGGTGATTACACCGGAAAACATAAAAAAAAATCCACAACATTGTTTTGGATGAGCGTAAAGTGGAATTGCGTAAGATAACTAACACCCTAAAGATATTAAAAGAAAGTGTTGGTCATATTTTGCATTCACATTTTGGCATGAGAAAGCTCTATTCGAAATGGGTACCACGTTTGCTCATAGTGGATCAAAAACAACAACGTGTTGTTGATTCTGAGCACTGTTTGGGCCTGTAATAAATTGGATTATTTCATGTGAAATGTGACAATGGATGAAACATGGGTCCACCACTACACACCAGCAGATGGTGAAAGCTGCCTGAAGCGACCAAAGGCACCACAGCCGACTGGGAAGGTTTTGTCCTCTATATTTTGGGATGCGCATGGACTAATTTTCATCGACTATGCTGAGATGGGAAAAACCATCAATAGCGAATATTATATTACGTTATTGGTGCGTTTGAAGGCAAAAAATCGCAAAGAAACAGCTTCAAATGAACAAGAAAAAAGTGCTCTTTCATGAAGACAATGCATCGTGTCACAAGTCAATGGTTATGATAGCAAATTGTATAAATTGAAGTTCGAATTGCTTCCTCATCCACCGTATTCTCCAGATTTGGCCCTCAGCTACAATTATATATTCACAGACCTCAAAAAATGCTAGCGGGAAAGAAATTTGGCTCCAATGAAGGAGTTATCGCTGAAACTGAGGCCTATTTTGAAGGCAAATACAAATCCTTCTACAGAGAAAGTATAGAAGTGTTAAAAAAGCGTTGGACTGATTGCATCGCTCTTGAAGGAGACTCTATTGATGATTAAAGTAGAAAAAAAGGTGATTTAAGCAGCTAGATCAAAAACTTTTCAGCCTACGTGTTAGTTATATTGTTAAAACTGTGTCGCCGCATATGTAGGTACCTCTATTTTAGTTACATTTACTCAAAAACACGCTCGTAAAATCTAAATTACTTTTCCAAATGGTTTGGTAACAACATGAAGTGCACGTAACGAAAAACATATTTAATTCGATAAGGTTTTAGGTTTAGCTATTAAAACAACCCTCGACAGATTTATCACTTGGTCACGTCTATTTTTAAGACCTATGTTTCAATTTTGTGGGTTAATCTCAGCAGATATACATATGCTATCGCAGACTTTATTGAAGAAGCATTTATGTTCAACAATTCTTCTACATATCATTTTCCAGCTTCCGTCACTAAAATTATCACTGGTCAGCTCTCTTTTCTCAAAACCTCATATATAGCCTACGATCATCCCAAAAATATAAACTACATACCAATAAAAGATTTTTTTTAAATCGGATCAGTAGCTTCAGAGATTACCTCGAATATTCAAAAAAACTTGCTTATTTCTGTATAATAGTATATTATGGGTGGATTTGCTAAAACCGCTTCTCTCTATGCCAACTTTTAAAAGATTAATGATATATAATAAGGTTATACTCGTATATTTATTTTAAAAAGTGTATATTTTTTTCTAATTCTTTATAGGACACCACCCACTAGAAAAAAAAAACTACTAAATGGGAGTAGGGTTAGGTCCTGCTACCAAAAAATGGAGTGTAGAAATACCAGAAACATTAATTAGCTCAGCAGAAAATTGAACAATTTTGTGGAATTTCAGTCATAGCAAAGCTAGAGAGGATTCTGAATTATTAGGAAGCAATTTATCATTGATATTGCACAAAAGTTCAACTATCTAAGAACTGCACATTAAAGCATGCCGGATATTGCTGGTATCAAAATTTTCTAGGCAGTAGGTATGTGAAACAAGTCAAAAATATCTGGTCCCTAGAATGAGATAGAGTAGCTGCTATAAATATACTAGTTGATCCGGTACTTTTCTAGTCCTTCGAAATAGCGAAGTAGACGAAAGATGATCTGAGAGATCTGGAAATATGTTAAGTTCATGATAAAACTTGCATATAGATCAAAGTCTCCTCCTTGTTCTTCAATTATACCTCCTACATCATCCAGGTGGAAAAGCAATCCTGAGCTTAGAAGATCTATAAAACTGAAATATTATGCAGCCTGAAATCTTAAATAGAGAGTGAAAGTTTTTCTATTAGGAGTAGTAGACGGCGCAGTTATATAACTGGTCTACCCTTAAGTTGTAGAAATGACAACAATAAAATGAAGAGATTTACTTCTAGATGTAAAATCACTTGGCCACGAAGTAGTTATAACATCGGCAGAAAAACAATATTTTTATATATAACATACAGGAAAGGCTAACATGAGATTCTACAGAAATATCGATTCCTTGTATTTTGTAGATTCGAGAAGTCTTAGGTGAGGTACGGACAGACTTCTCAAGATACTATAAGCAATGTCTTATTACATCGTAGTCGATTTACTGACCTGACAGACATAAAGTGGAGGGTATGTAGCAAAGAGCCTGAGTCACTTATGCGCTTTTTTTTTGCTTGCATAATTTAGCCTGTCGTATCGTTTATTTATCGAAACAATGCAGGAAGTGTTCAGACTGCCATAGTTTCAGAGGGGAAAGTAATAGATGCCCTACATACTGGTGCACAAGGTGTTAGCCAAGTCTATATTGAAAACCAGATTTACATGGATAATCCTAAGTCCATTTATAATCATCAATTAATCATGCAGTTATATATAAATTCTGTAACCTTTTTAGCTAAGATATATGTAATATACCACAAAAATATATAATAAATTATATATAACTCTACGCAAATGACCTAGTAAAAGAATAGGAAAATTCAAAATAAATGAGAAGTAACTGTGAAGTTATTTATTACCATAAAATTATGCACAAAGTTAAAATATATAAACAAAGTTATGTAAAACTTGCTAATTTCGCTAATACATGCAGCTCCATAAAATTTTCTCTCCAATTGAACCTGTATGTTTTAACATAAAAAAAGCATCATTACTAAGATAAAACGTGAACAAATAACTTACTTTAATCTTATATGTAACTTTGGAAATATTCTCTTTGGAGTACAGTTCCATAATCTGGCATATGTATTTATAGAAAGCACAGCTAATAATTGAAATCAAATAAAAATAAAAAACCGGTCAAGTGCAAGTTGAACTTGCACAATTAGTGTTCCGTACGTTGATTGTTTTTGAAATAAAAAGTTTTGTTAGGGTGGTATAAAATGATCAGTGACTTCACAAAACACACCACCCCAAATGAGTTTTCAACAAAGTTTGTTTCCAATCTTTACTGAAAACTGGTGACCTTGAAATATTGTTTTTTTTTCTATACCAAATAAATTATTAAAGGTAATGATAATTTTCGTTCAATCTATACCCCGTGGAGAATATTCCAGAATTTTTTCAAATTTTTTTGATCAGTACTTTTCGAGATAAGGTAGGGGACAGCGATTTTTCACGATTTTTTAAAAGTAATACGAAGAAAAGTGTGCGCAAGTATTACATTATATATATATTTTTTACTCGTGTTTTCACAAGCTTTCATTTGACACCACACTCGATGACCTAGTAAAAAAAATTTTTTTTCACTTCCGATTTCACCCCTCAAAACGAATCCCTTAAGTCAAAATTTATGTTACGGTGATATAAAATGATCAGTGACTTCACAAAACACACCCCAAATAAGTTTTCAACAAAGTTTATTCCAATCTTTACTGAAAATTGATGACCTTGAAATTTCTGTTTTTTTTTTATATAACAGATAAATTATTACAGGTAATGCACTCGTGATAATTTTCGTTCAATCTACACCCCGTGGAGAATATTCCAGAATTTTTTCAAATTTTTTTGGTAAGTACTTTTCGAGATAAGGCGGGTGGACAGCGATTTTTCGCGATTTTTTAAAAATAATACAAAGAAAAGTGAGCGCAAGTATTACATTATATATATATTTTTTACTCGTATTTTCACAAGCTTTCATTTGACACCACACTCGATTACCTAGTAAAAAATTTTTTTTTTCATTTCCGATTTCACCCCCCAAAACTAACCCCTTAAGTCAAAATTTAATTTTCAAAACTACATGGCTCTGATGAGGCCATCAATTCCTATATTGCTACCAAATTTCAACTTTCTATGACAAGTAGTTTCGGAGAAAATCGGGTGTGACAGACGGACAGACGGACAGACGGACAGACAGACGGACAGACACCGAAGTGATCTTATAAGGGTTCCGTACGGAACACTAATTAGTAAATCTTATGGTTTGTAAATATATGAATGGAAAAAAAATATTATGAAATTCTACCTTCATGCTGACACCACAATCAAAACGAAACAATTCCTTCAACGTTTACTTCAAAAATAAGCGTCAGACTAAGCAGAGAGTGACACCGCGAAGATTAAAATACATTTATACATTACATAATAAAAATTATGATAAAAAGATAGATATATGTAATTTTACTGCTTAAATCTAGGTGTTTTTACTTCTTCTCGATAAAAATGTAAAGTTTTACATACAATTTTTACAGTGTACAAACGTAATATAGTATATAATGTAGTCGGTAGTACAGAGTAGTAAAAAGTCATAGGTAGTAGTTTTCGCACATAGGTAGTAGTTTTCACAAAAATGCAGTAACGCCCGTAGCAGCACTGCCATGTTGTCCAAAAGGTACCTTGAAATACAAATCCACTATATGTGGCACTTCGACAACATTGACGAATATTATGCCATCCTCGCCGATATCTGTCCAAAAAGAAGTAATCCCTATTAAGGCAGAAAAGTAAACGACAAAAAAAGGAAGCAAATTAATTAATCAAGCCCCGTAACAGTCTGTGTATTAGAGACATCCAGGTTTACAAAAAATAATTTTGAAATTTAAACCAAATCATATGATTAGATGAAAAAAATGATTTAAAACCAAATAAAAGCAAATATTCCTATATACAAAAGAAGCGCATTTTTGTATTCTAAGATTGTACAATAGTTTTCCAAAGCATGTTAGAATTTTAAGAACGAACTGGCTGAAACTAATAATTAAGAATTATTTAGTCCGTAAGGCGTTTTATAGTTTGGAGGAGTTCTTTGCAGATGAATCACGGCTATTTTTATGTGTGTAACTAGAATATTTAATGGAATGCAATATTTTTTTGTTTAAGAACTTTTGACATTGTTCCACACTCCTATATAGAGCTTTGTAATTTGCAAGGAATAAATAATAACATTATCTATCTATCTATGAATTAGATATTAAATAAGCATCTGGCTGATCAGTGTTTAATACTGTATTTGTACTTTTGATTCCACAAATTGCGTTCGCGATGTATAAATTAAATTATCTGACATCTGTTATATACTCTATATCGTATATATATATATATATATATATATATATATATATATATATATATATATATATATATATATATAATACCCTTATATATACAGCGACAAAAAAAAAAAAAAAAAACGGCCAAGTGCAAATCGAACTGGTGCAATTATTGTTCTGTACATAAATTTTTTGATCAGTATTTTTCAATATAAGGAGGGAAACAGCGATTTTTTCGCAATTTTTTAAAAATAATACAAAGAAAAAATGTGCGCAAGTATTATATATATATATATATATATATATATATATATATATATATATATATATATATATATATATATATATATATATATATATATATATATATATATATATATATACTTGAACTCGTGTTTTACAAGCTTTCATTTGACAATCCAATCGATGACCTGGTAAAAAAATTATTTTTTCAATTCCAATTTCACTCCTCAAAATTTAACTTTGAAAACTACACGGCTCTGATGAGGCTATTAAGTCCTATATTAGTGCCAAATTTCAACTTTCTATGTCAAATAGTTTCAGGAAAAACTGGATGTGACAGACGGACAGACAAACACCGAAGCGATCTCATAAGTGTTCCTAATGAAACACTAAAAACACTTTCTAGATACTAATTATCCACGACAACTTGTGTGACGATGTATGTAAGATGCCATGCCTGTATTATATTATAAGATAGAAGACTTAATACAAATCAAGAATAATAAACAACTGTGTATTTTAACTCATACATACCGCGTTTTATTAAAAGTAAAAATCTTATGTAACTTTATGCTCCACAATTTCTGAGTAAGTTAGTAAATTAGTAGAGTCTAAACGAAATTCTTAAAGTGACCTGTTTTCTAATAAATGAAATTTGAAACGCTTCGTAGAGGAATTTCTAGAGATAAACCAAGAACTGTAAATTATTGATTCCATAAAGCACTCGGCTCAAAGAACAAAGATAGTTGTTATATTGGGTACGGTTCCCAATAAAATAGTAGTATGCTGTTTTGTTGGGGTTGACAGATAAAAACTGCGAGTCTAACAACCAAGCCATAAAGAGTAACTTTTAATCCTTATAAATATTCTCGCCAATAAGCTTATTACAGCGATAGCCCTTCGGCAGAGATCAGTTTTTCAACTTTCTAGATCATTTAAATATTCATCAAAGAATTCGGTTTACCTTCCAATTGCAGCAAAACAACAAGCTTCCTTTCCTAGACGTACATGTTACCAAAACTCAAGACCGACATTGGAAATGGAAACGGTATATAGGAGACTACACAAAAACTGCTAGATTCCACCACCATTCCTCACAAATACAAGCAGTGGCTACCAGGTTAATCCGCCGGAAACGGAAAGAGCTATAAAAGATCACTGCAGTCGTAAAATATATGGCTACACAGCACACAACAAATAAAAACATAAAACAGTAACAACACACACAAATAAAATCTAATGAAGACCCTGATGAGCCACCAAAAATCATTCTACCGTACATCAAAGGGACCACCGATAGGATGGGACAGTTTCTGAGGTGAAAACATTCACTATGATAAGATCTATTATAAGATCACAAATTGGAGAAACAGGGTGAATATAGCATATAATGTGGAACTTGCAGCAAGGCATATAGATTCTAATAACTGGAGACAGACAGCCAACATAAAAAACTGCAAGATAAGAATTCGACAGGCGATCGAAATGAGAAAATGGGACAATTGAATAGAAGAGACGATAGAATATACATATATATATATATATATATATATATATATATATATATATATATATATATATATATATATATATATACATATATATATATATATATATATATATATATATATATATATATATATATATATATATATATATGTATATATATATATATATATATATATATATATATATATATACAAAAGAGAGAAAGAGAGTGAGTATTAGTTATGAACTTAACCTTTTGGATAAGATTATTTTTCATAATTTCTTCACAAACAGGACACTGACAAAATAGCGTTCTATATTTAATATCTACTGCAAAAAACATCGGAGCTGAAACGTAAGAGCAGCAAAAAAAGACAAAAACAAAGCATTCGAAGCTTTAATAAAAGCTGTGGCCAAACAAAGCCGATGGCTTTGATTCAGTGTAGTTGCCATGTCGACAAATTCTAGTCTGTAAACGACAAATTCATATTTTGCTTCAGGCTTTTGAGGAGCAAATGAAAATACAATTTAAAGGCGTATTTTGTGCATATGAAGTTTGAAAGTGATTTATTAACGGTATGGCTTGGGTTAGTTTAAATGGTTAACTCTGATGATATATTCATATTACGTAGTTAATGGTTTTTAGGGTCCGTCGTCAGAAACAAAAAATGTTACTGAATAATAGAAACCTAAAACAGAATATGTTTTATTTTCTTTAATTCTGGCGGTCTGTGGTTTCTGCTTTTGAAATAAAAAGATATTTGTTATAAAAGGGGTTTACCAACTTTTTAAAAAGTAACAGGAGAGAAAAAAGTTAGAAGTTTAAAAAATGCAAACCGACTACTAAGAAAAGAAATGAAATAATAATGAAGTATGAAATTTTACTCATATATATATATATATATATATATATATATATATATATATATATATATATATATATATACATATATATATATATATATATATATATATATATATATATATACAGAGTGTTATGAAATTAACTGCATATATTGAAACGGGTTACTCGTGGGGTCATTTTTGAAAAATTAAAAAAATGGCGCAACCTCCCCACTCCTGAAATACCATCACTGTACGAACTCCCTGCGCTTGAGTTCTGTATTACCAAACATACAGATTTTCAAATTTCAGGTAAAATTAGTCTAAAAACAAATGAAAGTAATAATAGAAACCGAATAGTAAAAATATTATTGAACCACAAAAGTTTTTATCTATCATTTGAAAAGAAATAATTACTGAGTAACGCGCGAGAACAATTGGATCATTGCCCCTTAACACCTGATTTTTCAGTTTTATGTTAATAGCTGTTTGGGTAAAATAAAAACAGAATTTCAAATAGGTTTTTCTCTTAACTTTCCCAAGATTAATACAGGAATGGTAAATGATTTTCTTGTAAGAAATGTAAGGTTTTTTTAGTGCTAAAATGAAAAAAACAAAGTAGGTTTAAAAACATATTTGCTTATTATTTTTATATACCTCAAATATGCAATCGACCTCCATATAAAACGTCCTATGTTATACGTGAGAATAGTATAACTAAACCAACTGTACCGAACAACACGAACTATCACACTTGCTGTTATATCCTACACTTTCTACAAATTTGGTAATTAATGCCACTATATCTATTAGTCTTTGGATATTTTTAAAAAGACCTGGAATAATATTGATCTTTACCTCACTTCATCCACGACATATTGCAAAATTTGCAAACATTCTCTGTAAATAAACAAATTAAACGTGAATTTGACGTTTGACGAACCTCAGCTTGAAATAATCGTAGATAAAAATACTTTAAGGTCTACAAAAATATTTTTCGTTGAGGAAAGTGGATTTTGCATCGTTCAGGAAAAAACGCAAACATTCTTAGGATTAAAAAGGAAGAAACTAAGCAGCACAATCATAAACAGAGAAAGAAGAGTTAATACGACAACCTTGTGTTGTGCCAGTGTAGCTGGACAATTTGTACCATTAGTGCTTATATTCAAAAGAATGAAACAAAATCTTGAATTGGAAAATGGTACACCTTCTGAGAGTATTGTCACCATTTCAGACACTGGCTATATTAACTCACACTTATTTGTAGAGTACAACGCATTCGAAGAACCTGAAAATTTTGAACTTAGCAAAGGCTAATGGAATAATAATGTTACAACTGCCAGTCCTTACTACTCATAGATTTCAGCCACTGGACCTATTAGCAGTTATTATATTCAAGCAACAGAAAAATAGCTGAGAACAAATCCAGGTCGTCAAGTACCGCAATATCAAGTTGCAGAAGCTTACCAAAGACCTGCTATCCTTGACACCATTCTGAACGGATTTAAAGCGGCTGGAGCTTGGCCCGTGAACAAGAATGTCTTTCCCGAACATTTGTTTAAAGCAGCAACACCTGATCTTCGATATGCCCAACCCTCTACTAAAAATCTACCAACAAAGTCAGCCCACGCTGACAACAAATCCTTTGTTGTCCCCGCCGATTTTAGGATACAATAAAGCACAAAACGGTCAACAATATTACAACCTACCTCAACAATCCTTTGTTATCACCGCCGTTTTTACAACGAAGCAAATAAAATATTATTATTATTATTATTATAAATTATTAAAATATAAAACCTGTATAATTATTTTTTTTGTGTCAGTAAGTAATTATTTTAAAAGGTAACAATTTTTATATATTTTTTTAAAACTAAATTTGTTGACAAAAGCCTAGTCAAATTTCGCAATACTGTGCACTTGATCTTCATCATGTTATCATTCGTTTAGGGTAGATTTTTCCTTTATTATTGAGATCCACTATTCTGCAGTCAATCTAGCTCCAAGGAAGCGCCAGTTCCAATATATGCAGTGAAATCCATAATGCCCTATATATATATATATATATATATATATATATATATATATATATATATATGTATATATATATATATATATGTATATATATATATATATATATATATATATATATATATATATGTATGTACATATATATATATATATATATATATATATATATATATATATATATATATATATATATATATATATATATATATATATATATATATATATATATATATATATATATATATATATATATATATATATATATATATATATATGTATATATATATATATATATATATATATATATATATATATATATATATATATATATATATATATGTATGTACATATATATATATATATATATATATATATATATATATATATATATATATATATATATATATATATACATATATATATATATATATATATATATATATATATATATATATATAATATATAGACTTTAAGTTTTTAAAGTTCCATTGTATGAGAGGGTTCTTTTTTGTCACAAATATTTCCCTTTCTTATGTTAGGTGGTGTTTCTAAAGGATATTCTTACAATATCTCAGTATCAAAGATTCTTCTATATTGTAGCGAACGTGATCGATGGCCCCAATAATTTTAATATTCACAGTCATTACGTTTATATTCAGTTAGTCTTTTACATAAATGAGCAAAAAATTACATTAATCTACAATTAACCTAATAGGGCTTACCTAACCGAAACGTGTAAACTGTATTTTTTTTTAAATAAAGGAAAATAGAACTTTGTTAAGCTAATATAGAGCACATTTTAACAAATGTATATTATTTGTGATGTTTTAGTACATTATTTCCGTCGTTTATAATTTGAACTAGAATTCAAAAATTATATAACATAATGGATGATTTATTTACAAAAAATCATTTTGTACCTCACCCTATATAATAAAAATATATTTAAAATATTATCCTTCCAAACCCAAATTATATTCCACTACATTGTTTAACAATATATTTCGAACAAAAAAACTATCTCATTTCCTTATTTTTGTGTTACTCTAGATATTTGTACACAGTTTTTTTTAGTTACTTCACCATTTTCGCATTTGTTTACGTTTCCGAGTCTTTAGATCAAGAAAAAACAGTTTTCAGTTTTCCTAGTAGAAAAGGAACCTGCAATTTTTGAGCAATATTGATTCAGATGAAGGGGACAAACGGTATCGGAGCAGATAAATTTTGTAGTGTCAATAATATTATGGATATTTTTTCTGATTTTTGGTCGTATAATAAAGAAGTTCTGAGTAAAATAATGAGGTTTTACGAAGTATGAAGAGAGGTGCTAAACTTTTTTGTGGTTAATATTTCACCTTAATGTACCCATTATTAAAAATATCGAGTTTTATACGTTGGATTAAGTTGTTCTTTAGTGTGAGAAAGTCAAATTCGTATTTACTTTTGAACTGGATGTTTGCGAGGGAAATATTAGATCCATCATTCTACCAGCTTTCTTTTCATCAAATTTATCACTTTTGGTCACCCTTACTAACCTATTTGTTTATAAAATTTCATTGTCTCTGTTCTCAGGAAATCAGTAATACCACTCGTTATTTCAGATCAAGCAATCTAGGAATAATATCCGTCTTTCCGAAAAAATAAATTAAAATATTTCATATTTAGATGCTCTGTCTCAAAACTACTAAAAAATTGGTGCTTATATGTACAGTCTGTCAAGTAAGAACGTGACCGCTCGTATTTTTGAAAAAAATGTGTTTCTCTGTCATCAATGTATTCTTTGGTGTGCTAACAACGTCACAATTAATTTAGTGAGTTGTTCAAAAACCGCCTCCTCCATCAATAAGCGCCTGGCATCTTTAAGGCATGCTGCCGACAAGATTTTCTGCATACACTTTTTCGAAACTCGCGAGACAACTAAGTTAAGGTCCACAGAGCCTTTCCTCTGAGTTTTCTCTTTACAAGGGACCAAACGTTTTCATTAGGGTTGGCGTCCAGCCATTGTAAGGACCACTCTAGTATCTTATCGTGGGCCCAAGCGAGCCACTTCACGACGTGATTTTCGTCCAGCAAAGGTTTCTTCAACGTGCTTCGGAATTTGACATCATGAGCAAGAAGACGTTGACGAATGGTCACATTTAAATCAGATAGTCTTAATTTTAAAAACAAAGACACGATTTGTTTTTCGACTTTCGGAGTGACCTTTTGACAAGTGGTCGACATTTTTCGTCTCGTTAAAATGATTTACCCACTTCTTAACAAGCGATACAGACTTTTTAATATATTTAGTGGCCGCGGAATGTGTTATTTTAGGCCCCTCTGGATGGGAACAAAAAAGACTGCCTCGAACCGATGCGCAAACAAGTGACTCACTTTGGATTTTACGTGATTTCGACGAAAGTTCGGAATCGACTGATGCTACTAAAATGCATAGTAAACAAAAGTTGCCTCTTCCGATTTTTTTATTGAATCGCTAGAATCGCATCTACCGAAAAAGAATTTTCGCGGACACGTTCTTACTTGATAGACTGTATGTGCATACAACCACCAATAATATTAATTTATTCAATTAATATTTTATATTATGAATTTTAATATTTTACAATACACCAGAGATATGAATAAATATGAATTCAAAAAACGAATAGAAAAATTGCATTTCAAGTTAAATTTTTAATGTTGTATTTTTAAAATGACATTAATAATATATAAATATTTTATTTTCATTACCTTATACATTTTTCCGTTTGTATCTTTCTTGAATCGGAAAATAAATTAAAATTTATTTGATTTCTTTCTAGATAAAAGATTATTAGCTATTTATAGATATGCACAAACATTCGAATTAAGGTTTTTAAGCTTATACAATACAATATCCATCTTCTTCTTAATTCGCCCTCTTCTGATGAAATTTGACGATCCAAATGGCTAACATAGTCCTGGAAACTGCAGCTCTAGAAATATCTATTAAGGAGCTATTAAACCATCTTTAGATGTCTTTTAACCAGGAATTCTGACGTCTTCCAACTGATCTTCTTCCTTGTTCCCTTCCCAGTTCTGTGGATTTGCTCGTTCGCCTATATACTTAAGCATTTGTTACTCTATCCCCCCCATGATATCCGTAGAAGCCTTCTATAAACATACATTCGCAAGTTTCGAGTGGTTTCTCTGTGCTGAGATCAAGAGTCCAGCCTTCACATCCATATAGGAGTACCGAAAAAACCATACGCACTCGGAGTTCTAGACTAAGGTCGGATCTAGTGAAAAGGTTTTTTCATGTTCATGGAGGTCCCACGAGCCACGGGGTTAAGTAAAGGAATATTAGGATTACTATCAAGTCAAAGTTGAAGATATAAACCAGCGCCATTTGTATTTACTGCTGATGATGTTTTTGCTTTAGCGCCAAATAGGGCAAATAGCAGGGAGTAATAATCTCAGAAAAATTATAGACACTCAAGAGCTCGAAGAATAATTGAAAATGTTGTCGCAATACTATCATTTTAATTCAGAATTTCTCGTATACACTTAGAACAGAAAAAAGCAGAATATGTTGCTCTAACATGTCACTATACTATTTTTCTGTTATGTTTAATTAATTAATTGGAACTATCAGAAAACATGTTTAAATTAATATTTGAAACTTAACCAACGAGGATTAGTATTAAAAACTACTACACTACGGAACATTTTATTTAGAAGTTACATCATTGTTATAAAAAAGTGAACAAAATTAATGTCAAATAAGTCTCCATACGCTCAAAACTGCATTGAAAAAAACACGTTATAATCAGCCGCATTTTATGAAGTCATCTATTACTCGCTAAACTGAAAACAAATGAATAATTTTCGGCCATACTTTATAATCTGGAACTTGTTGCTAGTAATTTTACAGTGGGTTTTTAAAGTAATATTAAAAATGAGCAAGAGGAATTGTGAAATTCCATTTCAAGTTCGAAAGATTATAATTGATTTGTGGAAAGATGGAAAATCGTACAGAAATACAGGAAAAATTGTTAAAAAGACGCATGCTACTGTTCAGTACATTGTAAACCAGTATAAATCAACGGGTTTCTATAAAATTCGACCACGCTTAGGTCGTCCCTAGAAACTGACTCCACGTGAAGAGGCCAGTATTGTTAGATAAATAATTATAAATCTTAAGAAAAGTGCCCCAAAATTAATAGAAGAAGTACGGGAACTATTTTCGAAAAATGTTTGTTCACAAACAGCGAGTAATTGTTTACACAGGGCAGGCTATAAGGGGTGTGCAGCCAGGAAGAAGCCATTAATTTCGGAAGCTAATCGCAAAAAGCGGTTAGCTTTTGCTAGGGAATACGTTACTAAACCTCCTGAATTATGGAAATCCGTAATCTTTAGTGATGAAACTAAAATTAACCTTTTTAACTGTGATGGCAGAACTAAAGTTTGGAGAAAGAAGAATACCTCATTCGATATTAAAAACATTTGTTCCACGGTGAAACAAGGGGGTGGCAGTGTTCTGTTTTGGGGATGCATGGCCACTCGAGGGGTTGGAAATTTATATTTTATTAATGGTATCATAGATCAGCATGTTTATCTGAACATTTTGAGAGATGATTTAAGAGAAAGTGTCCAAAAATTAGCCCTATAAAAAAAATACGTTTTCCAACTGGACAATAATCCGAAACACACCGCAAACTTGGTGCAGGAATGGGTGATTCATAATATGCGACAGCAGCTTCATATACCTCCACAATCACCCGATGTTAAGCATTTATGGGAAGAACTTAAACGATGCGTTCGCAAACATAATATTTCAAATAGAGAAGAATTAAAAAACAGAATATTGAACGAATGGGAGAACATGCCAGCAGAAGTTACTGGAAAGCTAGTTGCAAGCATGACAAAAAGGTTATAGGAGATTATCAAGGCCAACGGCGGTTCTACTAAATATTAGTTTAAACGAAGTTGTTGTTTTCCATTAAACTCCTTCAAACTATTACTGGTAATTGTTAAGTGTATGGAGACTTTCTTGTTTACATTTTTATAACAATGATGTAACTTCTAAATAAAATGTTCCGTAGTTGTTTTTAATACTAATCCTAGTTGGTTAAATTTCAAATATTAATTTAAACATGTTTTCTCATAGTTCCAATTAATTAGTTAAACATAATAGAAAAATAGTACAGAAAGCAGGTGGTGTATGGAGACTGTATATTACCCACCTAGAATTTTTGATCCTGAGGATGTTGACAATAATTTAATTGGGTTTATGGAGAGAAAATATGGAGGAGGCAATATTTATATGAGAACATGTGCCAAGAAAATGAAGTAATAGTGCCCAAAAAATAAGAGATGAATTTAGAGACTATTTTGTATTCCCAGAATGTTCTGTCTCATAACAAACTGCATTTGCTTAAAATACGACTAAACATTTTTTTCCCAATTTATGTGTTAAAAATGGCTAGAATGCTTAAAAGTTTGTATTAAACAAAAAAATTAATAAAAAAAAACACGTTCAAGGACGTTTACCTCAGTTTTATTTCTATCTACATATGTTGAACGACTTTCCCTTCAATCGTATCTCTGAAATAAAAACAATAAACTTTCATGACTAAATCGATTAACTTCCTTAGAAGATGCTCCCCCTCTTGGCGATTCCATAAGCTTTTGATGTTCTCTACGAAACTGATTTTTCAATACCTGAATTTTTCTTTCGATATCAGTTATACTGACTCCATACTTTCTTAAAAGTACTTCAAAGCTATCCAGTTTGTAATCTGCACATATCACATCCCACAAACATGGTGTAATATGTAAATCTTATATCAGTGAAAGAGTTTTTTGTTGATTCCACCTTATTTATTATTCAAAATATAAATTATTCACAATCAAATGATAAAATTATTACCACAAATAAATAAATAAATACACATGTACGCACAACAACAAGCAAAACTTTTGCCCGCAAACACGTCCAGACCAGCGTGTTTTTCAACAGACAAACAGATGTTTCCCACCTTCGACAGGAAACAAAATACATTCGGGCATTTGTATAAATGTAGTTAAACAAATGTTTGCAAACAGTTTTTATACAGATTTTATACAAGTGTTTAAATGTTTGAAGGTAAAACTATGCAGGTCTGAACTAGGCTTTAAACTTATAAAAAGTTTCTAACCTAAATCATTCTACCCGGGAACTTTATGTAATCCATCCGGGTATATATAAGGAGTGTGAATTAATTTTGAAGGATTTCTAAGAAAGGGGCGTAACTTGTATTACGTAACATCGGAGTATACTGTTGCTATATTTACGGTGAAGCACCATTATTAGACTTTAATTTTTAGAATATGTTATTTTGCCGAAGTGTAAACAACATACTTTTTTGAGTATTGAATATGTCGAATTACGTGCCAACAAAATACCATTTGCGGGAAGCGTTATTTTTCTTGTTTAATTCGAAGAAAAGCGCTGCCGGACGTCATCGGTTGCTGTAGGAAACCTACGGTGTTTATTACCCGCCCCCCATAAAATCATGGGAGTACTGGTTTCTATGTTTTAAAAGTAGTGATTTCGATACGGAAGACAAAGAACATCCAGGCCAGCCGAAAATGTTTAAAGATGAAGAATTGGAGGCATTACTCGATGAAGACAAGTGCCAAATGGAAAAAAAAAATAGCAGAATCATTAGAAGTTGACCCATTTCCAAGCGCTTACATGCACTGGGAATGATTCAAAAACAAGGAAATTGGATGCCGTACTAATATAAGCCGAGAGACGTTGAATAGCTATTTCCCACCTGTGAACAACTGGTTCAACGGCACAATCGGAAAGGTTTTTTGCATCGTACCGTAACTGGTGATGAAAATGGATACGCTACGATAAACCAAAGCACAACATCCTCAAATTGAAACATTTCTATTCAAAAATGGAACATTGCATGCGATTGTCTATTACAACACACGTTAAAGAATGTTCTTTCTTATAAACTTGTTTAAACCCGATGTCGCTAACTGCTAAGGATTTTTTTTTTGGACTTAATGCTTTCGCATTACACCCGAGAACATTGAAATATTACAATAAATAAAAAATTGAAACATTTCTATTCAAAAACGGAACATTGCAGCCGATTGTCTATTACAACACATGTTTAAAGAATGTTTTTTCTTATAAACCTGTTCAAGCCCGAAATCGCTAACTGCTAAGGAAATTTTATTTTTGGACTTAAAGCCTTCGCATTACACCCGAGGACATTGAAATATTACAATAAATAAAAAATTGATACATTTCTATTCAAAAACGGAATATTGCAGCCGATTGTCTATTACAACACATGTTAAAGAATGTTTTTTCTTATAAACCTGTCCAAACCCGAAATCGCTAACTGCTAAGGAAATTTTATTTTCGTACTTAAAGGCTTCGCATTACACCCGAGGACATTGAAATATTACAATAAATAAAAAATTGAAACATTTCTATTCAAAAACGGACATTGCAGCCGATTGTCTATTACAACACATGTTAAAGAATGCTTTTTCTTATAAACCTGTTCAAGCCCGAAATCGCTAACTGCTAAGGACATTTTATTTTTGGACTTAAAGCCTTCGCATTACACCCGAGGACATTAAAATATTACAATAAATAAAAAATTGATACATTTCTATTCAAAAACGGAATATTGCAGCCGATTGTCTATTACAACACATATTAAAGAATGTTTTTTCTCTTATAAACCTGTTCAAACCCGAAATCGCTAACTGCTAAGGAAATTTTATTTTCGTACTTAAAGGCTTTGCATTACACCCGAGGACATTGAAATATTACAATAAATAAAAAATTGAAACATTTCTATTCAAAAACGGAACATTGCAGCCGATTGTCTATTACAACAGATGTTAAAGAATGTTCTTTTTTATAAACCTGTTCAACCCCGATGTCGCTAACTGCTAAGGAAATTTTTTTTTTGGACTTAAAGCCTTCGCATTACACCCGAGAACATTTAAATATTACAATAAATAAAAAATTTAAACATTTCTATTCAGAAACGGAACATTGCAGCCGATTGTCCATTACAACACATGTTAAAGAATGTTCTTTCTTAAAAATATGTTCAAACCCGATGTCGCTAATTGCTAAGGAAACCGAATATTCATGGCTTCAAGTTTATGCTGTGTATCTGGTGGGATCAGCTGGATATAGTGTATTATGAGCCGCTCTAACTCAACGAAACTATTACTGGGGTATATTACCAACAATAATTGATGCAACTGAGCCGAACGTGTAAGAAGAAACATTCGCAATATGCTAACAGACACGATAAAGTGATTTTTCACCATGACAACGCTCGGCTATATGTTGCAAAATCCGTTAAAGAAACGCTAGAAATACTTGGATGGGATGTCCTACCTCACCCGCCGTACCATCAGACATTGCTCCTTCTAATTATCAGTTGTTTCGATCAATGACGCACAGCCTCTCTGAACAGCGCTTCCATTCCTATAGGGATACCAAAAAATGGGTCGATTCGTGAATAGCCTCAAAAGATGAGTCGTTCTTTCAACGTGCTATTCATATGCTCCCGTAAAGATGGGAGAAAGTAGTGGCTAGCGATGGACAATACTTTGAATAATCAATATGTAACCATTTTTTTTACAATGAAGCGATATTTTTATCGAAAAATCCCCAAAATTAATTCACACCTCCAATACTAATATTCTCATCGTTGTTTAATTAATTATGTGTTATTATTATATCTTTTCTTGTATATTAATTACTTAATTAACATTGTAAATTTTATTGTGATAACTTTTATTTTACTCTAACATTTCGATATTAGACAATGCGCTACGCTTTTTAACAAACTGACTGAAAATTTGACTCGCATCTTTGAAATGAATGAATAATTCTCTCAAAATTAAACCACTAATTATTCAACAATATATCCAGAGTAATTGACGCTATATCTACTAATAGCGCATTCCAAATTAGAGGAAACTATCAGATTGGTTAAATCAGTTGTAAAAGCTACTTTAACTAAATTTGGTTAATTACTGTAAATCAATATGAACAGTTAAAAATGGTTTTTTGCTAATATAGCTACTATTTCAGTATATTTACAGACATTTCAACTTTCTTATGTGAAGCTTAACACACAACTTGTGTTTATTTTAATTGATTCCTAGGGCTAGTCTTACAGGTTCAAGGGAGAAATTGGCACGCATGTTATATGTCATATATCGCTTAATATTGTACTAGGTGAGCTGAAGAATGATTAGTTTAGAGTGTTTTATGCTGCTTAAATCTTTATTAAATATATACAACATATTAGTTCCTCTTGTACTGTTGGTATATAATTGACAAATTTTATTTATTTATATCTATTTTAATTTCTTGATGTTGTGTTATGTTTTTTGCCTGAGAAAATAGCGTTCGTTTAAGCTTTTGAGGATTCATACTAATGAATGCTAACCAAATTTTAAAATATTCTTAATAAAGGCTAAATATATAATCAGTTCGTCAGCGATTTTCAAGTAAAAGGGGTTTTTACTTACTGTCCTTAACACTTTCGCCTGCTTCCTTGTTATAACTCATAACCGTTTCGGAGACAGATATTTATATGTGCATTAGCTTTTTCCATCCATAGTCGAATGTAAGCCTACCCAAGTTGTTTGCTTTTTGCATCAAACCGTGTCTTGCTAATCTTTTTATGTCGTCTGTCCAGTTTGTGTGTGGTCTACCTCTGCATCTTTTTAGTTTTCTAGGCCTCCATTAAATACGGCGTGTCCTTCTGTTATCATTCAGCCTTGCGATACGCCCCGCCCAATTCTACCTTAATATACATATTCGTTGTATTACATCTTTCACTTTGATCTTTTTCATATCTCGATGTTAGGAATACGATCTTGGAGTCTAATATTTAGCATTCTCCTTTCCATTGCTCTTTGGGTTGCCTGAAGTTTTTTTATTATACTTTTATTTAAAGCCCACGTTTCAGTGCCATATGTTAATACCGGCAGTCCATATTGATCGAATACTCTGGCTTTTATTGTATTTGGGATGTCCAATTTAAATGTAGATTGTAACCTTCCGAACGCAGACCAAGCTAACGAGATTCTTCTATCCACGTCAGCCAAATTATTTTTTGATATTTCGATTTTTTGTCGTAAATATATGAATGTTTGTAACTTTCCTATTCTTTCACCTTCTATTAATAATTCCTGGCTGTTATCTAAACTTTCGTTGTTCAAATATTTAGTTTTGGTGAAGTTTATTTTTAAACCTATTTCTCGAAACTTAATTTCATAAGCATTTCTTGTAATTCTTCGTTTGTGTTGGCGATCAGAGTGACATCATCTGCTAACGTAGAGTGATTTAATCGTTCACCGTCTATTAGTATTCTTTTATTTTTCCACTTTAATAATTTGAACACAGTTGTGCACCTTTCATCAATTCTGCTGTTACTTAAGGCGTGAAAGACTACTCATATCTCTACCAAATCAAATGCTTTTTCCTAGTTAACCATTGCTATCCACAAGGTGACCTTATATTCATTTGCTTTTTCCACTAGTAATCTAATTGTTTAAAAGTGCTATATCCCCGTCTAAATTCCGCTTGTTCACTTAGTTAATAACCGTCTAATTTGTTCGTTAATCTATATATTATGATTCTAGTGAGGATTATGTATAGTACTGATAACAGGCTGATAGGTCTGTAATTCCCCATTTTAAATTTGTTTCCCTTTTTAAATATGAGCACAATCAAGGCGTTTGCCCAAGGTGTTGGTATTTTACTTTATATGAGGCACCAGTTAAATAGAGCTGGAAGAGATTGAATTATCGATGCCCCTCCATACTTTATTATTTCTATAGTTAACTTATTTCATCGTGCCCGAGTTCTTTGTTGTTGTGCATATGTTGTAGGGCGTTCATTATTTCATCCGTAGGTACATCGAGAATTTTTTCAAATCCCATATCTCTTCTATCACACTATCACACTATTCCTTCTTCTTTCCCGGGCGGTGGAGATATTTTCGTGTCATATAGTGTTTGATAATATTTCTTTGTCGCTTCCTTTATCTCTTTGATTTGTGCAATCTCTTGGTTATCGTTATTTATAAGTTTTATTATTTGATGACTTTCTCCATTCATTTCTTTGTTTAGGTGTTTCAAACTTTTCACTTCTTTCAAAGTTTCTTCTATTTTCGAGTTTCTGTACTGTCAGACTGCTTCCCTGGTCTTTTTCTTTATTTTTTTGTCTATTTCTGCCAATTCTAATCTGCAATCTGTAGGATCATTTCTTAATAGTAGTCTCTGTTTCATCAGATTTTGTGTCTTTTTACTTAATTTTTGTGTCTTTTGTTTTTTCGATGTTGCTATTTGTTTTGTAGTCATGATTAGGCTGTTGCTTATTTATGCCTTTAGTTCATCAAGTTCTGTTTGGTGGTTTATGTGTTTTTTTTTGATTTTGCTGCTGGTATTCGTCTGTGGTGTCTTTATCTTTTTATGCGTTAGCAATCTACGTCTTTCCTGCTTCAGATTTATTGTTATTTTTGCTCTAAGCGTCCGATGATTACTGCCAATGTTTATCGTGTTCAGGACTGTCGTGTCAATTACAATACTCTTGTCATTTGATAACACATAATCAGTTTCGTTTCTTGTTATACCATCTGGGCCTTACCATGTCCATCGTCTATGTCAGTGTCTTTTCAGTTTGTTTTACGAATTATCGCCTTCACTACAAAGATATGTCAGTTCATATATTAAGCCATTTTCATAATATCCTGTATACTTTATTTTACCTGTGGGAATGAAATATATATATATATATATATATATATATATATATATATATATATATATATATATATATATATATATATATATACTTTTTAAAATAAAATATTTAATAATACACACTGGTACATCTTTGCTAAATTTGAGATTTGTGTCTCACTGACGACGAACAGACAGATGGACACCCAAGTGATCATATAAGTGTTCCGTATGGAACACCAAAGATACACAAACACAGCATTATTTTTTAATTTCTCATAGACTACAATTTTGTTAGAAAAGTTTTAACCGTTTTAAAGAAATTTAAACATTCCTGTACTTTACCTAAACCGGTATTTTTATTTATACTATTGTTTTGTTTTTCTAGGTCGAACATAATACACGTAAAAACCTCAGTCAGACATTGCAAGTAACGTTGAACAACAACATAAGCTTTGTCTGGTTGCGGCTGTTATTGAAGCCTTAACCAGGTATTTGTTTTATTTTATTGACGTGATACAACTAAACGTTATTTCTTTGTATTTGGTGAAAAGAAAAAGAAAATTTTAATTAAAATTATTTTTCTGTTTTGAGCTAAAACCACAAATAAACAGAAAATGTTTAGTATCAGTAACAATAAAACAAAAGAAAGATGGTAAAGCGTCAGGCCTTGATGACGACTCTATAACGTGAATAACAAGCATCTTTATTATATATGAATCAGGACAAATACTAACGGAATGGCTCAAATCAATCTTTATTGCTTTACCCAAGAAAAATGGTGCTAAACTGTGTAATGATTATCGTACGCCTTATGTATCATCTCCTTAAGTATTTTAAAAATAATATATAGACGCACATATAAAATCTGTGAAGAACAACTAAGTCAAACATAATTTGAATTTCGGAGCGCTATAGATATAAGGAAAGCCGTGTTTGCCGTCCAGGTTTAGTTTCAGCGCTGTAGAGATGTTAACATAGATATCTACCTATGTTTTATAGATTATCATAAGGCGTTTGATTCGGTTAAGCATGAAAATCTTCTAAATATTCTTGAGAACATCGGCATTGATGACAAAGATCTCCGTATAGTTATTAATCTGATTAGATTACCATATGGTGTTTGATTCGGTTAAGTATGACAAGCTTCTAAGTATTCTTGAGAACATCGGCATAGATAACAAAGATCTCCGTATAGTTATTAATCTGATTAGATTACCATATGGTGTTCGATTCGGTTAAGCATGACAAGCTTCTAAATATTCTTGAAAACATCTGCATCGATTACCAAGATCTCCGTATAGTTATTAATCTGATTAGATTACCATATGGTGTTTGATTCGGTTAAGCATGACAAGCTTCTAAATATTCTTGAGAACATCGGCATCGATGACAAAGATCTCCGCATAGTTATTAATCTGATTAGATTACCATATGGTGTTCGATTCGGTTAAGCATGACAAGCTTCTAAGTATTCTTGAGAACATCGGCATCGATGACAAAGATCTCCGCATAGTTATTAATCTGATTAGATTACCATATGGTGTTCGATTCGGTTAAGCATGAAAAGCTTCTAAGTATTCTTGAGAACATCGGCATCGATGACAACGATCTCCGTATAGTTATTAATCTGATTAGATTACCATATGGTGTTTGATTCGGTTAAGCATGACAAGCTTCTAAATATTCTAGAGAACATCGGCATCGATGACAAAGATCTCCGTATAGTTATTAATCTGATTAGATTACCATATGGTGTTTGATTCGGTTAAGTATGACAAGCTTCTAAATATTCTTGAGAACGTCGGCATAGATAACAAAGATCTCCGTATAGTTATTAATCTAATTAGATTACCATATGGTGTTCGATTCGGTTAAGCATGACAAGCTTCTAAGTATTCTTCAGAACATCGGCCTCGATGACAACGATCTCCGTATAGTTATTAATCTGATTAGATTACCATATGGTGTTTGATTCGGTTAAGCATGACAAGCTTCTAAATATTCTAGAGAACGTCGGCATAGATAACAAAGATCTCCGTATAGTTATTAATCTAATTAGATTACCATATGGTGTTCGATTCGGTTAAGCATGACAAGCTTCTAAGTATTCTTCAGAACATCGGCATCGATGACAACGATCTCCGTATAGTTATTAATCTGATTAGATTACCATATGGTGTTTGATTCGGTTAAGCATGACAAGCTTCTAAATATTCTTGAGAACATCGGCATCGATGACAACGATCTCCGTATAGTTATTAACCTGATTAGATTACCATATGGTGATTGATTCGGTTAAGCATGACAAGCTTCTAAGTATTCGTGAGAACATCGGCATCGATGACAAAGATCTCCGCATAGTTATTAATCTGATTAGATTACCATATGGTGTTCGATTCGGTTAAGCATGACAAGCTTCTAAGTATTCTTGAGAACATCGGCATCGATGACAACGATCTCCGTATAGTTATTAATCTGATTAGACTAACATATGATGTTTGATTCGGTTAAGCATGACAAGCGTCTAAATATTCCAGAGAACATCGGCAACGATGACAAAGATCTCCGTATAATTATTAATCTGATTAGATTACCATATGGTGTTCGATTCGGTTAAGCATGACAAGCTTCTAAATATTCTTGAAAACATCAGCATCGATGACCAAGATCTCCGTATAGTTATTAATCTGATTAGATTACCATATGGTGTTTGATTCGGTTAAGCATGACAAACTTCTAAATATTCTTGAGAACATCGGCATCGATGACAAAGATCTCCGCATAGTTATTAATCTGATTAGATTACCATATGGTGTTCGATTCGGTTAAGCATGACAAGCTTCTAAATATTCTTGAGAACATCGGCATCGATGACAAAGATCTCCGTATAGTTTTTAATCTGATTAGATTACCATATGGCGTTTGATCCGGTTAAGCATGACAAGTTTCTAAATATTCTTGAGAACATCGGCATCGATGACAAAGATCTCCGTATAGTTATTAATCTGATTAGATTACCATATGGCCTTTGATTCGGTTAAGCATAACAAGCTTCTAAATATTCTTGAGAACATCGGTATCGATGACAAAAATCTCCCGTATAGTTATTAATCTGATTAGATTATCATATGGCGTTTGATTCGGTTAAGCATGACAAGCTTCTAAATATTCTTGAGAATATTAGCATCGATGACAAAGATCTCCGTGTAGTTATTAATCTGATTAGATTACCATAAGGCCTTTTATTCGGTTAAACATGACAAGCTTCTAAATATTCTTGAGAACATCGGCATCGGCGACAAAGATCTCCGTATAGTTATTAATCTGATTAGATTCCATATGGCGTTTGATTCGGTTAAGCATGACAAGGTTCTAAATATTCTTGAGAACATCAGCATCGATGACAAAGATCTCAATATAGTTATTAATCTGTATTGAAATCAGTCCGCTAATATAAAAATAGAGGGAAATTTATCTGATGAAATTGAAATCAAGCCCGGTGTATCGCAGAGTTGCGTCCTATCATCCTTTTTGTTCAACATAAAGTCTGAACAAATATTCGCGCTTCAGGACGTGGATGCAGGTATCTCAGTTAATGGAGAAAGGTTGAATGATATTAGGTTTGCGGATGAAACCCACATATTCGCGAATAGTTTTCAGGGTCTACAAGAGCTCATGAAAAGTGTTACGGTGTTTAGCCAACAGTGTGGTTTAGAACTACACATCAAGAAAACCATATATATAGTTATAAGCAAGAACATAATTCCTCCTGAACCTTTAATATTGAACTCTTAACCAATCGAAAGAGTGACCTCAATTTAATGTTTGTGTACGTTACTTAATGATAAATGGGATCACACCAAATGTAGAATCGAGAGAGACAGAGCTATATTTATTAAAATGCTAAAACTGTTCAGAAGTCGCGAACTAAATATTAATACAAAAATCAGACTCTTGAGGTGTACATGCACGCTGACTGAAGCATCAGTGGTAAAACTGGAAGCGTTCCAGATATAGTTGTACAGATGCATGTTAAGAATATCTGGGTTGCAAATGCTGAGGTTCTGAGAAAGTTAAATAAAACAACCGAAATCCTTAATACCATAAAAATTAGGAAACTCCAATATCTGGAACCATCATGAGAATTGAACAGCGATACAGATTATTACAAGGTAAAGGCTAGAAAAAGGAGGCCTTGGATGAAGGCGTATTTCATGGCTCAAGAATATACGATCTTGGTTCTCGATGCAAACAACAGTTATTTTCCGAGCGGCTGTTAACAAAATCCAAATTGCTTTAATGGCAGTTATTATCCGATGTTTCAGGAATATGTACACTTCCCTGCAGAATCAATAGGAGGAGATGATACTTGTCGTTCCTCATAACGTCGCCAAAGTATGACAGTTTATGTTTCTTCACCATATGTACAATCTCCATTGCCTTGTTCATCCGTTGTAGTATGGTATCGTTGATAACCTGATGTACCCAAGAAACTCACAGCATACGGCGATAACACCACATTTCAAACGCTCGGAGCTTCTTTGTTGCTGTTTCAGATAACGTCCATGCTTCATCGCCATACAGTAGAACAGAAAATACATAGCATTCTGATCTTTATGTTGACATGCATACTACTTAGAACCTTTTTTAAGCGGAAAAAGCTGCTCTTGCTTTCTATATACGAATTAATATTTCTTTTGCAGAGTCCCATTCGTCATTAAGATTACAGCCCAAGTACGTAAACTGATTTATCCGTTGTATTGGTTTGCCGCTGATGTTAAAGTTGGCACTCAGTGCGGGGTTTTTACTTATTATCATAACCCTGGTCTTAAATATATTCAAACTCATACCATACTCTTCACATTGATCTTATATTCGAGTTATCAACCTTTGAAGTCCATCTGTACTGTCGGCCAATACAATGGTGTCGTCTGCATATCTCAAATTGTTAATGATACGCCCATTAACAAACACACCATCCTCGCAACCACTCAAGGCCTCAGTGAAAAGCTGTTCGGAGTACACGTTAAAGAGCAACGGGGACAGAACGCACCCTTGTCTAACCCCTTTCTGTATACTGATCTCTTTAGATCGTTTGACTCCAACTCTGATTTCAGCTGTCTGTTGCCAGTACAAGTTGAAAATGATACGAATATCCTCTCGTCTCATACCTACAGACAGCAAGACTTCCATCAATTTCTCATGCTTTACCTTATCGAAAGCTTTCTCGAAGTGGAGAAAACATAGGAAGACATCGCAGTTCATATCGAGTGCCCTTTGAACAAGAACCTGAATGCTGAAGAGCGCTTCTCTGGTTCCTAAGCCACTTCTGAAACCGAACTGTGTCTCACTAATAGAGTTCTCAAGTAATGGATATATGATGAATACTTTTAAAACATGACTCAGAAGACTAATTGTGCGCGGTTCTTCACATTTCTTCGCGTTGACCTTTATGGGTATAGGTATAAAGGTAATCGAAATAAGCCAATCGTGATAAATTTGGCCAGATTTATAGATGGCGTTAAATAGATCAACTAGGGTATCAATAAGCTGTTCTTGTAATAGTTTTAGAAGTTCTTCTCGTACTTGATCCACTCCTGGTGCTTTACCATCTTTTAGTCTTCCGATGGCTTTTATTACCTCATCTCTACTGATACTAAATTCTATATGGACGTCACTAATTTTTGTTTCCTCTCTGTTTTCCAGTTGGAATAGTTCTTTTATGTATTCTGTCCACCTAACCAACCTTTGGTCTTCATCCCAAATAGTCTTACCTTTCTTGTCTACAATCACTGTAACGGATTTTGTTTTAAGTATACCCGCTGTTAGTTTAATTTTCTTATGGAGATTGAAAATGTCATGCTTCTGTTCTAGACATTATATTTGCTGCATTGTTGTATCAACCAATGTTCTTTCGCATCTTTGATCGTCTTCTTTATTATGTTATGTATACGTTGTTTTTGTTCTTATATGTTCTTCTTTCAGTCATTAAATCTAAAATGTCTTGCGTCATCCATTCATTCTTGGTCTTTGTTCTTAAATATTCTGTCTGTATATCGGTAATTGCAGTTTTGATAACCACCCATTTGTCCTTTACAGGTATGTCAGTCAGTTCCACGAACTTTCTATTGCTGTTCTGATCTTCCCCTGGGTGTATTTGTCTTTTAGTTTTTTCACGCCTACGTTTAGTGTGACAGGTGTTGCTTTAATTCTCTTTAGATGTAGTCCTCCAGTAGTTACCAGCAGGTTATGATCTGACGATCACCTTAAGCAACCACATTTAAACTGTCCTTTCGTCTCTAGATGAATTGTACTACGGATCTACCAGTACCAACAGTTTTTGTTACTGGCATAGCATAAGCGCTGCAGGAAAATTCCTAAATGCTACAGGAGTGACGCGTGTGCGGAAAAAGCAATGGGAAACAGTTCCAGGCCAATATTAGCACAGGAATGAGGTTCTCCATATAAAAGACTGGTTGAAAAGGGTTGTACGAGGTGTGACAAAGTGGACCTCATACGGATATGAAGTATTAGCCCGACGTGTATTCCCTGCATGCACCGCTCTGCGAGCAATTAAACGGGCTACATCTATAAAATATTTTCCATAAAAATACTTGCAGAATAGACTTAAGTTACCAAATGTTCTTCGATGTTCCAAGGAATGATGATTGCTGGTAAGTTCTGGGTCTCAAAACAGACGAAAAGCTCTGTTCTGAATAGAATCCAACAAATTGTATGCATTGTATGTTTGGGAGCAGAGGCCCAAACGTCGGAGCAGTTTTACTATACAGGGTGATTATTTTTAGATGCCCGGCCCCGATTTGTGGAAAATTGTTGCATGTTTATTTTTTTTAAATGTAGAATGGTATAGTGCATGTCAAGGAGTATACTGACCTATTTGACATTTAGTAGTGAAAACGACGCTAAGCACCGCAATGCCAAATAATTTTTTTTTCCATCGACGTACCTTTTGTAAAACGCCATTGGAAAGCTTTAATTTTTTCAACATTTTTTTCTTTAATCTGTTTTTTTTCTAATTTGTTTTGCAAAAAAGTTATGCAGCAAACCCCCTTTAAAATATTATTTTTTGATCATCGCGGTTGTCATAGATCGTATGCCACGTTTGGTGGTTTTCAAACAATTTATCTAGTAGGCGGCTGTCATACTTTAATCTGACAGTTCTTGTTTGCACTCTTATTCAATTCAATAAAGTTAAACTAAGTAAACAGTGTGTTAATAGCTTTTGGTTGAAGTGGTTTCCCAAGCTGAGAAAGTAGATTTCTTATTTATGGAGAAGCAAGAAGAAATTCTCAGGAAGCCGTTAGATTGTATGATGCAAAATTTTCAAATTCGATCAGACAAGCAAGCAGATAATTAATTGTATCTTATGGGGCTATTCAGAAATCTCTTAAAGCTAACAAATACCATGACTATAAAATGCATAATCTTCAGTCATTTGTCAATTAACACAATTTGATTAGGAACAACAACTGAGTTTTGTAGCAGAAATGATGATTAAATATGACGAAAAACGTTATTTTCTGAATCATATATTATGGACAGATGAAAGTCATTTTGTCAGCATCGGGAAACATAACAGAAAAAATTATCAATACGATGCTGACAAGAATCCATGCAACGTTAATCAAACTTAGAATCCAGGCTATTATGGCGTTAATATATGGTGTCGGATAATTGGGAGACATTTGGTTGGACCATACTTTTTTGAGGGAACACTAACTGGAAATAGATACCTTAATTTCTTGGTTAATGCTCTACCAGTTTTATTAGAAAATATTCCCCTTATTTTAAGAAGGCATATGTGATATCAACACAGCGAAGCACCACCTCATACAACTGCTGCTGTTAGAGAGTATTTGAATGAACGGTTTCAATGAAGATGCATAGGGGTTCACAGCTCTGTCATTCAATGGGCAACTAATTCACCAGACCTCACGCCATTAGATTTTTTCTTGTGGGCAACTCCTAAAGATATTGTAAACAAAACTGAGAACAAATGATACTGAGTACTTAAAGGCAAAAATATCAGATGCGTGCAATAGTATATCGGGAGAAATTATTTACAAAACCACTCATCATGCGTTAATGAAAAGAATGGAAAATGCATGATAGAAGAACACATATAGAAAATCTTTTAATGTTTCAAACATTTAATTTTATAAATATGTAATAAATTATGTAATGTTAAGATATATAGTTTTTTGTGGTTTTAATAAAAATAATATATTCTTGTGCATGACAGCATAGTAGCTAATATTATTATAATTACTGTCAGATTAAAATATGACAGACGCGTACTAGATAAATTATTTGAAAACCGCCAAACGTGGCTTACGATCCATGGAAACCGCGATTAGCAGAAAATAATATTTTAGAGGGTTTTTGCTGCATAACTTTTTTGCAAAATAAATTATAAAAAAAATAGTTTAATAAAAAAATGTTGAAAAAAATTAGAGCTTTCCAATAACGTTTTATCAAAGGCATATCGATGAAAAAAAACATGTTTGGCGTTGCGACGCTCAGCGTCGTTTTCACTACCAAATGTCAAATACGTCAATCTGCTCCTTCACATGCACTATACCATTCTATATTTAAAAAACAAATAAATATCCAACAGTTTTCCATAAATCGGGGTTGGGCATCTAAAAATAATCACCCTGTACTGCAGACGAAATAGCCAATTTGTTTAAAAAATCCAACATTCACAAAATCTTCAACCGTGGTAAAAAATTTGAAATCACCTAAAGATATAGTTCAGGTTAGTTATTCGCCTGACTTTGAGCTCTTCCCCACATGAAGATAAAGTTAATGGGTCTCTGGTTCGAGAAGACAAAGAGATACAATGCAAATTGTGCGTAGCGCTATAAGCAATGACAGCATCGTACTTCTAAATAATGGTGAGACCGGTGCATTCAGATGCACGGCAACTACTTTTAAGGTTATAGTAGTATTGAAACCTAAAAGCCTTACGATTTTACAGTGTTAGTCCGGGAACTTTTGGATCACACCATGTATATAAGCAACGGCTAAATAAGTCGCAAATAAGCAATTTAGCAAGTAACAGCTATAATACAAGGTGATGTACTTTGCCCATTAATTTCAAATCTCATGCTAAGTAAGGAATAGAGCACCAGATTTAACATTTCAACATAAATAAATTATTAGGCAGTAATCCGGTAAACATGGACAGCCAGATTTACTAAAACGGTCTAAACCTCAAACCCGACCTAGTTGTTAAAGAATTTAAAACTTCGAGTTGGACAGTTCGCTCTTGTTAAGGTAAATATCAGTAAAAAATATTTTTATAAGAAAATAAAAATCAAAATAAGAAACGTAAAAAAGTAATAGTGTTTAGAATTTCAAAATATTTTTCATTTTTACTTTATTAATCATAAATAAAAACTAATTTTCTGATCTTGTACTGCCTGACTTCATAAATTTAGTTAGCTTGCTTGTGTTCTTATCAGACTAGTTAGTGTTCCGTACGGAACACTTATAAGATCACTTCAGTGTTTGTCGGTCTGTCTGTCACACCCGATTTTCTCCGAAACTATTTGACATAGAAAGTTGAAATTTGGTACTAATATAAGAATTCATGGCCTTATTAGAGCCGCGTAGTTTTGAAAGTTAAATTTTGAATTAAGGGGTTAGTTTTGAGGGGTGAAATAGTAAATAAAAAAAAAAATTTAACCAGGTCATCTAGTGGGGTGTCAAATGAAAGCTTGTAAAAACACGAGTTCAAAAATACATATAATTTAATACTTGCGTGCACTTTTCTTGGTGTTATTTTAAAAAAAATCGCCGTTCCCCCCTTATCTTGAAAGGTACTGATCAAAAAATGTTTAAAAAATTCTGGAATATTTTCCACAGGGTGTAGATGGAATGAAAATTATCACGAGTGCACTACCTCTAATGATTTATCTGGTAAATAAAATAAAAATAACCCGTCAAGTGCAAGTTGAACTTGCGCAATTAGTGTTCCGTACGTTGATTGCTTTTAGAATGAAAATTTTTATTACGGAGGTATAAAATGATCAGTGACTTCACAAAACACACCCCAAATGAATTTTCAATAAAGTTTGTTTCCGATCTTTACTGAAAACTGATAACATTAAAATTTTTGTTTTTTCTTATATATCGGACAAATTATTAAAGGTAATGCACTCGTGATAATTTTCGTTCAATCTACAGCCTGTGGAGAATATTCCAGAATTTTTTCCAAATTTTTTGATCAGTACTTTTGAAGATAATGTGGGGGACAGTTTTCGCGATTTTTTAAAAATAACACCAAGAAAAGCGTGCGTAAGTATTACATTATATATATTTTTGAACTTATTTGACACCCCACTCGTTGACCTGTTAAAAAAAAAATTTTTTCACTTTCGATTTCACCCCCCAAAACTAACCCCTTAAGTCAAAATTTAACTTTCAAAACTACACAGCTCTGATGAAGTCATCAATTTCTATATTAGTATCAAATTTCAACTTTCTATATCAAATTGTTTCGAAGAAAATCGGGTGTGATAGACGGATAGACAGACGGATAAACAGACGGACAGACATCGAAGTAATCTTATAAGTGTTCCGTACGGAACACTAAAAACAAAAATTTCAAGGTCGTTAGTTTTCAGTAAAGATCGAAAAAAAACTTTGTTGAAAACTCATTTGGGTGGGTTTTGTGAAATCATTGATCATTTTATACCTTTGTAACAAAAATTTTTATTTTAAATCTAACTTTCACTTGACCGTTTTTTTACTATAAAATGAAATCATTTTCGCAAATAAGACATGAAATATCAGCCTTTACATCGATTTGGCTGACTATTAGTACAAGTGCAACATTTCACAAAGTACAAAGTACCAATATTTTTTTTAAGTGAAGAAACACGCGGAGAAAGACGTAGGCAAATGTTACAAATAGTATAAAATATATTTTTATCTAAAACGACGCTAGTACTTATTAGGCATTGATAATTTTCTCACATTTTTACTAACTTAAAAAATAAATTAATACTTGCATAGGGTGAAAAATCCCTAGACTTTCCTAGAGATGGTAGCACAAACAAAAAAAAACATATAATTTTCAGTTAGTGTTAATCCTCAGAAGATTCATGTAAAATTTTCATGAGATTTTGTCTATTAGTTTGTGAGTTACAACTATTTGAATAAAGCTGCTTTTGATTTTTGTAAAACGATGAAATAAAATTAACTTCGTGTGTTGATTAAACATTGCTTTTTGATGGGAGAAAATACAGCCAGAATTCAAGAAGAGCTTGAGAAATGTTATGGCATATTTGCTATGTCGAAAGCAACTATATGCCGATAGCTTAGTGAACTTAAATGAGGTCTTACAAGCACCGATGACGTAGGAGGTCCATATTGTTCTGAATGACCGCAAAATGAAAGTGAGGTATATCTGACATAGTGAAAATATCAACAGAATGCGTGAGGCATATTTTGCACGAATATTTGCATATAAAAAAGCTATGGTCCCGATGGGTGCTGCGCACTCTCAGGATAGATCGAAAACAGCAACGTGTTGAATATTCAGAACGCTGTGTGGCACTGTTTCTGTGTAATCCAAAGGAGTTTTTGCATCAATTCGTAACAATAAACGGAACGTTGATTCATCACTACACGCCTGAGTCCAACAAACAGTTCTCAGAGTAGCTGGAACGGCACGAAAGACGACCGAAACGTCAAAAAACACTAACATCAGCTGGAAAGGTTTTGGCAAGTATTTTTTGGGATACGCATGAACTATTACTAATCGACCATCTTGAGAGTAGGAAAACAATCCCCGGAAACTATTACGTTGGTTTATTGGACCGTTTGGATGGTGAAATCAAGAAAAAAAGGCCGCATTTAGCAAAAAAAGTGCTGTTTCACCAAGGTACTAGGAATTGCTTTCTGATCCGCCGTATTCTCTAGATCCTGCCTTCAACCATTATTACCCCTTTTCCAAATTTAAAAAGGTGATTCCAGAAAAAGAGATTTGGCTCAAATGAAGAAATCGAATGACAAACTGAGGCTTATTTATAGAGGTCAGTAAATCGTACTATATGAAAGGTATCCAAGTATTGAAAGATCGCTGGAATAACTGTACCGCTTTTGAAGAAAATAATATTGAAGAATAAAATCGATATTTGGCAAAAACATGGTTGTCCTTCACCCCATGTAAAATTCTTTTAAAATAACCAGCCAAGTTCAAGTCGGACTTGCGCAATTAGTGTTCCATGCGTTGATTGCTTTTAAGGGGTCACATACACCTGTAATTTTGAAAAATTCGATCTTTTTTACGGGTTTTTATTCTTTATACTTCTAAGAATTATTCAAAAAAAAAAAATTAAGAAAATTCGTCGGAGTGAGACCGCTACCTGTCTCCATGCACTGTTTGCAATATTACTCAGTCAATTTTAAATATTTTTAAACTTTTTTTTTAATCTTAATAATTACTTTTTTGAGATTTTTTTAAAATTTTTCTAATAAACAATATTCCATAAATAATTAAACATAATTTTTTTGGTAAAAAATTGCACATAAAGTTCAAAGCACCGTAAATTTTTTATTTTTGAAAAAAAAAAACCCTTCGACAATTCTTAACTGCTATATTATTTTACAAGATTAATTTTTATTTGCAGATCAAGTTATATTTTATGGAGTTTTCCTGTAGACAAGGAGGCGTCTTAGTTCTCATCAGTGGTCCATTTAACCCGAAAAAATAATGTTAACATTTAAAACATATCAAGAAAAAAATTTCCGATAATTTAAAGTACAATGAAAATATATAAACGCCATTCTTTTACAATATTCACTTAATAATCTTTAAAATATTTTTACAAAGTGATGAATAACTTCACAAAACACACCTCAAGCGAGTTTTCAACAAAGTTTTTTTCGATCTTTACTGAAAACTGATGACCTTGAAATTTTTGGTTTTTTTTGTATATACGAGATAAATTATTAAAGGCACTCGTGATAATTTTCGTTCAATCTACACCCTGTGGAGAATATTCCAGAATTTTTTGATCAGTACTTTTCGAGATAAGGAGAGACAGTGATTTTTCGCAATTTTTTAAAAATAAAGCAAAGAAAAGTGTGCGCTAGTATTACATGATATATTTTTTTGAAATGTTTTTACAACCTTATATTTGACACCCCAGTCGATGACCTGGTAAAAAAAAAATTTTCAATTCCGCTTTTACCCAAAATAGACCCTGCTCCACCTTAAATAATATTGTTTAAGGATACCTAGTAGAAAATTTGCATCCTATGGAAAGAGTTCTTAAACTTTACTGGACATCAGAAAAGTCTAATTCATAATATTTTCAACAAATGTACTTTCTATAAAATAGTAATATATAATAAGCCAGATTACGAGGCTGGTTTGAAAAGTCCGTGCAAAAATAAAAACTACTTATGTGTTTGGGGTTAACCTTTTTTATTTTTCGACATAGTCTCCTTTTAGGCTTATACACTTCGTCCAACAATGTTCTAGTTTGTTGATCCCTTCCGAATAATAGGATTTGTCCAAGTCTGCAAAATATCCATTAGTGTCTGCAATCACCTCCTCGTTTGAATAAAATCTTTGTCCCGCCAGCCATTTCTTCAAATTGAGGAACAAATAGTAGTCCGAGGGAGCCAAGTCTGGAGAATAGGGGGGATGCGAAACAAGTTGGAATCCTATTTCCATTAATTTTGCGACCACAACTGCTGAGGTGTGTGCTGGTGCGTTGTCGTGATGGAAAAGGACTTTCTTGTGGGCCAATCGCGGGCGTTTTTCTTGCAGCTCGGTTTTCAAACGGTCCAATAACGATGAATAATATTCACCTGTAATAGTTTTACCCTTTTGCAGATAGTCGATGAGGATTATCCCTTGCGAATCCCAAAAGACAGTCGCCATAACATTTCCGGCCGAAGGAACGGTCTTCGCCTTTTTTGGTGCAGATTTCCCCTTGATAACCCATTGTTTAGATTGTTGTTTGGTCTCAGGAGTATAGTAATGTATCCATGTTTCATCCACAGTGACGAAACGACGCTTAAAGTCCTCCGGATTCTTCTGGAACAGCTGCAAACCATCCTTGCAACACTTCACACGATTCCGTTTTTGGTCAAGCGTGAGCAATCGCGGCACCCATCTTGCGGATAGCTTTCTCATGTCCAAATGTTGATGCAAAATATTATGTACCCGTTCAGTCGAGATGCCCACAGCACTAGCAATCTCACGCACCTTAACTCTTCTGTCATCCATCACCATATCATGGATTTGATCAATGATTTCTGGAGTCGTAACCTCCACAGGCCGTCCAGAACGTTCAGCGTCACTCGTGCCCATATGGCCAGTCCGAAAATTTTGAAACCACTTATAAACTGTTCTATTCGAAGGTGCAGAGTCACCATAATGTTTATCAAGCTTCTCTTTAGTCTCCTGAGGCGTTTTGCCTTTCATAAAGTAATGTTTAATCACCACACGAAATTCTTTTTCGTCCATTTCTTGAAAATCACTCGACTTCCTTGATTCACACGAATGCCAAACACAAAAAAATAGACCAATATGGCTGAAACTTGGTGTGCATTCATTCAAGAGATGCTACTAACTAAACATGACCTCGATACGCGCCGGTGGTGCCATATCTCGGACTTTGCACGGACTTTTCAAACCAGCCTCGTATTCAGAGCTTGTTCCGAGAAGTAACTTCCGCTTGCACACGCCATGTATATTAGTGAGCCGAGCTGGGGGAGCTTCTTGGATGGTCCGCTCCCAGATTGGTGGAAAGTAAAGTCCCGTATCACGATTGAGGCTGTTGGAATGTTTAGGTAGGTCTCCCAAATTTTCCTAGGATAGAAAAAGGAATTTGTCGCAAGGATTATAGTTAAAAAGAATCTAGTGCCCTGTTTCATACTGTTACGAGGACGAACTTTTCTTTGATATTTTTTTACATATTTTTCTTCTCATTTTACCGATATACGGTTTAACACCTCTACATGGGATACTATTTGACTCCTGGATTTTCATGGGCAATCTTATCTTTTACAGATCTGGGATGTGTGAAAGTTTAAGGCACCTGGAGTACCGTGTTGTAATTTTATATTTTGGTAAAATTCTCGATCTGATCCAGAAAAACTAATCTGTTTGACTTCTAGTCTTAGGAGACACCTAGAGAAATGCATATTGAACGGAGCGTTTGTTATATCGGTACTAAAAATTGTTTGATTAAAGAACGGAATTATGATTGAGTTCTGATTGAAGAGAAGAAACTGGAAATCGTAACAAACTCTGAAGAAATTGGCAGGATGATCGGCAAAAGGTCAGCATCATTTCTTAAGTCGATCGGTTAAAAACAAGTTTTTCTTTATATATCTACTCTTAAAGAAATTTGAAAAATTAGGAATAAATGTGGTTCCCTTTGCTGTAAGTTTTTTTATCACTCATTCGAAATCTCAATGCTTTGTTGACATGCAAATACTTATCAGACTGCAAATCTTTTAAAATACACCAAAAAAGAACTTTTTGACCTTTAAGTAATATAATAATACTAATATATTAAATCCCTTTTGTCGCATTTATATAAGCTCTTCACTAAAATCTTCACCAATCGCCTAACATCAAAACTAGATTTCTATAAACCTGTGAAACCGACGGGTTTCAGAAAGGGATTTAGCACGATCGACCACCTCTACACAATACGTACTGTAATAGAGAAATGTACAAACTATAAGGTATCAATGCATTTGGCCTTCTTTGATGTTCCTAAAGCATTTGATATTGTCAAAATCTGGTCGGTTCTAAAATTCCTAGCTAATGCAAGAATAGATTCCAAATATATAAAAATATTAAAGAACATCTGTAAAGAAGCACCAAGAAGCACCTATACTCGTACATATTCAAATCGATGAAACAACGTCACTAACAGCATATCATTAAAAAGAGGAGTGCGACAAGGAGATTTTATCTCATCTAAACTATTTACGATGGACCTTAAAGATGTTTTTAAGGAGTTAAATTGGGATGAGAACGGCATCAGCATAGACGGCACCAGACTGAGTCGTCTTAGGTTTGCAAACGACATAGTTCTGATAGCCAACAACAACAATGAGCTGCAGGAAATGTTGAACCAGGTGAATGTTGTCTCTGCAAGGGTAGGTCTTAAAATGAGTTTTAAAATACTAAATTAATAAGCCTTGAAGAAGCCAATATACAGGTAGTAAATAACTCCATAGAACGCGTCGATGAGTATATTAACTTAGGTCACACTATTAAAATCGAACAGAAGAACCAGCATGCAGAAATTACCAGGCAAATAAGGCTGGCATGAGCAGCTTTTGGAAAACTAGGGCATATCTTAAAAAGTACTACAATACCCATAAACCTTAAAACTAAAGTCTGCAATACCTATGTTCTATCTGTCAGCACATATAGAGTGAAAACGATATGTCTTACTAAAGTATTTGTTAAAAAGCTCGTAACTTCACAGAAAGCTATGGAAAGAAGCATGTTTGGTATCTCCCTCAGGTATAGAAGTCATAACGACCAGATAAGAAGACAAACCAACGTCACTGACATAATTCTGGAGTAGGCAAGGATGAAGTGGCAATGGGCGGAGCATGTGGCTAGATCATTCGAAGACGGACGGGTATGTACAGGATCACTGAATGGAGACGCAGAGAAACAGGAAAAAGCATTGTAAGTCCACAGAAACGATGGTCAATGATATGAGTAGTAGCGAGCAAGCAGTCGTTAAAGTTGGCAAAAGACAGGGAAGCATGGACGAGATTAGAAGAGATCTACGTCCAGATACGTACAAACTTGGGTTGAGCAGAAGAAAGAAGAAGATTAAATACTATATGAAAGGTTAGAAATTATTTGATTATATAAGTAACATGTGTTGAAACTTAAAAAACAGATAAATAGATGGTCCAACCAACATATTTCTTCTTAATTTCTCAAAAAGACAACGTATGTAAGTTTCTACATTCTAATTAAAATAAAACGTGTAATTTTAGGCATATTTCAACTGAATTTTAAAAAATATTTAAAATCTCGGAATTCTTGGATTATATTATTGATATTAGCAATTAAACCTTTTAAAGTGTTTCGTTCCGATTGAGACTGCTCAATTAAATGGAGGCAATGCAATTTAGAGGTTTTTCTAGATACAATATTGTAGGTAGAAGTTTAGAAAAGAAGTCTTAAGATAATAAGCAGCAAAATATCGCTCAAAATTAAACACTACTATGTGTCACAATTTCCACTTTAATACTTTTTTCCCGTTACAATTGTTTCAACACGGCAGTGTCTTCATCAGATGGAAGATATTCTAAACTGACATTATTTCCTTATATATGCATTTGAGTGTACCTATTTACCCTAATTGAAGTGTATTTAATTTAAATTATAAATATTTAGATTTATCTATTTACTAAAATTCGAGGTGCATTTAACTGGGTTATTCCTGATTATAATTAAAATAAAAAACCTAATTAAATGTACCTGGGATTTTAATAAATAGATAAGTCCACAAATTTATAATTTAAATTAAATATACTTCATTTAGACTAACTAGATAGATTCAAATGCATATATAAAGAAATAATGTTAATTTATGAATATAGTCCGATTGTTTGAAGTTAATAGCACCCATTTTCTATCTCTACATAACAGTAAGACCTTTTTCTAAAAAATATTTTATTACATGTCTTCTAAACTTTACAACAAGCTATATAAATCAACGCATTTCAAAGTTTATTTTAATGAGTAAATGATGAAAGTAAAAATCTTATTTGTATGATAAAGGCCTAAACGAGTACAATTAACAATTCTTAAGAACTAGAAATCTACAGTGTTGTAAAGCTTAATGATAATAAGTACAATAAAATTATTTGGGATTTTAGCAGTTATTGGAATATAATTAACTAAAGTACATATCGGTAGGTAGGTGCCTAAGTATCTAATTATGCAATAAAAATATACTGTGTAAGTATAAAAATAAAGCAAAAACCTACAATATGCTTAGTTCAAATCAGAACAGCGATGGCTTCAACTTTCAGTTTAGCCCCGGTCAAACTTCGGGGAGTCTGTTAATCTGCATTTTTCCTGCGAGAAAAAACAATGATACTTAACGTTCATGATGTCCTAGTGCAGCAACAGCCAACAAGCCAAGTCTGTGAAATTGTGGAAACTTGTGCCAACATGACGGGAGTTGGATCAGAGGTTGATACTGAGTTGCGGTAAAGGTCGGTCAAAGGCAATGAAAAGTTCCGAGATCTTTTTCGATCCCAAAATTGACGGCCAAGTTGCGGTCCGTCACAAGCAGGTATGGAACTATAAGTATGCAAGTTACGAGTATGTGTGAAAATTAAAGCAAAAGACATATTTCAGTAATTAATATATTTGTAAGACATGCATATGACAAACATTACAGCATAAATTTCTTTATGTACATATTGAATTATCTTATTTTCTAAAAATGCAGAATTGTACCTATTAGTCGAACACTTTGGTACACTAGTTTGTACAGGGTTGATTTTCGCGTATGTTTCAGTCTGGACACCCTTGATGACCTCTAAAATTTCATGAAAATTTGGATGAGGCGAGCGATTATTCTTTGCAAATTTTGAATGAAAAGCCTCAATCCCGTTATTAGTTCTCGATACGCTGGCGTGGAGCACGGCCCAAAGGGTTGTAGGGAAAGGAGCACTATCACCGATGTAGTTTTCAACTATGTAGTCAGCAAACAATGTTACTTGTGGGTGGACTGGCTGATTTTCTAATAATTGGACGAAAACATCTCCCACGTGATCGGCAGGGAGAAAAGTTAGCCCGAACATGTGGTAAAGCCATTTTCCAATAGGAGAATTTTTATCTTTGTATTCTCTAGGTACTCCTAGATTCTTAATTTTTCTCCACCATGATTGTCCTAAATGCAGTCTGTATCCCACAAACGTTGTCAATGGAAAGTCGGTTGAAACCGCACCGGGAATAGCGCGCTCAAAATCTGACACAACCTTTGTAAGTGAGAAGATACATCCTAACTACTGGCATTTGGACTTTACCGCAAAGAATACCAAAGAATACGAAGTTTCCTTCTTGTCGTGCAATAGGCTGAACACCAAGGGAAAATAGCGGCCATTGATATATGCCACAAAACTTGGCACAAAATTTAAATGTACCGTCCACAATTACAATTTCCGTCGCGCACAGGAATTCTAAAATACTTTTACAGGAAAATATCACACCAACCTGGACATCATTAAACATCAGGAAATCTTCATGTATAATATATGTAATAATATTTAAAAATTAATAATATTTGCTAATTTAACCCTACCAACCTGCCGATTTGTCGATTACCACAACTAGAATGAAAGGCAGGTCGAGATATTTACAACCTTCTAAAGGCCATTAGGCGCACCGCAACTCGGTATCTACGGGATCAGCAACTATTTATAAATTTCTAAAAGAAAGAAAACGCGTTCCTTGCAACAAACCTCAGAATCACAAAGGAAAAGAACCCTTAGAGGTCGATGAAGACTTCAAAAACGCAATAAGAAGAAAAGACACCATTTTTTTTATTAAGAAAGGAATACCTACACTACATAAAGTTTCGCAAAAAATCAGAGATAATCAGGACTTACCAAATTTAAAAAAAAATAGAAATTCTGGAAAACCCTTCATAACCTGAATTTTCGTTGGGAAAAACACAATAGAAAATCTGTTCTTATCGATAAAACAGAAATAATTTGTTGGAAAAGAGAACATCTATGAGCAATCAGAAAATTACGAGCCGAAGAAAGAAATGTTTTTTATTTAGATGAGACTTGGGTTAATAAGGGACACATAGTGAAAAAATTCTGGACTAACAAAAACTTTAAGAGTGCCAGGCTAATTATAACACATATTGGTAGTGAAAACGGATTTCTCGACTGTGGCTTGTTAGAATTGAAATGAAAGTCAACTAAAAATTACCATGAGGAGATGACGGCCGCTGTTTTTGAGGAGTACTTCCAACAAATGACTGAATGTATACCAGCAGAATCAATTATAGTATTAGACAATGCCCCATACCATTCTCGATTATTAGAACGAGTTTCGACAAATTCATCGAAAAAAGCGGATATTCTTCAATGGATAAGAGACAAAAATCTCAAACATAAAGATGGTATGTTAAAAGCGGAACTTCTCAAAATTACGAAACAAAATAAGGCACAGTTCAAGAAATACTCAGTAGATGAGATGGCAAAGGGACGGAATATCACAGTGCTTAGATTACCTCCGTATCACTGTGAATTGAATCCCATAGAGCTAATTTGGGCACAAATGAAAGGTTTCGTCGCAAGGAAAAACACCACGTTCAAACTTCAAGACGTAAGGCAATTATTACTCGCCGGAATAGAGAGGATCAAGGAGGATAATTGGAAAAATGCCATTCGACATATTATAGAAGAAGAAAATAAAATGTGGAAACTTGACGAATACATCGAAGAAACTGTGGAAACATAACTCTTAATTACGAATTTAAGTGAAGTCGAATCTTCAGATTTTGAAGATGAATATCGTTTTTGATTGTAATCGTAGTTATATATTATGAATTGTGAATTTGTATATATACATAGATCTATAGATTAAAAAATTTTTGGTAATAGATCTTATATTTCTATGACTTTATTTTTAAGATAATTTTATTTATTAAACACTAAAAGCAGGTTACGCTCGGACGGCTATGCTACCGATGAACCCCCATTTATATTTTATGACTCTATTGTATGGCAGAGGTTTTCTGCCTAAAATAGGGTAAACCCTTAAAAATAATTCAAAACAGGTAGCAAAATCGAGCAAAAATCTCTTTTTTTTGGGGTGCCCCCCCAACATGTATTTGCGTCTACAATAAGAGAATTCTGCTATCAACTCCAAGCAAATACACTTTAGTTTAGAATATCTTCCGTCTGATGAAAACACTGTCGTGTTGAAACAATTGTAACGGAAAAAAGTAATAAACCATAAATTATGATACATATGAGAGTTTAATTTTGTTAATTTAAAATAAATTTCCATCTAGTAACGACTAACTCAGTAAATGAAACTATCTCTCCATCATAGCAAAAAAGTAACAGGCATTCTTGAAGATCCAGTGAAACTTCAACGTGATGCATACTGAAAAGGTTGATTGTAGGGACTCACCTTTATCAGATAATGTTTTTACTAAATAATTTCTTTTACTGAAAACTCACTGTACTTCTAACTATACGTTTTGTTGCTTATTATTTACCGACATTTTAAGTTAAAGGTTTCCATCGTCTTGAAAACCGCTCGATACTACCGAGTCTACATTAAGCTGATGAATTTTCATCACATCTAAACGCGTATTGATCTTACATTGTAGTAGTAACCCACCCGTGATTTCCTTTATTGTGTACCTTATTTCTTTTAATTAAATTAGAAAGTTTTCGACAATTGGCCGTTTAGGCATTTTTGTTAATTTAAGTTTATTATGTGGTTTTCAATAAAAATAAACATGTAAAGCAAAAAGAGAGTTTTATTATAGGAATAATTTCATATTTTCGCGACTCTCTCAGATATAATATTAAAACTGGTTTAGTGTCTTATTTCTTTAATCCTCTGTGGGTATATTTTTGCCGTATTATATGACCAACGTTATTATTTTTTTCTTTTTTACAACCTCCGATAGAAACTATAACAGGAGATATTAAAAGGAAAATTGTTCATCAAGTTTTAATAAGAACCATAATATATTACACAAGGTCCATACTTTATTATAAAACATTAGACATGAGGATTATACAGAATGTTAGCTGACCAAAGAGTAATTAATCACTGGCTTTGAAATGTTATAAACCAGAGACAAGCATTATTTTTTCCAAATTCAGCGATTAGCTTAGATTTATTGTGAAAATACAATATTCAGTTCAAAAATAGACATAAGAAAGTCCACAACGTATAGTGGTTATTAAATTTGTATATAAGGCTCGTATTATTTTTCGTAACTTTTTAGCTCGTTTTAATAGATTACATTTTTTTCATAGTAGAGCTTTTTTGGTTACTATTGTAGCGCGCCTTTCGTCGCGAGTATCGATTAATTATCCATCAGTAGACTTTCAGACGGTTCACGTGGCAAAAGCCCCCCGGAACCTCGGGTAACTTGTTATAGGGGAGAAAGGATAACCCAGCTGATTGTGACCTATTTTAGATATACCCTGAAAGCCAGAAAGGACACGAAAAAAAAATGAAACAAGCAGTTTAACAAAAGTACAACTAAATGAAGATGTTTGTGTTGTGTTGAGTAAGATAATATGCCCACGAATGTGGCACGAAATTGAGAGGATGGCGTACGACGGATAATGGTGTGCAAAGTGACGTCATCGAAGCGATGGCAGACGTTCCCATTGATCACGACGGTCGCGAATCGTGGCAGGCAGGTGGCAGCATGACCATCGAATAGACCAGAATACCTTACTTTGATCGGTACCTTCTCCAACAGCGCATTAGACATTCCCTAGCAATAGTCACGGTCGACCCGGAATGTCATGTCTCGATCGATCTCGGGCCGCAAGCCATTCTCTTTTCGGCAACACCCGGTCTCGTGGTAAAATTTATCCGGCCTTACCACATACACTGGTCGGCAAGTAAGCGGCACGTGAGCCGGTGAACAGAATACGGATGTCGACGGGTCCTTTGATTCCGGCGAGTAGCGGTATATTTCGAAGTGGTGAGTGACAAGTGGTGAACAGTTTTGCGATTTATTCAGTAGGCAGCGGTAATGGTAGTTCATACTCTTCGTAGCTCTGTGGAAAGCTTCTCTGGACTAGACTAGTCAGCAAATTGTTTTTGATTCTTCTTCGACCCAACGTCGTTATCGTAGTTATATACCAGATTCTCGGTGCTAATAACGTTTGGTACTCGATACGCTATTAGTGCGTCTAGTTCAGTGTATACACGACAGGAAGAAGCATACTGGGCGCACGGGTCCTCAGTATACCTCTATCTACCGGTGTAGGTGTTTGTTCGAAGAAAGATGTATACTGGTCTCACGGATCCGTATTATACCCCTAGGTGCTTGTCAGGTAGCGATGGGTAGTTGGTCAAAACAGATCCGTAGACAATCCACCATATCTACCGGTGTATGTATCGATACGCAGAAAGACGGATAGAGACAGGCTGTTGGTCAAAACGGATCAGACAGTCCGCCCTATCTATCGGTCTACATGTGAGTGTATGTGTAGATCTAGGTCTCGTAAATTCCGCAGCGAGGAGGATGCTGGTCAAAACAGATCCCCTCGTTGGGCACTAGAGAGAGACGAGTTGGTCAAAGTAGATCCACAGACAGTCCAGCCTCTCGGCGCTGGTGTTTGTGTCAAAGAGAGAAAGCAAGTATCTTTCTCTCTTAGTTAGTCGGTTGGTCTTATACCTCTACCAGAAAAGGATATGAAAAAAGGATATAATGGTTGGCAGCGTCGAGTCGGATTGACTGCTTGACTTCTTACCTCTCAGATGGTTGGCCTGCTTCGGCTGGATGGTCGGTCGTTGCTCAGCTGCTACTTCCTATTCCGGCTTACGTTCACTATTTTATAACAATGGCGCTACCCGCCAGATATACGATCCGAGGCATTCGATATGCGCTGGCAGTACGAGCGTATCATAAACAGAATCTCGACGCGATATCACGGTATAAGAACGATAATGGACGACACGCGGCTGGGAAATGAAAAAGCTAATTTTCCGCGTTTCTGGTGAAATATTGATTGGATGAATTAAATCCCGAAAGTTGCTTATTAGCAAGGATGAACTTTTTCTGCCATCTAATACGGAAGATAGATTCGGAACGCATGTTGTCCCAGAAAAATTATGTAACTTCGTTACACTGTGAACGCAAAATAATGCATAAATCTTTTCAGATAGTCGAAAAAAATATCTAATAAACCATACATAAATATCAAGTTAAGATTTATTTTTGAAACTATACTAAACTGTACTTTTTAATTATTTTCATTCGGTCAGTTGAGTAACAGTAATAGCGAAAGACGTTTGCTAGATATTTTTTTTTTTAATTTTTTAACGTGTTCTCAGTAAAAATTTGTCAAATGTATATTTTTAATATGCAAAAATTTCTATGGAAAAGATTTATTATAAATACCTAACTCTAATGCCAAACTTTTTTGAACACTTTGAATAAATTTCAAAAATTCATTTTTAACCTCGGGTGATTTATTACATGCGTTTCTTACCAGCGTACATTTTTCATTTTATCATCAACCAGCTCAAATTGCGAAAGTTTTACAAAACTTCTGGTTTGTCGCATTGCCAAGTTTTCTCAAGATTTTTATTAAAAGTTGTTTCGTAACTATCCCATTTTCAAAAAAATTTAAAATTGCAATGATTTAGGTAGCTTATTATTTCACCTTTGCAAAATATATTATACTATTTTTTAAATATTTAAAGATTAGAAGGTAAATTATTCCGAAAAATTTATACTTTATTTTAAATTAGCTTTGTGTCTAGTTTCGAATGGGAGATATTCCTCTCACCCCTTCTAATCACAATTTCTCCTGTCTTGACTTCTAACCCTTCTCTTATCTCTATTCCAATGTATCTTAGCAAAAACATCTTAATCCAGTCCGATCAAAATTCTTCGACCGTCTTTCTGTTAATTTGTCTTCCATATACTTAGCAAGCTCTGAGAATCATATTCTAAGAGATATAAATATTAAGCTATCCCCAAAACCTTTCTTTAACCAAAATAAAAGTTTTAACTGGTATTGTTAATCCCGCCAAATTTTTGTGCCTGTAAATATTTTCCCTACGCTCTTCTGTTTACAGTGTCATGTCTAGGTCGATCTCACGCCTCAAGGCATTCTCTTTTCGGCGCAACACCCGGTCTCGTGGTAATACTTATCTTGCCTTACCACATACACTGGTCGATGAGTCGCCACCTCACGACGGTAAGCTTGCTCAGGTGGACATACACGGATGTCGACGGGTCCTTTGATTCCGACGAGTAGCGGTTTATTTCGGAGCGGTGAGTAGCAAGTCGTGAGCAGTTTTGAGGTTTATTCAGTAGGCGGCGCCGGCGGTAATGGTAGTTCGTACTTTTCATAGCTCTGTGAAAAGTTTTTCTGAACAAGACTGATCAGCAAATTGTTTTTGATTCTTCTTTGACCCAACGACGTTATCATGGCTATGTACCAGGTTCTCGGTGCCAATTACGTTTGGTACTTATAGATTGTAGGTATGTCGATCTAATCTTATCTGTTAGTGCATCTGGTTCAGTGTAAACACACATGTAAAATGGTCTTTCTTTTAATTACAAACATCTATCCAAAAGGATTTTGTATAAACCAGCAACCATAAACACTAAACTTAGCAAAATCCCAAAAAATATTTATTTTCTTAGTAAAGGTAGGAATCACAAGATTACTTTGAACTTCGGTTTTTCATCACCTACTCCGTGCCCTACGGAGAAAAGTACTTTTATAATGAATATCAATATTATCTTATTTTTAGGCATTATATTGGCCTTAACTCACAATCACGTCTTGAGACGTCAGATGAACGCCTACACGTTGTAAGCGTATGGCTAGAAGAAGAAGAATTGGCCTTATAGTTTGGACTGCGCCGTTAACTTTACTAATAAAGCATATACTCATTTCAAGCGCCACCGCATATTTCCGATAAAAAGAACATTAAAAAATAATTTTAATTTTAAAAATTCCGAATAATTTAAATAGGTTTGAATTAATCATTTAATATTTTTAACATGACGCCTACAATATTACTCTCTAAAATGTTTTTGTATATAAACTTCTAATAAACTACAATAAAAATTACGCTGTATACAATAATTATACAAAAAAATTTGTCATAAACACTTATGTTGTTTCTAAATTTGCACTATATTTTGTATCTTATGACAATTGTTTCGGTACACAGAACCTTCGTCAGATAATCGGTAACAAACGATCTGACGAAGGTACTATATACAAAAACAATTGTCATAAGATACAAAATATAGTGCAAATTTAGAACTAACAAGTATTCATTTCCATTATTATGAATTTTCATAAATCGAACAAAGTTGTCGTTTTAGTTCGTTAGGAAACACTAAGCAAACTTGTTGTTATTTTCGGATATCATAACAGTAATGTTTGATCAACCAGTTTTTATAATAAATTCGTAATTTCTGTGAACTTTATTGTTTATTTGAACAACTCTATTTTAATTTTCTTAATTTTTTATACATCTCACGTACTACATTATTCTGGTAAACGTTAAAAATAAAAATTTGACAACATCTTACGAAAATAACAGTAATAAACTTGTTTTGTTGAAGTTAAAGATAAAGCAATTATCAGATAATTTTGCCAAGAAAAAAAGTTATTTTTCCTGTAAATATTTTAAAGAGGACTCTTTGTTCAATTAAAATTCTGTTTGTGAGAAATTGTTTTATAAATATTACCATGGCAACATTTTTACTGTATTTAAGTCGATATTGATATTACATTTTAGATTTACTACGTAATAATTGTATAATTTACTCTAAAAACTTTAAAAAAAATACTAGACACAAATATTATAAAGCTCTTTGGTATATAAATATCATCGTACATAAGTTTTTTCAGAAAAAAAATCTTTTAAGGACCAGTTCTTTATTTAACTGTAAAAATACCCTAAATATTAAAAATTACTTATTGCTCCCAACGACCTAAGTTTCTATTAATTTAAAGAATTATAACTGTAGATTGCTAGTAAGAACTAGATGGATTTTAATGCTATATTAACCATTGTACGTACCATTTGTGACAAAAGTCTAACAATCCAAAACATAAATAAACGAAATATAGTAACTCTGATTCAAGATTACAAAGTTGGTTGCCCAAAGTTATAGAATATTTCCCTGCTGCTACATTTTCTTCCAAAGGTACTTTTTCTACATAACAATAAAGACTGGATTAAAATTCACTTAATAGTTCTCGAGATTTATTCGAACGGCCAAACATTTTTTCTGTAGAATATGTAGTGGCTTATCGGACCATAACCGTCAGTAAAATGTCCCCTTCCAATTAAAGAACGAAAAGTGTAAGAATATTATGTAATTGTTTTTATTGATACTTCTGAACATTTAATGGCATATTAAAGCCCCATTTGCCTATGATGATAGCAGTCCGAGTTTTGATTTTCCCAAACGAATGTTTTTCTTATGAATTAAAAGTTTTGGCGGTTTTACATCTGAAGACGCTGTGGTTTGTTCGCTATAATATCTTCTAAAATATGGATCTTAAGTACTGCTTTAAGGGTTGTGTGGCAAGATGCCGAGCACTATCATTTCCATCTATAGTATACTAGCTAGCGAGCTTTGAGAAGAAGCGAAACATGGTATGGTCTAGATTGAATAGACAGTAACCTAGGTTTCTCCATTATTCTTGAGCCTCTCGTAATTGAAGAGCAAAACTTACTGTCGATCTTCATCGGTTAAGGAGTTTATATATTTTTCTGCGCATTTTTTCGCGCATATTTCGATTTAGTAAAATTTTGGTACATGATATTTTTTCCGGTAAACTAACTGGCTGTAGGTAAAATTTGTAATTGCGATGATTACTAGTATATTATGCAGATTGCTAATATGAGTTAATTTCAGTTTTGTTCTTGCTTATTTTTAACTCATATTGTCAATAAATTAACTGAAGCAAATTATTTAATCAATAAACAAAAAAATCATCCAGGTTAATACAGTATGGTTTAGTCATGCATAGTCATACAGGGTGCACCATATGAATGGAATAATGATTTCACAGCATTTATTAATCAGTGTATCAAAAAAAATTATTTAAATAAAAGTTATAGGACGGATCACCTCCTGACTATGAAATCAATGTTCGTAGATATTTGGAAGCGATTTTTCCTGATCGATGGATAGGCAGAAGAGGTGCTGTAGGATGGCCTGCAAAGGGACTTTACGCCACTCGATTTTTTATGGAGTCATTTGAAAACCAAAATTTACCGAAGTCGACCTGAAACTGTAGAAGATTTACAACAAAGAATTCAATATGAAGTAGCACCGATCACCCCGGATTATCTGCAAAACTCTGTTCAGGCTGTTTATGACAGATTGGGTCATTGCGTCGCTGTTAACGGTGGATATTTTAATTGTTACCTTAAAAATAAACCTAGAGTATTTATTAATAACTTTTTTGTCCTTTTTTATTTCAAATTTCAAATGACAATAATTCCAAAACAGTTCAATTTAGAATTTTTAATAGGACTCAAGAATAAAATAATATATAGGGCTTTCCATTTAAAGAAAATCAAGATAGCGTAATTTCTTCGAACTGACAGTTCAAAACATTTTATTATCAACGTCAGCATGTGCGCCGTATAACACCCTATAAATCTCATTTAAATATTTTTTTAATACGCTGATTAATAAATCCTGTGGAATCATTATTCCATACATATGGGGCACCCTGTATAACCAATCAAACTAGTTGCACAAACGAAGATATTATTTCACTTTTGATACCTTTGACACTTTTGACTCTTTTAACTACAGTCATTACACGTGTGAAACTCCAATAATTTTTGTAAAAACCTCAGTCTTAAATACATATCAGAAAATATAGTAAGTTCCTAATCAAGGAATTTTAACGTAAGATCTAACTGATTTTATTGTTGAAAACATTCCGAAACGTTGCCCCATTTAATAAAGGCTGTTATTATTAGCAGCGTTTCAAAACTCTATCAGCTGATCTATTTTAATGCTAACATCAAACAAGCAATATTTTCTTTTGATTTGGATATGACTTTTAAGAAGAATTTGAAACTAAGAGAGATTAAATTAATTTTAGCAGTCACTTAACTGTCAGTTATTCAATAATTTCATTTTGCTCAAGATAAATATGTTTAGATGCTAGTTTAATATAGAATACACATATATAGCGGAGTTCTTTAACATTTTATAGTAAGTCTTTGATTTCAGATACTTAAAATACTAGATTATATTATAGACTATGCGCGTATTTTAAATTAGCAGTTGTACATTTTAAATACTTAAACTACACTTACAAGTAAGTACAAATTTCAAAGCTATTAATGTTTAACACCAGTAAACCTTCTTTAGTACTGCATCATTTACATTTTTTTGATACAGAAAGTCTTTTGTTAACGAACTCTCTTTATCAAGAGAAGAAGCAAATAAAAACGAAAGTAAAAATTATGACCAGTCTGTAATCACATTCCCTTGCGTATTTTCCCCGCTAATATTAGAAATAATGAAAAGATAACATAATCTTCATATTTTTCGACCACAAAAACCCAGAATAAGATTTAAAATTCGACATATTGATAGAAATCGTTTTAGCATCCCCCCCTTTGACCCCTTATATGTTTGACTCTAAATAATTTTATCTAAATATTGTCCATTATCCTAACCAAAAATAAGGAAAGATTTTCATAATACTAATAAAAATACGCAAAATCTACTGGTCTGCACCACTTCTACGCTCAGCCTAAGCTTTTGGTCTGCGCAATCCTATTGGGTGTTTGAATAAAAAATGATTATCGATTTTTTTACTTTATTATAAAACTTTTTCATAAATCGATGCAAAAAACTTTTTAAAAACTTTTTACAATTAGTTATAAATAAATTAAAATTTATAACATTTAAAAAAAAATCACGTGACTACGAGAGCGCCACGACTGACTGCCATGTTTGTGACGTCATTATGTTAAAGTGTTTTCGTGTAAATACTGTCAACAACTTCTACCTGTGTATATACTATCAAGATTATTGAGGTATAGTGCAAAAAAAAATAATGTTGGTTACTAATTTAATTTAATTTAATCTAATTTAATTCAGTAATGTGTGACAATATACGCTATTCATTTGGTGCAGTGTACAACCCAGCTAGATATATAAATTTTGAAACACTAAATAAAACAAAAATCATTCGGTAATATTATTCTGATATGAATGATTATTAAGTACGTTATTGTATTAAAATACTTACATCGAAGTGATACTCACAACAGAAAAAAATTTATGTGCTGCTTGGAACCATTGATTTCGACGTTTAACATCTTGTGGCACATTTAAAAACATTTTTTCGGGAGTTGTTTTTGTAGTGTTCGTACAAAATGGTACGAAACAGGCACGATATCTTTTAGATTAGATATGTTCAATAAGTTTATCAATACACTGATGATAATAACAAGAATAAATTGATTGAAAACTAAAACACTCGTTTCAGCTGTATGTGATGTTGAAGAAAAATAAACATTGTGACGTCACATGCGCTCGGGTTTCTTCCTCGCGTCATCGGTAGTAAGTTTAAAAATTTACTTTCAATTTGATATAACTTTTTAATTATAACGGAAAAAAAATAAAAATACTTTTGTTATAAAACTTATATATGATCTTTGCATTTATGACAATTTTTTTTTTCAAAACCCCAATTGGCATTTTCTTTTTAATTCAGTTTTTATTAAGGTGTAATTAGTGTAGCCTAGTGAGTTTCACTGGGATGTGAGGATTAGTAAAAAAGTAGTGTAAGAATATTCGTCTGTCTCTTAACTTCTAACTTTTTAAAATTTGTACCCTCTCTACATGGAGCGATACCACTCAAAAACTGTAAGTTCTATGTCAATATGAACCAAATTTGACATCTATATATCATTTTGATTGAAAGTTCACACAAGATAAATTACCAAACACACAGAGCGAAGTAAATAAAATATTGATTTCCATGATCTAGGTACCTTTAAACGTAAAAAAAATGCGAAAAGTTAAAAATTTAAATTCTTTATGGACATATTACTTCCATTTACGAGAGAACTAATAATGAGAATCATGTTTTAAAATCCCAAGTTACATCTTCTTTTTGAGTTAGCCAGCATAGAAACAAATCTATGACACTGACGGGCAAAAGTAATTTTGCCCTTAGTGTATATAAATATACCGAATAAACAGGCTTCATTCCAGGAAGAGAGACTAGAGAACAAGTTTTCAATATTCGCCAGATAATAGAAAAACTCAGGAAATTCCAAATGACAACTTATATCTGTTTTATAGAGTACTCTAAAGCTTTCGACTGCATACAAGAGAACAAACTGTATGAGAACACAAATGACAGAATTAAACTGAATAATTCTTTTTCGAATTCCTTTAACGTAGAAGCCGGCATCATACAGGGCTATATTTTGCCACCTTTACTTTCTAACGTATATAGTAAACATATAATGAGGTCTGTCTTGGATTGCTAGAGTGAGGATGTGACAATCGGTGGAAAAAAGCTAAGTAACCTTAGATATGCGGATGATACTGTTATACTTATAACGTCAATACAAGACTTAGAATCTATATGGAGCGCCTGGAAATCACTAGCAAAAACTATGGATTGACAGTTAATAGAGCGAAAACCCATATAATGATTGTTAGTCGTAATGAGGATCTGTCACATATAAATGAAATTGCTGGTTTCACTGTAGTAGACCATTTCAACTACTTGGGATCCCTGATAACTAACAATGGTGGCTGTGAAGCAGAAGTAAGGAGACGTTTGGCTATGGCTGGAAACTTGACAATCAAACTCACTAAGGTCTGGAAAGATCCAGTTGTCACAAAAAATACAAAGTTAAGATTGCTGTCCAGCTCTATATTTCCCATAGCAACTTACGCATCGGAGACATAGACCATTAAACAAGCTGATAAAAGATGAATCGATGCGTTTGAGCTATGGACATATCAAAGAATCCTCAGAGTATGACATACCGAACATCGTACTAATGTTTCTATTTTTAGAAAGCTTAGTATAAATGATCGACTTTCAAATAGAATTAATAGACAATACCGAAATATTTTGGTCACATTATGAGGAAAGTGGATGCTATGAAAAAGCTGGTAGTAGGTAGTAACGGGGAAAGTAGAAGGTGGAGGATCAAGGAGACGGTCTCCAACAAGATGGTCCGATCAAGTAAGATCTCTCCTTGATATGGGTATGCACGAGTCAAGTCAGGTGGCGCAGGATCGCGATGCCTGGAGAATGACTGTTGAAACAGCAACTGCATAGTGTCACCGATAGTCCTATTGAGGTGAAAGGATTGAGAGAAAGAGAGTGAGAGTATATAAATATGGATAGAAAATCATCTAATCTTTAATATATATTTCATAATATATCAAAATATTTATACAAATTTCCCCTAAAAACTTTTCTTGTTACTTTGGCTAAGTCTCCGATAATTTATTTCCAACATTGAATGATTTAATAAATGCGTTCCTTTCCGCACCTATTTTCCGTTTTATCATCAATCAGCCAAAATTGAGAAAGTTTTACAGAAGTCCTGGTTTGTCGTATCGCCAGCTTGCCTTTGAGATTTATATCGGAGCCGTTCTGAAAACATTTCGTTTTTCGGTGATTGGGAAGACGAAAATGTATAAAGCATCGTCAGTACTTTTAAACTTAGCCGATTTATTGGATTCTTTTCCGAAAGTCTTAAAAGCTTATTTTAAAACTTTTAGTGGTTTATTTTAAACTTAGGGTTTAAATGAACTTAGAAAAAGTTACTATAACTTAAGAAGAAAAAACTTCTCTTAACCTAAATGTAATACAGGGTTATTGATTATAAATGTTAAGTACAGAAATTCTAGATGTTCAAAAAAGTATTTTTTATGGAGTCAAAAAAAAATAAACAATCGCGCATCGTTTTTAGCAAAAGTCAAACTGCATGGTTTTTAATGGAACACCCTGTATATAATTTTTTAATTACATAAAACTTTTAATTTTAGAGAGATTTTTATATATATATATATATATATATATATATATATATATATATATATATATATATATATATATATATATATATATATATATATATATATATATATATATATATACATACATACATATATATATATATATATATATATATATATATATATATATATATATATATATATATATATATATATACATAGGGGAAAGGTTTGTAATTTAAAGGGCAGTCAGAGGCTTTTGACATTTATTTGATTGAAAAAAATAGTTAAAAAGAAATAAATTCAAATGGAAAATTCAATTATCGCTCTCATCACCGGAATCGCAATTTGGGCAAAAATAGAATGTGTTGAATGTTTTCTCAATGTAAGTGGCGTGGACGAATTGTCAACAGCTGCGGCAACGCTCTGAATTCTTGGCTGTAATTTTGGATGGCATTTGTTCACATCAAGCGAGGCAAAACTCATCACTGTCCTCACTTGATGATTGTCGCTTCTTCTTTCGTTTTTGTGGCGGCGCTTTTGCTTTTGCTGGTGTTTTGCGTTTGCTTGCAGATGCGCGTTGTTGGCGTTTTTCTGCGCCGAGTTCTTTCTGAGCTTTTGCAGCATCTCGCTTCTCTTGTTATCGGAGAACGGCTAGATTTTCTGGGGACGTTATAATGGAAGTGCTTTTCGCTTTACGACCTCGATTTGATTTTTCTTGCGGTGGTGTTTCTTTGAGATGGCCAATGTTTGATATAAAGGAAGCGTAGCGACTGGCTCGCGAAATGCCGGATGTTGACGGTTCTGAGTCCAGGTGGTCAGATATGGAAACCGTTTCATTGCTAGCAACCGGTAATTCATCAGAAAGAACTACGATCCGACGCTGTTCTTCTTCGTCAAACTCTTTCTCAACGGCACTGGCTTCTTCATTCGTTTCATCTACGCCAAGCGAAATGTAGTCCGAGTCTTTAAACACTCCAGGGTTAAATGGGCTGATACCAGTGGCTTTAAAGCCATTCACGATGTTGTTCTCTGGTGTCGCCATTTCAACAGAGCCGCTTTCACAAGCAGAGGAATGTGCATGATGTTAAGAGTGCGACCTGCATTTTCTCTCATCTACGCATTGTGTTGTTGAATGTATGCACCTGTCAAGGGTCCATACACTGCAACATCAAGGGGCTGCAGTCGATGGCTACAATGCGGTGGAAAGGTGAGCAATGTCCCATCATTGTCAACAGCCAAATCCATCGCCTCCACTGAAAGGTGAGATGCGTGGTTGTCCAGTAAAAGAAGCGTTAGTGTGCTTTTCGATGAGTGCGTGTATTTGATGAAATGCTTCATGAACTGAACAAATTCAGCCTGTTGCATCCATCCGCTTCCGTTCGCGTACCCCACCGTTTCTTTCGACGAATGCTGGGGAATAAATAAAAAGGTGGAAGCGTATTCCCAGCTGCATTGACCGCAAACGCCAACGTAATCATGGCCCCACGTTCGCCCGAAGTTATGTGACCAATGCGCTTTTGACCTTTCACCGAAACTACTTTCCCAATTCGGTTTGGTACGGTCGAGAACCCTGTCTCGTCCATATTCCATATTGAACTTGGTCCATACGGGGTCTCAGCAAACACGCGCTCGAAATTCGAAAAAAAGTGGTCAACATTCTCTTTTCAAAACGCCTTTGTACGACTCATGCTTGTTTGTTCCGGACTTCTCAATGACAATTTTTTATGACGTAACATAAGTCTATAATACCACTGCTTTCCAGCCATTTCTTTTTCATCTCAACTCAGTAGATACTGTAATTCAAGTTTTCAGGAGAACTGATATGCCAATTCATTCACTTATATGATGCTCAAGCCGTAATAAAGTAGCGAACAACGAGTTAAATAATCAACCAACGATGCTTCTTGCTCATAATCAAATATCTGTAAAAAAATCCATAAAATATTACCACAATTATGAGAACATATCGTCAATTACTAACCATATGCACTAAGCCAGTGTTCGCGTACGATGCAATGCATGGAAGCAATGTCACCGCTTTCTAATCATCAATAGCCTCGACATCTGGAACCTTCATATCGAATTTCTTGATATATCGGCCCAAACTCCGATCATCCATTCCAAATTTGGTGACCGTTTGACGAATCGATTTTTTTTCCACCTTCACTTCTTTAATTGCTTCCAACAATTTCTCATAATTTTGCACACCGTGATCAGTTTTTCGTGGTCTGCGGGCAGCCATGCTAGACACAGTACCGAAAAGTTAAATAAACAATCACAAAAACAAAGAAAAACACAAAAAAACACAAAAAAATTGAAAAAACCATTCAAAGTCAATATAATTTTCATAAAAGTGAATTTAAAATGAGAGTTGATAAAATAGTGATTCCACACAACAATTGGCGCGAAGAAACATAAAAAAAGGAAAAAAATGGTGCAGCAACTTACAAACCCATGAGTGCGGCAACTTACAAATTCGAAGCCATTTCTTGTGGTATCCAAAAAATTGTATTGAATCGCGATTTTTGCTCAATCGCCATTAAATTGTTATAATTTATTTAAAAACAAAGAAATGCATGCACTTACCTTCAAATTTTTTCAAAAATTTCACCAATTTTCACGACCAAATAAACAACTCACGTTTAATTTTTCAGTTCTTATGAATACCACGGGTCTGAACGACTATGATGTGTCATGTTTTTCTGTCAAATGACTTTATAAAAATTAAAGTCGATTCTTTTCTTGGCGTCTTGTGTCGGTGGCACAGTGCTGAAACTGGTGGAACATAGTGAAACCACGCTACGGCAACTTACAAGCCTTTCCCCTATATATATATATATATATATATATATATATATATATATATATATATATATATATATATGAATATGCGTAGCACACGCGCTTGTAGAATAGACTCAAGTCTTCAATGTTCCAGAGTATCAAGATTTCTGGAGAGTTCTTGGTCTCCAGTCAGGCGAACAGAATACAAGAAATGTAGTGTATGTTTGAGAGCAGAGTCCCAAACACGGAAGCAGTATTGCATCGTTGGTCGAATTTGAGCTTTGTACAGAATTAACAGTTGTTGTGGAGCGTAAAACTTTCTAATTCGAAATAGAATTCCTAGCTTTTGAGAAATTCTTTTTGCTATGCATGCGACTTGTTCGTGCCAAGAAATATTTGCTCCGAAGTTAACGCCCAGTAACTTGAGTGATAATGCTGGAGGAGTGTCTCGATATAACTGTCTTTTGAAATATTAACTTTTTTAGAAAAAACTGCAGCTTGGATTTTTGTAGCGTCAAATTCTATGTGGTTACTGTCACCCCAAGATAGAATTTTTCTAATCCTTGTATGAGTAGCCGATGTTCATGCGTTCAAAAAAGTGAATAATGAAAGAAGCGTACTGTCAATTACAAAGTTGTAGACTGGATTTTTTTTGGTCCTTTCCAGCACACACACACACACACACACATCCACATCCACATACACACACCCACACACACACACATATATATATATATATATATATATATATATATATATATATATATATATATATATATATATATATATATATATATATATGTATGTATGCCTCTGTTTTTTTTACTATCACGCCGTGATAGCAGGGTCATACACATTAGTAATGATAGGTTTCGAAAAAGAAACTTAGACGATCTGTACAACATTTTTATTAACAATGCCTATCCTAAGAATATTTTACGTGAATTGATTTATAACTCTATTATTGTTGATGGCTCTACAGAAAAGGCGCGTGAGCAGTACACGATATTCAGGAAACTACAGCCTTATTCAACGACTTTCCAAATTGCGAAATATAGAGGTTCTGAACTGTTTTCAAAAATAAAGGATCGAACTTCTATTTTGTACAATAACAGCGGAATTTATAGATTGTCTTGTTTGCAAAGTGAGGCTTGTTACATTGGACAGACATCGCAGTAGTTAAAACAGAGGCTCACACAGCACAGGAATGACTGCCAAGTGGGAAAGAATTACAATTTTAGCTCACGATAACAACTATAAAGGGAGACTATAATTCTGACACTAATCAACTTAGTAATATCTACAGCAATTTAATCAATGCGTATTAATCATTTACAATTACAACAATAATAATAAAAAATTTGCCACCTCTTTGTATACAATAAGTAAATAAAATCTTTTCTTTTGCTGTTTTTTTCGTTTATTTGGAATTCACGTCAATACATATGCACAGAGGCTGTTTACTTTCAGTGTAGAAAGTTAAAATGTTGAGTTCTGATTTCGGGGACTAACTCAAATTTTCGTACATTATTTTATTTATTTTTATTCGTTTGTTCATATTTATTTGTTTTATATTTCAACATTTTAATACCTAGTCGAAAAATAACATTGTTTTTAATATATTTAATCGGTGTATTAATATTGTAGTTACTTCTGAAGAAATTATCAAACGGTAATGAAATATTGAGTATTAAAGAAGAAAACAGTTTTAATACTACGTGGTATAAAATTTATTATTTCCAAGTATGTTGGTCATTAAAATTTCTAATAAAACATATTGGTACCATTACTCTATTGTTTAATATATTGCACCAAACCCAAACGGCTTGACAGACAGATTGATTTATTTGTTGTATCGCTCAAGAATTTTCGTTAATCGTTTCCTCTATTAAAAATTTTGACTGTGGAAAAAAACGAACTTATCTACTCAAACAATTTTATTACACACTTGCACCTCATATTGCATACGTTGTATTATTTTCTGGCAAAAGGCTGAGTTCGTGAACAATTTATAAAGACTGCAACACAAATTCTATATAAAGACAAAGAAATATAATATGTCAATCTCAACTCAAAAAACCTAGACAATAGTTATAGTAAAAGAGCCAATCAGGTGCAAGATAAACCAACAGAACAAGTGATAAAGGTCGATTACCTGGGCATCCAAATATCTAGTATCGGAAAATCGAGGAAGAAGTAAAACATAAAGTCAACAAGCCTTACAGAATAGCGGGATGTCTCAATGATACTATATTTAGAAATAAATTCCTCTCCGTTAAGACCAAAATAAGAAGATACAAGAGCGTAATACGATCAGTAATGACTTACATATCTGAAACAAGACCCGATACAAGTGTAACACAGAGGATGCTGGAATCAACTGAAATGAGAATACTTAGGAGATGTACAAACAAAACACTGTGGGATAGAGACAGGAGTGAAGACCTAACGCGCATATGCAATATAGAAAATATCAACCAGTGGATAAGAGGAAGAAAGGTGGTATTGGATCAACACATAGGAAGAATAGTAAACAACAGGATAGTATGGATAGTAAGAGACAAGTCGCCAAATGGAAGAAGATCAACCGGACGTCCAAGAAAGAGGTGGACCGACGATATATAGATCAGGAAACAAAGAAAACAGTCATTAGTGCGTAGCTAGTAGACCTAGAAGTTATTGCAAAAAGTTTGTAAGATTAATGAATATTAAAAATTTAATCTTGAAAAATAACAATTTTATATTTACAAACGACTCACAGCAGGCACAACTTGTTGAAGTTAACTTATATTGGAAATGTGTATACTAGTTTAAAAACTAATATAACCCGCAGTTTCTTTTATGAAAAATACTCAATTTTCGTAATTAAATTCTTGTTTCAACGCTCTTGGTCCGCTTTTAAAAATAATAGTAAAACAGTAAACATGTTCAAGGTGTCATACCGGTAAATATTTAAGTTAAACAGGTGCTAACTTACATTATACAAAGTAAAAACTGACTCCAAACTTTGACCAAAACAGCCTTTCACCTTGTCACAACACCATATAACAAATTATTATTCAAAAACACTAAAGAATACACAAAAATAAAGACCTGTAAACGAAGTCCTAGAAAGCCATCTCGAATTTTGCGAAATATGCCGAACGGTTTATCGAGCTTCTTCGTGGGTATCATGTCAAAGGAACGAGCGGCCATCATGAATTCCTAATTTATCAATGAACACCCATTCATGTTACATTGACCTTTTACTACGTCCTTCACCTGTAGTACTATGACGTCCTCGCATAGTAAATTTTGGAATTATGAATGAATTGGCTCGTCATTCATTAAATATAAAATAAAATACGAATCGTAACGAAGTAAATTGAGAATTTCAAACATCCTAATCCCCATTAAAACACTTAAATAATTAGCTAAATATACAATAAAATGAAAGAAATTATAAGGATTTTTTTATTAATCATATCTATATGTATGTGTATGTGTATATATGTGTGTATATGTGTGGGTATATATATATATATATATATATATATATATATATATATATATATATATATATATATATATATATATATATATATATATATATATATATATATATATATATATATATATATATATATATATATATATATATATATATATATATATATATATATATATATATATATATACATATACATATATATATATATATATATATATATATATATATATATATATATATCTCCTGGGATTCCCCTCAGGGGCTAAGGGAATCTAGCACGGGCATTGACGATCCCGAGGCACCTGAGTCATGCTGCCCTGCTGTGGCATCCAGGCTTTGCCGCAGTCGACCCTTCTTTCCCAGGATACTCGTGGGAACACTATGTCGAATAATAATAATTATAATAGTGATAATGACAGGGTGTTGAGGAGGCGGATCCCTGTCGTACAAATAGCTACATCACCACCACAACAACAACCACAAATGATCCAAACAACCGCCTCAGCTGAAACTACTCCCGATAGTTTTACCAGATCCGACATTTTAGGTGATGGAAATTGCCTTTTCCGTGCAGTTAGCCTACACTTATATGGCCACCAAAACCATCATGAAAGACTCCGAGAGGTTGCTCTAAGATATATACAACAAAGGAAAACCCACTGAAACTATTTGCCTTCTACTAATAGGCAACCCAATGTCGGGACACTTTGAGCTTCTAACACCAATAAAAAACCCTAAAAACATCCCAAACAACAGTAGACCAATAAAAGAAGCATCGGGCGAGCGACGTAACGGTCGAGGACCCCGCTGGAAATGGCAGCTCGACCCCAAACGATGAAGCCCTGGCTACTGAAAATGGACCTGCCAAAAGTGTGGTGCTAGCGAGTAAGCCGACACCCACCAAAGCGGGAAAATCAAAGCAACGCATGAGCTACACTATAGGAATCAACGAACACACCATGCATTGCTATAATAAAATCACAAGTCCCGACAAAGAACTCACTGAGAAGAGAATCACTCGCCGCCTGGACCCACCACCATCAATTTCAAACGCAACCGACGAAGTAATTAATCAAAAACTCCCGCAACGACAAAGAAATCCCAACAGCACAAAACCAAAATTCAAATTACAAATAAGAATAGAAAACAAAATCAACATCAGAAGAGATCTAGCACACCTTACCCAGTTTATGAACGGGAACGTGTCGAAACGAGTCACACAGGGTATAGACAAGATCAAATCCAGGTCTCTTAACAGAACACTGCCAGAAACCCTTGATACTTTGAAACAAAAATTATATGTATATCCTGCAAGACTCCGTAGATACAAAGAACCAAACGAGAGGAAAGACACCAACAACCTCTTCCGAAGAAGCGAAAAACAGTTCTACCGGAAAACTATGTACAACAAACAGACAGCAGTAACCAAACCACCAAACAAACAAGAACTCGCAGATCATTGGAAAAGTATCCGGTCAGAACCCAAACCACCCAATAATAATACCCCCTGGAGCAAAGCCGAAGAAGACAAACATAAACATGTGACGAAACAGAAAAATTCCACATTAACTACTGTGGGACCAAAGAGCATGATGAGGCACCTGGATACAAAAAATTCCGGAGGTAAAATAGCCCCCCGTTCGGATCTCCGGGTGGGGGCTGTTTCGGGAGCGTCGTCATGCAGACATCATAACATTAAAATAGATTTATGCAAAATACGAGGTTTAAACTCGAACATAAATTTAGTGCATCAACACCTGCAATCAAATAAACCTCATGTACTCGCTCTATGTGAAAGCAAAGTCAGTCCATCGACCAGCACGGTCAACTATCTTTACCGTGGGTACGACTTCCATCATCTCCAATCATTCTCAATCAGTTGTGGCTTAACTCAACTTATTGACGAACCAACATGGATCCCTGATCGAGACGGCGAGTTCGCCAGTCTTCTTGATCTGTTTTCAACCACCAATCCGGAGATTTACACGGTCACCGTAAATCCGCCTTTAGGTTCCTCCAACCATAAACTGCTTTCGACATCGAGTATCCTGCCAATCAGTGACAGAGAGGCGCCTTGGCCGCGCAAGATTTGGCACTACAAATCTTCTAAATGGGAAGATCTCATGGAATATTTTCGAACTTTCCCTTGAATGGACGTTTGTTTTCGATCCGACAACCCATCTGACTGCGCCAGGGAGGTCTCCGATGTTATTTTGGCTGGTATGGAAGCTTACATCCCTTTTTCGAAGAAATGCCCCTCCAATGGCAAGCCTAAATCGTAACACCTTTGTTCGTGCCCGGAACAAATGCAAAGGAATTATCGACGAAACCAAGGAGGCACACAATCAACGAATTAGAAACAAACTTCTCGCTTGTCCCAACAATTCCAGGTCCTTTTGGGCAGTCGCTAAGACAGTTAGTCAAAATTTCAACAAATCCACCATACCACCACTCACACGGCCAGATAATTCTATTGCAACCACACCTGTTGAGAGAGCGAACTTGTTGGCTGAACTCTTTGCTTCACATTCTACTGTCGATTTCCAAGGAAAAACACCACCTACTATTCCTATATTGCAGTCAAGGATGCCAGATGTTGTCTTCAGACAGCGCATCATAAAGCGTATTTTAATGAAGCTAGACACCAAGAAGGCTTCTAGCGCTGACGGAATACCTACCATAGTTCTCAAAAACTGTGCAAGGGCACTAACACCATTTTCTGTAGACTTTTCAACCTATCCTACAGAAAGGGAATATTTTCGTCCTGCTGGAAATATGCCACGGTTCAGCCGAGGCAAGAAGTCCTTGCCAAATAACTACCGACCAGTCGCACTGCTTTCAATAATAACGAAGGTCATGGAAAAGGTTATCAATCAGCATCTTCTAAAACATCTGGAACACGATTCAATATTATTAGCGATCACCAATATGGCTTTCGTAAACATAGATCAACAGGAGATCTTCTGACTTATGAATCTCGAACGGTTGCTCTTGACATATCCAAGGCATTCGACAGTGTTTGGCACGATGGACTGTTGGCTAAGCTACGCTCTTGTGATATGTCTGAAAAGTTCTGTTTGTGGCTCTCATGTTTCCTCAGAGAGCGTTCTTTACGAGTGGCGGTAGACGGATTTCTTTCTAACACCTTCACAATCAACGCCGGTGTGCCCCAAGGCTCCATACTGTCTCCTACTCTCTTTCTCATTTACATTAACGATCTGCTGGAAAAGACCGGGAATCCAATCTACAGCTTTGCAGACAACAGTACGCTTATTTCTTCATTCACTTTGAACGCTCGGACATCGGCTGCTCAGGTGAATATCCTCAGAGAGCAGGAGGTCGTTCAACTTAACAAAGACCTAGAAGAAATTCTATCTTGGGGTGACGGTAAACTTCTAAAAAAGTTAACGTTGCTGAACCCGAGATAGTTATGTCGGGGCACTTCATTTCCCTAGCATCATCGCTCAATTTGTTGGGCGTTAGTTCAGGGAGCAAATATGTCCTGGCATGAAAATGTAGCAGGCATAGCAAGGAGAGCTTCTCAAAAGTTAGGAATATTATTTCGAACCAGAAAGCTTTACACTCCACAACAACTGTTAATTCTTTACAAAGCTCAAATTCGACCAACTATGGAATACTGCTCCCATGTTTGGGGCTCCGCTCCCAAACATACACTGTATTTGTTGGATTCTGTTCAGAGAAGAGCTGTTCGTCTGATTGGAGACCCGGAACTGACCGGCGGCCTTGATTCGCTGGAACATCGAAGAACGGTTGGCGACTTGAGTCTGTTCTACAAGTATTTTCATGGAAAGTGTTCGAAGAATGTAGCCCGCTTAATTCCTCCCAAAGCGGTGCATGTTAGAAATACCGTCGCGCTGGTGCTTCACATCCGTATGAGGTTCAGCTTGTAGCTCCGCGTACAACGCTTTTCAAGCAGTCTTTTATATGGAGAACATCATCCCTTTGGAATAATTTGCCCAGCGCTGTGTTTCCCACCGAGTACAATTTACAACGATTCAAGAACAACGTGAAACGCTTTTTCAGCACACATGCCGCTCCTGGAGCGCTTTAGGGACTTCCCTGCAACACGTGTGCTAGACCCATAAAAAAAAATAAAAATAAAGCTATAAGTAGGAAGGAGAAAAGTCTAAACGTAATAATTTATTTTCCCTGGTTAAATACACCATTTGTAAAACTTTATATGGGTGATAAACATATTTCTGTAAAGCATTTTGAATACTATAATATGTTTTTCAAAAGATCTTCAAAAACATGTATTATAGAACCTTCTCAGCCCCTTCTGAAAGACACCACTGCAAGCTACTTCCTACGTTTAAAATATTACCTACTTGTTTAATTGTTTTGACCGTGTCCCTAAATATTAAAATATCTTTAATTATTTCCTTTGTTTTCAGTATTTTGGCTCTTAACATCTGCTTTGTGCTCGGATCCTCGTAAATTAATTCACAAAAACAGCAATATAAGGCTTTAGATTCCAATGGGGTTGCCGACGCAATTTATGTTGTAAATTTTTTGAGCGCTTTATTATTCTCTTTGTACTTTTTTAAAAGCGTTAATTGAATTTAAACTTTAATTAATATATATTTTTGTGCAGTTGTCTAGAGAAATTACTTTTTTTGGGTAATTTTTTTACCTGAATTATTCGGAAAACACAATTTCACCAGATACCAACATATTAAATTAGATATATTTAGAGTATTTTAAACGGCTAGAGTGCATACAGATGATCTAATCCTTAGTAAAATATAAGATGAAAGAAGGACTTATAATTTAGCGGACTGACATTTAGTCAACAGAGTCGTATTAAGTTTGCAACAGGCATACAAAAATTTTATTATTTTCAATTCTGGGTATGTATTCTAATAATAAAATAATGATACAAATTTGTAGCAGCCTTATATCATATTGAGAAATTGCTGACTTAAGATGTTATTTATAATACATGTGGTTAAATGTAAAACAACTGAAAACGGACGAGGCCCATATTTCAGCAGTCTACCCACTATTCTCCCGTTTGTCAATCAATTCCAAGACGCATTTGGCCGTATCACAGCTCATCAGTCGGGCTAGGACCGACAAACAAGAGAACCGAATTTCTAGCACTTATCCAGATACTTATGGAACATAGTGGTAAGATATAACGAATTATACGCATTGTATTAGGTATGCGTATTTTATACAATACGTTGTATCTTACCACTATAATAAATGTGCTATAACAACACCTTACCTAGCATTTTAAATAACTTTTATCTTTAAAAATTGTAGTTTTTGTGTCAATTTGGAGTATCTCTCCGACGTTTCATCTATGATTACATGAGATACCTTCAGTGATCTTTACTCTAGTACATCCAAAGCGCTCCCTATTACATAATTTTTCTACGAAAAATTTAAGGTCTTTAGGAAACCTATTTAAATAAAAGTCGAAATGAAGAATAAATATAGTCTTATGCAGAATACGTCAATTTGATATTAAAATGACACATTTCTTTTTGTTATAACAAATGAAAAAAAAAATACCATCAACAGGAAATTTAACTATGTTAGACATTGAAATTTCGCGATTACTTTAAAAAAATTTCAAATTTAATTAGGAAGCTTTAACTTTTGAAAAATAACAATTATAGGAGGTACTTGTAAATGATTTACCTTTTATCTCTGAAAAAGCGGCAACGTTGCATTTAGTACTAATGGCGGAAAATTTAAATATTTTAAATTGTATAGTACAAGTTTATACCATATAATTAAAACATATGGTGCAAGTAAATAATATTAAGTTTAACTAATAATAGATTTATAATGCGTATTAGTTTTTTGTAAATAAAATAAAAATAAATAATTTAAAGTATTTGTTTTAATTATTTAATTAATTTACTTGTTTAACTAATAATTACCCGGTGCAGCTTCAGTTTTTTTTTTTTTTTTTAATTTTTTTATTGGTCTAGCACACGTGCTGCAGGGAAGTCCCTAAAGCGCTCCAGGAGCGGCACGAGTGCGGAAAAAGCGATTCACGTTGTTCTTGAATCGCTGTAAATTGTACTCGGTGGGAAACACAGCGCTGGGCAAATTATTCCAAAGGGATGACGTTCTCCATATAAAAGATTGCTTGAAAAGCGTTGTACGCGGAGTAACAAGCTGAACCTCATACGGATGCGAAGCACCAGCGCGACGTGTATTTCTAACATGCACCGCTTTGGGAGGAATTAAGCGGGCTACATCCTTCGAACACTTTCCATGAAAATACTTGTAGAACAGACTCAAGTCGCCAACCGTTCTTCGATGTTTCAGCGAATCAAGGCCGCCGGTTAATTCCGGGTCCCCAATCAGACGGACCGCTCTTCTCTGAACAGAATCCAACAAATGCAGTGTATGTTTGGGAGCGGAGCCCCAAACGTGGGAGCAGTATTCCATAGTTGGTCGAATTTGGGCTTTGTAAAGAATTAACAGTTGTTGTGGGGTATAAAGCTTTCTGGTTCTAAATAATATTCCCAACTTTTGAGAAGCTCTCCTTGCTATGCCTGCAACATGTTCATGCCAAGACATATTTGCTCCCAAACTAACGTCCAACAAATTGAGCGACGATGCTAGGGGAATGGAGTGCCCAGACATAACTATGTCGGGTTCAGCAACGTTAACTTTTTTTAGAAAAAACTGCCGCTTGGGTTTTTGTAGCGTTAAATTCCACTTGGTTACTGTCACCCCAAGGTAGAATTTCTTCCAGGTCTTTGTTGAGTTGAACGACCTCCTGCTGTCTGCGGATATTCGCCTGAGCAGCCGATGTCCGAGCGTTCAAGGTGAATGAAGAGACAAGCGTACTGTCAACTGCAAAGCTATAGATTGGATTCCCGGTCTTTTCCAGCAGATCGTTAATGTAAATGAGAAAGAGAGTAGGAAACAGTATGGAGCCCTGGGGCACACCAGCGTTGATAGTGAGGGTGTTAGAAAGAAATCCGTCGACCGTCACTCGTAAAGAACGCTCTCTGAGGAAACATGAGAGCCACAAACAGAACCATGCAGACATACCATAAGAGCGCAACTTAGCCAACAGTCCATCGTGCCAAACACGGTCGAATGCCTTGGATATGTCAAGAGCAACCGCTCGAGATTCTCTAAAGTGTTCAATTGCGTTGTTCCAAACATGTGTTACATAAGTCAGAAGATCTCCTGTTGATCTATGTTTACGAAAACCATATTGGTGATCGCTAATAATATTGAATCGTTCAAGATATTTTAGTAGATGCTCATTGATAACCTTTTCCATGACTTTCGATATTATTGAAAGCAGTGCAACTGGTCGGTAGTTATTTGGCAAGGTCTTCTTACCTTTTTTAGGTATCGGCTGAACCGTGGCACATTTCCAGCAGGACGGAAATATTCCCTTTCTGTAGGAAAGGGTAAAAAGTCTACAGAAAACTGGTGTTAGTTCCCTTGCATAGTTTTTGAGAACTATGGCAGGTATTCCGTCAGCGCCAGAAGCCTTCTTGGTGTCTAGCTTCATTAAAATACGCTTTATGATGCGCTGTCTGAAGACAACATCTGGCATCCTTGACTGCAATATGGGAATAGTAGGTGGTGTTTTTCCTTGGAAATCGACAGTAGAATGTGAAGCAAAGAGTTCAGCCAACAAGTTCGCTCAACAGATGTGGTTGCAATGGAATTATCTGGCCGTGTGAGTGGTGGTATGGTGGATTTGGTAAAATTTTGACTAACTGCCTTAGCGACTGCCCAAAAGGACCTGGAATTGTTGGGACAAGCGAGAAGTTTGTTTCTAATTCGTTGATTGTGTGCCTCCTTAGTTTCGTCGATAATTCCCTTGCATCTGTTCCGGGCATGAACAAAGATGTTTCGATTTACGGTGTTAGGATTTTCACGCCATTGTCGGTAGGCAATATGTTTAGTGCTAACATTATAATGTGCTTTTCAGTGCTAACATTATAATGCTTTTCAGTGCTAACATTATAATGTTCCTTATGGTCCTTCGATATATGTATACTGTCTATTGATACTGTGTTGTACGTTAGACATTTATCACACTTTATGGTTAGTAGTGATACTAGACCACAGCGTTTTTCATTAGTAACATAACATAATAAAAGTGTTTCATTACACGAAGAACATTTTAAGTTTTTTCCAAGTGATCACATATCAACAATTCGACGACCAATGTCACAGAGGTTAGGAGACTTTCTTGATTTTCTGTTCCGTTTACCAATACTTTGTTGGCTTAGTCTTTGATTGTATATACCCTCAGTAACGCGTTTTCGCTTCCACGTAATTTTTTTTATAATTTTAATCAATATTTGTTGTTTTTCTATTATTATCCACTCTTTTGCTTGTTTACAACAGCTAATCACAATAACCACAAAATTAAACATATCTATATATGGGCATATCAGTAGAGCCAACAGTAAATTACGTTACAGCGTTGCCGCTGAGCAGAACCGCGACACCGGAATTTTAAGATTTTTAATTACCATTTTTTATTAATTACCTATTTTTTAACTACTAAAATAATTTTTTTCATATTATTTGCATTGATAATTTTTTAAAAATTATAAAATATAGTTAATTTTTATTTTCCATACTTTTTTTCGATAATTTGGACAAAACATCCAAAAGTTAATCCATTCACTTTAAATTATTTAATAAAATTAAATAAACAATATATAAGACTTAAAATCTTTCGATAATGAATTTATTATCATAATAATAACCATCGTTAGTCTTATAAAAAAAATTAATTATTTAATACAAAGCATTTCTAAGTGACAGCATTCAAAACTTTTGGTTGGGACTACCCCACCTTAACCCCCTTAAGACACGAAATTAGAATGAGTACGGTAATACCATTATGACAAAACACCAGCTGGTCATTTGGTTTTCTTGCGGCGTTTCATGGATAACGGATAAAGAACCTTTTTGGATATTATCAATATTATCATGATGCGCTGACTGTCGGACAAAGTATTTTTAAATGGATAGTTGATTTGGCTGAAAACATTTTTATAAACTTAGTCTTTTCTCAGATACGAATACTGTATAGTGCAGGTTAATTTAAGACTTGGGTTGCCTTATTGTAGGCGCTTAGGATGTAAACATTTTTAACATTTCAGAGATAAATTTTCAGTTAGTTATTTATGTTATATATAAGCTTTATATTACTCTTAAAAATCTGTTAAATACGGAGAAAATTCCAAAAATAAGCTTAAAGTATTAGGGAAAATTATCGATTTGTACACGTGGAAGTATCTTTTTTTAAAGGTTTTTTTGCACACAATTTTTTCTAGATACTTTCGAACATGCTTACTAAATAACAGAGAACTTAAAACTAAATGTACTAAAGGTACCTAAGTGATAGTGAAACGGTAGGTATACCTAAATTAAGGAAGATTATGAAATAATATTTTTTACCGAAATGAATAATCTTACACTATTACTTATTAAACAAAAATACACTAAACAATAAACAAAATGTAAGAAATAAATGTTTTTATTGTTATTTAGTACCTATTGACACCCACAAAGTACTTACAATGTGTCTACAAAAAGAATGACGGAATCTTAAATCTATGAATAACAAAAACTATAACAACAAACTTTTCGTCTTCAAAAAGGAACGATAATTATGCACAAATAAAATATCGTAACCAAATCAAGTTTTGTCACGATCTGTACGAAATTTCCCAAACGAAGAGTCAACTCCAAAGTGAAAAAATCAAATTATAGACCTCAGGACATGGATCGACAAAATTGAACAATAACGCAAAATATGATGAGATATGTTGCCACTGCGCGAGCGCGTCGGCTGATCTGTCAGTCGCGTCGCGCGCAGCATAAGTCTGCCCTCCAAGCCACATTGAATATTTTACCTAGATTGTGTGATATAGTATGACCCTAAAATCACCCCTCACATTAGAAATTAACATCTACAATGCTTCCATACATAGCACAGTCCCGCTCAACTCTTACACAGGCTGTCCAAGACAGTCATATTTTTGAAACGGTGTCACCGCATGTGTAGGTACCTCTATTTTAGTTACGCTTACTCAAAATCACGCGCCTAAAATCTAAAAAACTTATCCAAATGATTTGAGGTAAAGGACAATTTTTATCCACATGAAATAGATGTAACAAAAATATATATTTTGATAAGGATTTAATTTTAGCTACTGGAACAACTCTCGACAGATTTATCACTTGGTCACGTCTATTTTTAATACCTATATTTCAATTTTGTAGGTTAACCTTACCAGTTAGACATATGATGTAGACCTATTTATGTTCTTCTTTACATCATTTTTATATATCTTTTACTGTAAAGGCAGCGTTATCCAGGAAATCGCCTGCTTGACCTTTTTACATAAACTTGTGTGACTAAAATTGTCACTGGTTAGCTGTCTTGTATCATAATCTCATAAAATTTAGCCTATATTCATCCAAAAAGCCCTGGCTACATACCAGTAAAAGAGTTTTTAAAATCGGACCAGTAGTTTCAGAAATTACCTCAAACAAACAAACTCACAAACTTTACTTCTTCATAATATTGCATTTTTTTTATGGGTCTAGCACACGTGCTGCAGGGAAGTCCCTAAAGCGCTACAGGAGCGACACGTGTGCGGAAAAAGCGATTCACTTTGTTCTTGAATTGCTGTAAATTGTACTCGGTGGGAAACACATTCCTGGGTAAGCCATTCCAAAGGGATGATGTTCTCCATATAAAAGACTGCTTGAAAAGCGTTGTACGAGGAGTAACAAGCTGAACCTCATACGGGTGTGAAGTAGCAGCGACGTGTACTTCTAACATACACCGCTCTGGGAGGAATTAAGCGGGCTACATCCTTCGAACACTCTCCATGAAAATATTTGCAGAATAGACTCAAGTCGCCAACCGTTCTTCGATGTTTCAGCGAATCAAGGCCGCCGGTCAGTTCTGGGTCTCCAAACAGACGAACAGCCCTTCTCTGAACAGAATCCAACAAATGCAGTATTAGAACATATTAAATTAAATTAATACATTTTAATATAATATGCCATTTTTAATCTTGTCAAAAGATATTGTCGAGAAAAATTGCAAATTGTTGTTTAAATTTCAATTTACACTCTTCGTTTTCGCGATTTTATTATTATTCTTTTAAAAAAAAATTGAGTTCAGCAGTGATTTTAAATTTAATCGTACTACCGTTCTATATAAAAAACTTTAAAATTGTAGAATAATGTTAAGTGTATTTTCTGTTTCTCTGTATTTGACATTTTCTACGTATGGTACTATAATGCTTATAATTACCAGAAATTATTCAGCAAAAATTAAAATGCAAAATTTTATACTAGTGACAAAAATAGACACAAATCGTAAAACGTCTAAAATCCCTGGAGAAGCTCTTAACAATTACTGTTACCTGTATGGTCATCTATAATAAATAGAACTATTTAACATCCATGAATTAACAGAAAAGAGAGAAATCTGGAAGCTCAGCGAACGACGGGAGGGGCTATCGGGCTATCGGCCGATGCGGCCACTAACCAAATGCCAATCTAGGATACGTTTCAATCTTGCCAATATAAAGACCGATCGTAGCAATTCACTCCCTATCCTTGTGGTTGCACGTAATCTAAAATAATCATACTCACGATATCACCATGAGACCTGTTTAACTTATCTATAAAAAAACGTGCATCAATACGCAAACTCTGACCTCATCATCATCATCATAAGCTCTGCAGTCGGACATAAGCCTCACCTAAGTACGTCCATTTTCTTCGGTTTTGGGCTTTATTTATCCAGTTGTATCCCATTAGTCTTTTGATGTCGTCAGACTGTCGAGTTTGCGGGTGTCCTCAGCTACATCAATTATCGTGGACCCTCCTCGTATTTCTTCATTAGTCAGCCTATCCCTCAGCGATATCCCCAACATCCTCCTTTCTATCGCTCGTTGAGCTACTTGTAAGCGATTTATAATTTCTTGATTCAAAGTGCACGTTTCTGTTCAGTATGACAATACTGGCAACATGCATTGATCAAATGTGTTCACGTTTAGTATATTTGGGACATTGAAAAGGAAGATGTTCCACAATCTGCCAAACGCCGACCAAGCCAATGATATTATCCTTGATAAATCCGCTTTCAAGTTTTCTTTGGATATCTGGGGGCACGGTAGTGCCCACCCAAGTCGAGCAGAAAGCAGAGCCATACTATCCTTTTCTCGAAGCCACTCACGGCACTTTCGACCCCCCTGTAACTTCGTTGTGGATAAAGTTAGAAGTCTGAATTTTCAGTGACCAAGAGGACATACTATACTAGCTATATTCCTAAATTACCTACTATTTAAACCTTATAGTTTACGAACTATCGCTAGTCGAAGTTCTTTAATTTTGTCACTAACACACTCACCGATCATCAAAATTTAAAATACCTTATTCTTAAGTGCACTGTTTAGACTTACTTAGCAATCGAAATAGTAGATTCTTCTTATGTGATTATGTTGCGGTGCGATTGCCAAGTCATTATATTTATTATAGAAGTAAAGATGTCTAACGGTCACTATAAATGTTGGTAGGTAACTAAATAGATAACAATTTATGATAAAGTTGTTGAATAGGTGCTTCCATAGATACTAACTAAAATAACTGACTTGGTTTTACATAAGATCTCACAACTTTTTGTGGTGGAAGGACTGCGTTGCGAGACTTGGCATTTTTTTTACATTTTATGTTTTTGATGGGATTACTATTTTTTGTGCAAGCTATACGAACGGATTCATACGTATATCTTGGACAAACTCGGACCTTGACTAAAGAAAAACCCAAAACAAGTTATAATACATCGACGTCTAGAGTTTCAATTTCTTAATATTTCATTATGTTATTGTATTGGTACATATAGTGGCCAGTATCTCCTATTTGGCAAATAGAATTTCGAGAATACTTGAGCACTCATTGGTTAACAAAATTGCAGAAAATAATAGACCAAGAAACTGCATAGGGACTCTCTAGCATCGTGGTAAATTCTATCGAAGCCACGCGATAGATACTTTGACCATTAGTCTATTTGTTGAAGTTTGTTTCGGCTTAAATAATACAGATTTATGAGAAACGCTTAAGATGGTTGAAAAATAATTTGTTTTTCCTTATTGATATTTTTACTATACGGAGCACTTATGGGATCACTTCGGCACCTCTCCATCTGTCTGTCACACCCGATTTTCTCCGAAACTATTTGACATAGAACGTTGAACGCACAAATATAGGAATTTATGGCCCAATCAGAGCTGTAGAGAGACTTAAGGGGTTAGTCTTGAGGGGTGAAATTGCAAGTGAAAAAAAAATTATCTAGGTCATCGAATGGGGTGTCAAATGATAGCTTGTGAAAGCGAGTTCAAAAATATATACGATGTAATACTTGCGCACACTTTTCTGGATTACTTTTTAAAAAATGGCCAAAATCTCTGTGCCCCCTCTATTTCGAAAAGTACAAAATTTTAAATTTCTGAGATATGCTTCATAAAGTGTAGATTGAGCGAAAATTATCTCAAGTGCATTACGTTTGATAATTGATATGATATAAAATAAAATAACCGGTCAAGTGCAAGTTGAACTTGCGCAATTAGTGTTCCGTACGTTGATTGCTTTTCAAATAAAAAATTTGATTACAGAGGTATAAAATGATCAGTGACTTAACAAAACACACCCCAAATGAGTTTTCAACAAAGTTTGTTTCCAATCTTTACTGAAATCTGATGACCTTGAAATTTTTGTTGTTTTTTATATACCAGATAAATTATTAAAGGTAATGCACTCGTGATAATTTTCTTTCAATCTACACCCCGTGGAGAATATTCCAGAATTTTTTCAAAATTTTTTGATAAATACTTTTCGAGCGGGTGGACAGCGATTTTTCGCGATATTTTTAAAACAATACAAAGAAAAGTGCGCGCAAGTATTACATTATATATATATATATATATATATATATATATATATATATATATATATATATATATATATATATTTTACTCGTGTTTTTACAAGCTTTCATTTGACACCACACTCGATTACCTAGTAAAAAATTTTTTTTTCACTTCCGATTTTTACCCCCCAAAACTAACCCCTTAAGTCAAAATTTAACTTTCAAAACTACATGGCTCTGATGAGGCCATCAATTCCTATATTAGTGTTAAATTTCAACTTTCTATGACAAATAGTTTCGGAGAAAATCGGGTGTGACAGACGGATAGACGGACAGACAGACGGACAGACACAGAAGTGATCTTATAAGTGTTCCGTACGGAACAATAAAAAGACAATGGAAACTACGATTAACGACGTAATGGTGGACGTTTTTTCTCATATAGCTTTCAGTATATTACTGCTGCCGCGTCGCGCGTCGCTGTACCGAAAGAAAACAATTTTATTTTATTTGTTTATAATTAAACAAACATTTAGATAGTAAATATTTGTTTTACACTTTTATTACTAAACTCTAGATGGAGCTAGATTCATTTATTGGCTATTAAGTCACTAAGAAGCTATAACTAATTTATTACTAAATTATTAACTAATAAAAAACATGAAAATACATATTGGATCTTAAGAGATATACATGTCAGGGACCTATTTACCTTAGCCTAGGCAAATATTTTATTTTATTTTAAAGGCAATCACGGTACGGAATACTAATTGCGCAAGTCCAACTTGCTCTTGACCGGTTTTTATTTATCCTGTGACTCTACTGAAAATTCGTGTTTTCGTCCTTCCTACTTTACAGGATTGTAACCATAATTTACCTTTAAAATATGACTGTCGACTTTGTCCGGAAATGTTAAATAGCTTCAATTATTCCCTTTGTTTTCTGCTCTTCGCTTCTAAGCATCTGCCTTCTGCAGGTATCCTCGTAAATTAACTGACAAAAATGATAATATATACTATTATTTTCCATACATTTTATCGGTGACTGAACTGGACACTCGATATTTTAAATAAAATTTTTAAATTAAAAAATATCTTATGCACTATCTGCTGCTTATAAAGTAATTTTTTAAGTTATTTTTGCATATACAGCATCTCAACAACGAAATTCAAGTCCCGTTGTATGTATATCTTGTATCTTTAATATACTCGTATTTGCATTGTTCGCAACATTCTGCACAATTTTTGTGCAACATATCCTGCATGTAAAATAAATAATTTCAAACTTAATGACACAAAAAATAGTTTATTCATACTTTGACAAATTTATCTTTTTAACCGTGGTATTTATTTATTAGACTTAAGAACTACAATCAATGTTTCCTAGATATGAAAAATTATGCTGCTGGTTACACCAGAATGTGACATTTTTAAACAGGAAATGGAAAACCAAAAGAAAAAAAACCGGTCAAGTGCAAGTTGAACGTGCACAATTAGTGTTCCGTACGTTGATTGTTTTTAAAATAAAAAATTTTGTTAGGGTGGTATAAAATGATCAGTGACTTCACAAAACACACCCCAAATGAGTCTTCAACAAAGTTTGTTTCCAATCTTTACTGAAAACTGGTGACCTTGAAATTGTGTTTTTTTTTTCTATACCAGATAAATTATGGTAATGATAATTTTCGTTCAATCTATACCCCGTGGAGAATATTCCAGGATTTTTTCAAAATTTTTTGATCAGTACTTTTCGAGATAAGTTAGGGGACAGCGATTTTTCACGATTTTTTAAAAGTAATACGAAGAAAAGTGTGCGCAAGTATTACATTATATATATATTTTTTACTCGTGTTTTCACAAGCTTTCATTTGACACCACACTCGATAACCTAGTAAAAAAAAATTTTTTTCACTTCCGATTTCACCCCTCAAAACGAATTTATGTTACGGTGATATAAAATGATCAGCGACTTCACAAAACACATCCCAAATAAGTTTTCAACAAAGTTATTTTCAATCTTTACTGAAAATTGATGACCTTGAAATTTCTGTTTTTTTAATATCCCAGATAAATTATTACAGGTAATGCACTCGTGATAATTTTCGTTCAATCTACACCCCGTGGAGAATTTTCCAGAATTTTTTCAAAATTTTTTGATAAGTACTTTCCGAGGTAAGGCGCGTGGACAGCGATTTTTCGCAATTTTTTAAAAAATAATACAAAGAAAAGTGCGCGCAAGTATTACATTATATATATATATATATATATATATATATATATATATATATATATATATATATATATATATATATATATATATATATTTTACTCGTGTTTTCACAAGCTTTCATTTGACACCACACTCGATTACCTAGTAAAAAAAATTTTTTTTCACTTCCGATTTCACCCCCAAAACTAACCCCTTAAGTCAAAATTTAACTTTCAAAACTACATGGCTCTGATGAGGCCATCAATTCCTATATTACTACCAAATTTCAACTTTCTATGACAAATAGTTTCGGAGAAAATCGAGTGTGACAGACGGACAGACAGACAGACAGACAGACAGACGGACAGACGGACAGACGGACAGATGGACAGACGGACAGACAGACGGACAGACACCGAAGTGATCTTATAAATGTTCCGTACGGAACACTAAAAAGAAAGCGACTTGGTCTAATATGACTGATTTTAATGCTACTATTTTGTCAGGATGGGAAAAGTTTTATTTTTAGAGATTACCATATTATTTCGAAAGGTCTCTAATTTGATAAAACGATGTTTTCCATAAAATGAATATAAAAATAACCGTAGGATTACGAATGCATTTTTAGAGTGCCCTGTATATTCAAAAATTGCTTAGAAAAAAATAATACTAACCGGCACGATATGTTTTTTATACTTTTTTTCGTATAAGGTGATATAATGTCGTTTAACATTGTATTCTTTATACACCGACAACACTTGCATACAAATCATACTCTGAATTTTATTATTGTTGCAGATAAGATAGTCTAGTTCCCATCTCTCATTAAATGCACGATTTTCATCATACTTTCGCACTAAGTAAATATATGACCCAAAGTGGCGTTACATGTAGAAACAAACGAGTCACGTCAAAAACGCGCACAAACACGCATCTGTACTTATTCGCCCATACACACACGCGTATTTGTAAACAAAATACACTTTTGTTAATTCGGGAATTCCCTGAACAATAAGAAAAAGACCCATGTTGCCATACCTAAGAATAGATAATCCATTTATTATTTGGGTTGCCAGAAAAATGAAAAAAATTATTTCACATATTTTGTGAATTTGAGTTTCTTTTTTTATTGCGACGCTATTTTAAATCTACAAAACTAAAGATTAAAAATTGCTTCGCGGGCCGCACATATACAGTCAGTCCAAAAAGTCTCCATACACCACCTGCTTTCTAAACTATTTTTCTGTTATGTTTAACTAATTAATTGGAACTATGAGAAAACATGTTTAAATTAATATTTGAAACTTAACCAACGTGGATTAGTAATGAGCAAGATCACGTCAAGTGGACCCCCCATTTTCCACTTGATTATCAAATTCAGGTATGAGTATTTTTTCATGAAGTATTCACTATAAACAATTAATCCCCAAAACAGTTTTTAAAAATTTTCATTTTAACAACAATTTTTTTTTTAATGAAAATTTTTATGACTTTTAGTTAAAAAATCGATAATTAAAAAGCTATTAGAGATATTCTAATGAAACTTTCAGGATTCGTAGTTCAATACTTGTACTTTAATAAAAATATATAGAAGTTCAAATTATTTATTTATTTTCATATTGTTAATTAAGTTTTAAGTTAACAAATGAAAACTTCAATGACTTCTCCCTCAAAAAACGAATTTTTTTTTTCTCGGTATTATGCATTAAACATCAAAGTAACAGAATCCGCAAAAAAATTTGACTGCTCGTGATTAGATTAAACAAAAAAAAAATTATTTATGACGGGCAGTGAGCGCTGTCGGTACGGCCCGCTGCCGCGCGTCATTGACTTACCTTTCGATATACTCAATAATTATAAATAAGGAACAATACTTTATTTTTTAAATAAAAATAATGTTATTTAATGAATAATTTTATTTAAACACATTCATAAAATCAATCAATAAAATATTTTTTTATTGTTAAAAAAAAACGAAGAAATTGAATAAGTTATAATTTAATTATAAATCTATCCGTATTGCGTTATTTTTTTTTAAAAACTTTATTTGTAATAACTTTAACGTCTTTGGAAAAAAGCTTGCACTCGAGTGATGTATTATTTAAAGTTTTGTAATAATGATACTGGCGTGTATTTTTAATTGTCACAGATTGCTCATATCGTGATTTATATTTTTTTTCATGAGAGTCATCGTCTTGTTGAGAGCAAAAACCAAAATTAACTTTTTTAAATGAATTTTCAGCCCATTCAAACAATGAAAGCCCATTTGTAATGTGCTTATCATTATCCCGTTGCGGACTTGCGCGATAAGCTTGTCTTTTCACACTTCCTGCCAAACCATCACATGCTCCTTTCCCGTGTGATGTAGCATAGAAGTTCCATTCCGCGTCAACATTAAAATCGTTTTTTGTGGTTAGTTAAATTTGCAAAATTATACTTATTTTTGTACTGAGAAGCAGCTCCGTCCGAAAAATAGGAAATTTTTTAATCTTATCTGCCCCGAACTTATTTTTTAAGAATTCAATCAATTTAGAATTAAAATGGTGAACTGAACTCGCATCGTGACTAACTTTTTCTGAAATTATAACATAGTTTTCATGTTTCATTTCTTCATTCTCTCTATAATACACTAGGTAAGGGTGAATTGTAGCCTGGGTGTTAGTCCAATGATGAGATTGGATTGCGTCTTGTACAAAAAAAATTTTCAGAAAAATATATCCTCAACAGATTCCTTCTTTTCAGTAAAATATGATGCTTGAGATCTTGCAAGGAAATCATGTCTCAATAATTCAGGCCATTTTTGTTTTAAATCATTAAAAAAATCTTCTTTGTTTTTTCTTTTCTTCAACTATTTCAGTCCTGTAAATTTCAAGCAGAGTAATTAAATTATAATATTTATAAAAAAACGAATAACAAAAAACTGAACTTTTCCCTACCTGTCGGTACTTTTCCATTGGCTGTATGTAATTTCATTAACTTCATTATTATCAAGCAATAGTTTTAATTTGTTTATAACATTATCAGTTCCTGGACATTTAGTACAGTTTGAAAAATAGCACAATGATGTTGATTCTTGGCAAACAGAGCTTTTGATTAAATCATTCGAACTTTCCGATAAAATTATTCCCTTTTTTTTAGTTCATTTTTTAATCCGTTCAACTGTAATTTGACATTTTGATGAATTTTACACACACACACACACACACACACATTATGAATCCCACTCTTGCCAACAGATATACATTCACGTGGACGGAGATTTTGAAATTGTGCTAGTCCAATCTTCTCGTCGGGAAAAGCTTCAGTGAATTTTTTTATAGAACTCATGAATATTATATAATAATAATAATCGTTTTTGTTTATGAACTTTATTTCCGTTTTCCATCACCGATACATAATCTTTCATCCCAGGCATTACGCGACTGACATCATCAAATAAATAAAAAGCTTTAATGCGCTCGATTGTTTCATTTTTTAGAGTTTTTCCCTTTTTAATTGTGGGCTGTAATGCGAATCCCCTTTCTTCCCTGATTTTTTTTGCCGTTTTAACCATTCGTTTGGAAACTTTAAATTCTCTCCTTATCATTTTTATCTACCAATCTGGAGGAAGCGTGGTCAAAACTTGAATTTTGTCAGCTCTACAATTTTTACTATTAAAAGCAGATTTAAAATTATTAAGCAAGAGATCATTAGGATTAATTTCATTATATTTATATTGTTATTATTATTCATCACTTTATTCATAACACTCTTTAAAGCTTTTTGACATTCCGTTGCATTTGATAGTCGTTTCACTTTGATTGGAGGTTCACCAATCTCCAATAACACTTTATTAACTTTATCAATTTCTAATTTGTTGTCGACAGGGTCACATTCGAAAGAAGGGTCTTTTTTTTGATTATCTCCAATAACATAATTTGATGATTCAGCCTCATTGACATCAAAACATTTATTAAGAGATAACTCACCAGGAATTTCAGGTTTTCGACCCAAATAAATAGCCCGTTCACACAAATTAAACATATAATTCCCAATAAAATCTTTAAAATCATGAGCACGGTTTTTAGTGTTCCGTACGGAACACTTATAAGATCACTTCGGTGTCGGTCCATCTGTCTGTCTGTCCGTCTGTCTGTCACACCGATTTTCTCCCAAACTATTTGTCATAAAAAGTTGAAATTTGGTAATAATATAGGAATTGATGGCCTCATCAGAGCCATGTAGTTTTGAAAGTTAAATTTTGACTTAAGGGGTTAGTTTTGGGGGATGAAATCGGAAGTGAAAAAAAAATTTTTTTACTAGGTAATCCAGTGTGGTGTCAAATGAAAGCTTGTGAAAACGCGAGTAAGATATATATATATATATATATATATATATATATATATATATATATATATATATATATATATATATATGTATATATATATATATATATATATATATATATATATATATATATATATATATATATATAATGTAATACTTGCGCGCACTTTTCTTTGTATTATTTTAAAAATATCGCGAAAAATCGCTGTCCACCCGCCTTATCTCGAAAAGTACTTTTCAAAAGATTTAGAAAAAATTCTGGAATATTCTCCACGGGGTGTAGATTGAACGAAAATTATCACGAGTGCATTACCTTTAATAATTTATCTGGTATATAAAAAAAACAAAAATTTCAAGGTCATCAGATTTCAGTAAAGATTGGAAACAAACTTTGTTGAAAAGTCATTTGGGGTGTGTTTTGTGAAGTCACTGATCATTTTATACCTCTGTAACAAAATTTTTTATTTGAAAAGCAATCAACGTACGGAACACTAATTGCGCTAGTTCAACTTGCACTTGACCGGTTTTTTTTCTTTTGGTTTTTGGAATTTCACAATTTCTCTCGCTCATTTTTAAAACTACTTTGAAAACTCACTGCAAAATTACTAGCAACAAGTGACAGATTATAAAGTATGGCCGAAAATTATTCATTTGTTTTCAGTTTATCGAGCAATAGATAGCTTGATAAAATGGGGCTGATTATAACGTGTTTTATTCAGTGCAGTTCTTGAGTGTATGGAGACTTTTTGGACATTAATTTTGTTTACATTTTTATAACAAAGATTTAACTTTTAAATAAAATGTTCCGTAGTTGTTTTTAATTCTAATCCTCGTTGGTTAAGTTTCAAATAATAATTTAAACATGTTTTCTCATAGTTCCAATTAATTAGTTTAACATAACCGAAAAATTGTATAATAGAAAGCAAGTGGTGTATGGAGACTTTTTGGACTGACTGTATATGTGTCGCGGACCGTATGTAGCCCGCGGGACGTGGTTTGGACAGCCCTGTCTTAGAAAAAAGAAAACACAATACCCTCTCATGTAATTCACATTCATGTACAAATTAATGAATATATGAATGTGAATTATATGAGAGTTATTGTATTAAACAATTTCACTAAACTGTTCACCTTAGCGCTGGAAGATGTGTTTAAAAATCTGTACTGGCATGACAAAGAAATTAACATAGGTGACCTACGACTCAACCACTTAAGGTTCGCAGATGATATTGTCAATATTAACGAGACAGCAGAAGAACTTCGAATTATGTTGCAAGAACGCAAATAAAACCAAAATAATGAGTCTTCGAAACATAGATGTGACTGTTGCCAACCAATTGCTCGAAAACGCGCCCTCATACATATATTTAGGACCCAAGGTCCAATTGGGAAAAGAGAACCCAGATGCGGAAATCTCCAGACGAACAAGTTTTAGATGGGCAGCATTTGGTAAACTGGGACATATAACGAAGTCACCACCTTAAAAGGAATGTGTTTAATAGTTGTATAATCTCTGTTCTCACTTATTGTCTAGAAAATACGGCACTAACTCGCAAGTCGGCTAACAAGCTCCAAATCACTCAAAGAGTAATGGAAAGAGACATGCTTGGAATAAGCCTTAGAGACCGAATCAGAAACTAAGATATCCGAGGAAGAACAAAAAATACCGGATGTACTGGAAAAAATAGCACGGCTAAAGTGGCAATGGGCGGGCCAAATTGCGAGACAAGATCCGAATAGATTGAGTGATAAATTATTGTTAACATGAAGACCAAGAGAATTGTGGAAAGCCCATAAAAGCGATAGCGAGACGACATCCAGAGGATTGCAGAATCGAGCTGGACACAAGTTGCAATGGATAGAAGGGGATGAAAAGTTTTGGAAGAGGCCTACATTCAGGAGTGGATAAACACAGGCTGAGAAAGAAGAAGAAAAATTCACATTCTCCTAACCTATTAAAAATTTTACAAAAAAATATGATTTACAGTTATAGAACACTCATATTGTGACATAATGGTGCGACAAGAAATTGCATTAGCTCCATCGGTAGAGCACAGAAGTGAGTAGCAGGGTGTAGTTTCCATAAAACACTCACCTTATTTAATGAACCAACGCTGCTTGTTAGCGATGATCCATGCTCATTCTCTAATACCTCCGTTCTCTGAGACTAACCGCTGTTGTTTGTATCATATCTTCCATTTTTATCAGTGTTATACTTATATAAATTCGCTGAATAAAGTCAAACACAATCACATGACTTAAGGATGTAATTTTATGACATATTTAAAGTTATCGTTAATTTATAGCATAAAAGCTACATGATGGCAAAAGTATTAATTTTCTCTAGATAGATCATTATAATAATATCTGTTGAAAGATAAACTGATTTAGAAATGTTTGCCCGCAGTTTCCCATCAAAAATTATTTGCTGCCTAATTGAGAGGGAAGATTTCAAGCAAATTACTTGTGTACCTACGTAATAAAGCTGTTCACCCTCATTTACCGCAAAATAACTTAACCAAAACAAAATACCGAGCTTCCTTTCCTTAAAGAATGAAGGCGAGTGCGTATATATATTTTATACTTAACAATGTTTCCTTAAAACTCAATTAAGGGATGGTGAAAGAAAATATCACCGTCTTAATTCCCTGTTCCTGTAAGCTTACTTTATGAATTGTGGTTTCTTTTTTGCCTTTATCTTCATTTTACTTGACAGAAATTATTTTTTGCGATGGCGTTTAGCATTTAGTCCATCCTTGTAGAGTTAATCTGCAGGATGCAGGCCCAAATTTTATTGTTTGTTTGTTGTAAGTGTAGTTCGATAATGGTTCAGTTTTTAAAGGGCTAGTGTGCCTATTAAACTCTAGCAGCAAGTGGGGATAAAAATATATTTTTTAATATTATTTTCCTTGCTAAAGAAAAGTAATATAATATATTCGTAAAAAAATTACACTTCGAGATTTTTGCTTTTCTTCACGTTTCAGGATTCCTAGATCACGAAAAAACATAGTTACTCATTTCCGTCGGTCTGTTTGTCGGTCTATTAGCACGAAATGAGATATCAATTTCAAACTTGGTACATAGATAATATCTAACACGGAGATAAAATCTACAGTTTTTGAACGATATCGCATCAGGTCAAGGGGGGAAAGAGGTAGGGGTCGATAAATTTTAAAAGGTTTTTAATAGTAATATGGAAATTTCTCTTGGATTTCTGTTGAATAATAAACAAATTTTATGCGTAAATAACACAGGTTTAAAAAAAAGTAATTCTCTGTCTTTTAAGTGAGACACGTGTTTTCTTAAGTATTTTTTTTGCTGAATCCAAAAAAAAATCATAAAAAAAGACATCCACCGTGAGGTTTTTTCAGAAAACGCACTGAAAGTTGCCAGAAAACTATTAAATTGAAAAAATAAATTTTAATAAATAATATAAAACTGTATAATCATTAAAATTATGGAATAAAACTATTATTTCGGACATCTTTAAATGTTTTGAATCTACGTTTATTATAAAAATTTAAAAATATTAGGTTTTGGTGCTCATGTTTAACAAAAAACACGCATACACCACCTTTAACTAAGCTATGTAACAAAATGCCGTTTAAAATAAATATGTGCAACCGCTAAATTAGAAATTGTTTTTAATTCTTATTAATATTGAACAAAACTATTATTTCATTGCATTTATTTACTTAAAAAAGCATTTTACCAAGAACATAGCACCCTTGTAAGTGTTAAAAGCGAGTTTTTTGTTGAAACTGAACATAAAACTTTATTTTTTGATGTCAAGTCAGGATTAAGAACTTCAAAAACACCGCAAATAATAGTTTTGTTTATTAAAAATTTAAAACAGTTTTTTTTGAATCCACAATCCAAAACAGTATTTTGCTACGTAGCTTAGTTAAAGGTGGTGTATGCGTGTTTTTTGTTAAACAAGAACACTAAAACCTAATATTTTTAAGCTTTTATGTTAAATGTAGATTTAGATTCAGGTTTCAAGGAGTGTCTATGAAATTGGAGTCAGAACGCCTGTGCTGCGGTGGTTAGCAAACCAACCGGAAGATTTGTACTAGGATGGACTACAAAAGCTCATCCTACGATACAAGTGCCTTAATATAGGCGGAAATTATGTTGGAAGGTCGGGGTGTTCATGTAAAAATAAAGTTATTAAAAAAAGGCCTTGTTTTTTTTTTAATATCAAAACGGTACTTGAAAAACGAGCCTCGTATATACGTTTTATATATATATATATATATATATATATATATATATATATATATATATATATATATATATAAACAGCTATTACCACAGCGAGTTTGATTATCAAACAAGTCAATCACTCCTAATGATACCAACATGGCTGCCGAAACACGTGTTGAATGTAACAATAAAATGTATTGTGTTGTGATGATAATTATTTAGTAGTGCTATGAGCCAAAGATAGCTAAATAGATATTTAAGTCTTGTTCATCAGGGTGGATAATGGCTAATATTAAATTTTAAAGAAGATGTATTTAAATTATGACAATATTTCTTCCCAATCTATTGACTTTTGTCTATACATAATACTGTATTTATCAGATATTAAAAAATAATATATATAAACAAATCTGCAAGTACTTTTTTTTATATTTTCAGAATAATTTTGACAAATAGATTGTGTTTTTTCTTTTTATTTATTTATTTGTTTTTAAGGCTAAACCCTTATATAAATCCCTAAGCTATTGTTGGGCACCCAAACAAATAAAATCCAATTTTCTTCCTAGACAGGAGTTTACCCATTAAGTAAAACCCAAAAGAAGTCGAGACAATTACATTAGAACAAAGATAAAATCGAATAGACTTAGAAAATGAGAAAAGGAATACAAAAGATAATAGTAAAACCAATAATAATTGTACGGTGTGATTTTTAAGTAACAGTTTTAAATAAACCACTTGACTAATATAGCCTATACAAAAGTTTAAAAAAACTATTTAAAAACTAACAATAATTGTACTTTGTCTGGTTACGAAGAAAGTGATTAAAATTATCACTTTTGATTGTGTGCAGTTAGCATCTAGAGGCCGCAGTATCTATAACGTTTAGATGGCCTAAATCATAGACGTCGTTCTTAGGGCAGCAGACTTATTCAAGTCCAACACACAGGATTATAAGGAATAGGTCCTCTGTCCTTATTTTTGTAATCTTTAATTCACAGAATACGGTACAAGATCTAGTTGCCGGAACTACTTTGGTGGAATGAAACTAATTTAATGTGATCTCATATGATTTCCAATTTTACGTCGATTTTCCACATCTCAACTCTTTTAATTAAATGTTTGAATAATTTAGAATATTTTAAACAAGGAAAGAAAAATTAATTGTGCTTTAAAAACTGCAAATACGACACTAGTCCCATTACTTAACTTAAAGTTATAGACGTCATCGATTAGTTTCCTCTCAATCGATTGTCTCGTTTCAAGTCAATTTTTTGACTATACTTCTTGTTTTCAAACAGTTTATGCATCATCCTATAATGTATAAATTCTATTTACTGATGTTAAAAGATGTTTTTTTTAATTTTCTTAATAAAAAGATCGTGGCTATGGGACAAAGTTTACGGCCCACATTTACTCAGCTACAAATTTAGCTACATGAATGATGTCACACAGAAAATGATATTTTGTGTCATAGTCATAATTGAGTTTGGTTTACAATTCGATAGAGAGATTTTGCAACTCTTATTTTGGTAGGCCACTGTCTTCATCTTTATTTGAAGCATGCGCCCACCGTTTGGAGCTTACGCAGGATTGAAACAAAATAAGAGAAACCTTTATTGAGGATAACGATTTCCCTTATTTAGGAAATTAGGAATAAGAGAGATTATTTAAAATTCGTTATTCCTATCGCTATTATAATAGGGCCTGTTTTTTCTTCTTAGGTATACAAACCACTAAAAAAATACACTAAAATTTATTGCAAATAACACTGAAAACAGTTAATTAGTATTCAGTTTATGTTGGAATTTTACAGTCTTTGGCCCAATAGCATTACAGAGTGTGTAGTGTTAATTTTAAATGAAATTTTAGATATATTGAGGGAAGTGATAGAAACCTGCTAGATACAATTTTAATTTAGGAACTTGTGTTGTTATCACGGAACTTTTCTTTATTTTCATAAAAACTTTCTTTATTAAATAAGAACCACGTTTTGCCCCTTGAATGTCTTCTTACTTTTAAGAATATATTGAGTAGATATTAATTCTGAGTTTGGAGAACAGAAGCAAGAGAACTCCCAGCTAGCTCGTTTTTTTCTGGAGAGGTGTGGATAAGAAATAATTTTTGTATGTCTTTTGAAAATAGTCTCTACAGTTGTTTAAAGCCTGGTTGTACTATTTTGGGCACTATTCATTTTGTAATATAGAGAATCTAAATTCAGCTCAAAAAATGAAAAAGTACTGAAGCGTTATTTAGTTGTTGGTATTAAAATAGAATAAAGTAAAACCTTTACGTCCTGTAAGATAGAGCGGAAGTTCAGTGAAACACTATACCGGAGCTAAAGTAAATTATATTCACATATAAACAAACATTTTTACATTCATTACACCCTTAAAATTACATAGACTAAATAAGAAACCCCTTATACTATGAGAGTGCACACATTTAAAGAGGTCTTTAAATTAGAATTATGAAGGTTATATTAATCCTAGAATCACTTTTTCTGTGTGAAAAATGGCTTTAAAAGGCACGATATGGAAAGTTTGTTTCTGCTTCACTTCCTGTGAAACCGACTTCGGGATCACCCGTATTATGTAGGAAGTGAGATATTTAAATGGTCTAGTTTTCGACTTACTGCTTGGCTTCTCCTCGTGGGTTTCCTATCAACTGCTTGGCCTCTCCTGGTGAGTTTCCCATCAAAATATTGTCTCACGCACTACCTCCTCATTTTCATTTGGGTAACTAATCAGCACTTGACCCAATAAGTATTTTGAGTACTGTTCCTAAATTATTCGGAAACCTAGTAACTAAAGTATTGGCATCTAAGTTGAGACCATCTATAATAGATGAACAGTTTGGTTTTCAGAGAGGCAAGTCTGCTGAATTGAACTTGATTTTCTATACGGACTACCTGTTGAAGACCTTGGAGAGTGGATCTGAGGTATATTCCATCTATACCGATTTCTCTAAGGCCTTTGATAAGGTGGATGGTGTTCTTCTTAAGAAACTCAATAACCGTGGCATATCGGGTCCACTGTTGGGCTGGATTAGGAGTTATTTGTTTGGCACAGTTCAGGTGGTTCGAACTAATAATTTTAAGTCTGTCAACATTACTGTGCCCTCGGGAGTGCCTCAAGGCTCCCATATGGGGCCTCTGCTGTTTGACCTGTTCTTGAATGATGTGGCCGACTGCTTTCGGTCTTTCACGTTCTTGCTTTTTGCTAATGATTTGAAGTTGTATACGGCGGTTGGATCGATTGAGGATTGTGTGGGATTGCAGGGTGATTTGGATAGACTTAGTGTCTGGTGTCAGTTAAACAGTATGGTTTTAAATACTTCTAAATGCTTCTCTATGTCTTTCTCGAGATCGCGCACTCCATTGTTTTTTGATTACAGCATAAATGGGAGTTCTCTCGTGTCCGTGGTTAATGTTAGGGATCTGGGGGTTAAGTTTGATTCGGCACTGAGTTTTATTCCTCATATAACCGAGATAACGTCTAGGTCTCTGAGGATGCTTGGGTTCATTAGGCGTTGCTCATCAGAATTTTCATCCATTACCTCTATAAAAATGCTTTACTGCTTGTTGGTTAGGCCTCTCTTGGAATATTGCTCATGTGTGTGGAATCCACCTTTTCCTTGCCATGCTAGGAGCTTGGAGCTTGTTCAGAGTAAATTTCTACGTCATATTAATTTTAAATTCTTTAACAATGATTCTTTTAGTTATCCAAAACTGACATCTGTTTCTTCTGTTCTTTAAAATTTTAAATTCCATTGTAAATTGTCCAGAACTTTTAACTCAGATTAATTTGTATGCACCCTCTAGACATACTAGATCTACGTTGTCCTTCTTCAAACCTTATCATAAGACAACCTACGGAGCTAATACCTTCATGACAAGATTTATGGGCATTGTAAATAACTGCCCATCACTGGACTTGTTCTCCAGCGCCTTGTCTCTTTTCAAGAGGCAGATCGGGGTTCTTTTCTGAATTTCTTAGTTTTAGCCTTTAGTTTTAAGTAGTTTTAAGTGTCATTTATATATGTAAACTTTTGTATTTTGTCTTTATGAGTTAATGGACCTGTCCCGTAAATAAATAAATAAAATAAAAAAATAAAATAAAAATTGTTTTAGGATGGATAGAATATCTCAGGAACGACTCGATGATAAAAAAAAAACAGACTGTCTCATGGACGGCAAAAAATATGCCTTCTCTACTTGAAGGACGGAAAAAGCCACTACTGCATGCTGGACCGGAAAGAACCCCCTTAAAAATTCGAAATGGCCCTTTATATGTCATCTCCTTCCTTCGAAGTGAAGTCTTCAAAATGTATTGGTTCACTTCCAGAGCGCAAAATGAAACGGGAGTGTTAAACTCGCGACTTGATAGACAAGGAGCGATGATGCTCGTTTTAATCATAAACCAGACATATTCAATGCAAATGAAATAAAATAAATCGATAACATGCGCCTAGAACTGGTCGAGTTACACTGCTTAACCAAATATAGAAAACTGTAATAAAATTTAAATTCACTGCTTAACTTAAATTAGTAGTTATTACATGAATTAATAAAAGAAAAACGGTCTTGTAACATGATCTTAAAATCTAGTAAAAAATGAATGTTACAGTGTTAACCCATATCAAATACTAATAACCGGTGAATGAATGAATGAAATAAAAACCCTAAGTTTATAGAAGGTACTAAATACTAATCTAACCTTGCAATTCCTTCGCGTTAATACTGAGCATGCCTGAGATAACGATAAGGACAAAGGAATGTGAAAAATAATCGTTGCAAAATCTCTCTATTAAAGGTGCCATTTGTTATTATAATAAATCAAACACAGAAAAGAATCATTACCGTTTTAAGGATGTTTTTGGAGTGTACAAATGTGAAATAAAAGTTGCAGTGACTAGTTGCTACAACTAATTCCGTCAATGTACACTAATTCCTGAAAAATTGAATTGTGTTCCCTATGAGGGACAATACCTTATTTCATGGGTTGTTAAATTCAGCTGGAGAATCCACCAAATGTAGAATGATTAGTTTCATTTCTTATTGATAAATGTATATGGTTAAGAAAAATAATTTGACGCTACTTTAATACTATACTCGTATTTAACAAAATACTGATTACATAGTAAAGTAAAAGACATTTTTTTTTTGTGGGTCTGGCAGACGTGCTACAGGGAAGTCCCTAAAGCGCTTCAGGAGCGGCATGTTGCGGAAAAAGTGTTTCACGTTGTTCTTGAATCGCTGTAAATTGTACTCGGTGAAAAACACAGCCCTGGGCAAATTATTCCAAAGTTGTTGATGTTCTCCATATAAAAGACTGCTTGAAAAGCGTTGTACGCGGAGTAACAAGCTGAACCTCATACTGATGTGAAGTATTTGCGCGACGTGTATTTCTAACATGCACCGCTCTGGGAGGAATTAAGCGGGCTACATCCTTCTAACACTGTCCATGAAAATACTTGTAGAACAGACTCAAGTCGCCAACCATTCTTCGATGTTCCAGCGAATCAAGGCCGCCGGTCAGCTCCGAGTCTCCAATCAGACGAACAACTCTTCTCTGAACAGAATTCAACAAATGCAGTGTGTGTTTGGGAGCGGAGCCCCAAACATGGGAGCAGTATTCCATAGTTGGTTGAATTTGAGCTTTGTAAAGAATTAACAGTTGTTGTGGAGTGTAAAGCTTTCTGGTTCGAAATAATATCCCCAACTTTTGAGAAGCTATCCTTGCCTGCAACATGTTCATGCCAGGACATATTTGTTCCCAAATTAACGCCCAACAAATTGAGTGCCGATTCTAGGGGAATGGAGTGCCCTGATATGACTGTCGGGTTCAGCAACGTTAACTTCTTTAGAAAAAACTGCCGCCTGTGTTTTTGTAGCGTTAAATCCACCCCAAGATAGAATTTCTTCCAGGTCTTTGTTAAGTTGACCGACCTCCTGCTGTCTGCGGATATTCGCCTGAGTAACCGATGTCCGAGTGTTCAAAGTAAATGAAGAGTACTGTCATCTACAAAGCTATATATTGGATTCCCGATCTTTTCCTGCAGATCGTTAATGTAAATGAGAAAGAGAGTAGGAGACAGTATAGAGCATTGGGGCACACCGGCGTTGATAGTGAAGGTGTTAGAAAGAAATCCGTCGCCACTACTCGTAAAGAACGCTCTCTGAGGAAACATGAGAGCCAACAGCCCATCGTGCCAAACACGGTCGAATGCCTTGGATATGTCAAGAGCAACCGCTCGAGATTCTCCAAAGTGTTCAACTGCGTTTTTCCAAAACGTGTGTTACGTAAGTCAGTAGATCTCCTGTTGATCTATGTTTACGAAAGCCATATTGGTGATCAATATACAATAATGTTAAACCGAGAAAATGAACATTAACCAAGCATAAAATTTTATGGTAATTGTCACTTAAATGAAATAATTTGGGAGTTTCTGTGTTATTAAAATGAAAGTATAAGTCTAGAATAAATTCTTAAAAAATTGCACTCGAACATACAAATACAATATTACATATACATATTATCGATATTCGATATATACAGGGTGCCCCATATGTATGGAATAATGATCCCACAGCATTTATTAATCACTGTATCAAAAAAATGTTTAAATAAAAGTTATGGGGTATTATACGGCGCACATGCTGACGTTGACAATGACGTGTTTTGAACTGTCAGTTCGAAGAAATTACGCCATCTTAAATTTTTTTTAACTGTAAAGCCCTGTATATTATTTTATTTTTGAGTCCTACTAAAAATCTTAGATATTATTTGTCTAACATACCATACCTCTCAATTAAACTGTTTCGGAATTAATAATATTTGAAATTAAGGAGATCAAATTAAAGAAAAAATTTAAGCTGGCCTGTGTAAAACATTTTCTGTGAGGTAACGATTTAACGCGTCAAAAAATTATTTATTGACGAAAATGTTTATTGTTGCATTTTATCAAACTGCAATTTGAGCGTAATATCATAATGGTACATTTAACAGAAACTGAAAGAATCACTTTGTTAATTATGGTTGGTTACGGAGACCGTAAGAGAACACAATAGGAGGTGTGTGATCTGTTTAACGCAGAATATCCGAATCGAAAACCTATTGCCCAATCCGTAGTTAGTAAAACATTAAAACGATTTAGAAAATCGGGTCATGCAAATCTTACAGGACACCGGTATTTACAGTTACTCTAAGAGCAAGTTATTCCAACTTGTGCTGGTCTTTTTCCCGAGGAAAATAATTGGAATACCTCTAACAGGAATCTGTGGTATCAACAAGATGGAGTACCTCCTCACTATGAAATCAATGTTCATAGATATTTGGATGCGATTTTTTCTAATCGATGGATTGGCAGAAGCGGTGCTGTTGAATGGCCTACAATGAGTCCCGACCTTACGCCATTCGATTGTTTTATGGAATCATTTGAATACCAAAGTTTACCGAAGTCGACCTGAAACTGTAGAAGATTTACAACAAAGAATTCAATATGAAGTAGCACAGATCACTCCGGATTGTATGCAAAACTCGGTTCAGGCTGTTTATGACAGATTGAGTCATTGCCTCGCGGTTAACGGTAGGCATTTTGAGCAATAAACCTAGAGTATTTATTAATAGTTTTTTGTCTTTCTTTTATTTCAAATTTCAAATGACAATAATTAAAAAATGGTTCAATTCAGATATGTTAGTAAGACCCAAAAATAAAATAATATACAGGGCTTTCCATTTAAAAAAGATCAAGATGGGCGTATTTTCTTCCAACCGGCAGTTCAAAACATTTTACTGCAAACGACAACATGTGCGCCGTATAACACTGTATAACTTTTATTTAAACATTTTTTTGATACACTAATTAATAAATGATGTATAAAGGTGTGCCCATTGAAAAAAGAAACACAAACAAATTAAAATTCATTTCTACCTTAACAAGCTCATTAAAATGTATTATAAGGTCATCACTATGATCAGATCATTCTACTGTAAGAAGAAAATTTGAGCTGGTTTCAGTAGAAATCTCTATATCTTAAAATTGAGTCTATGACATAAAATATTGTTGCATAATGCAGTTAAGAAATCGTTAATTCGAAACATTTTCGATAAATCCCCACGTTATTGCCACATTTATCATCTTACAGTCTGTCAGGTAAAAAGGTGACCGCTCGTACTCTTAAAAAAAATATGTTTCTTGAGCATTTTTTGCCATTAATGTATTCCTTAGTGTACTAACTATGGCGCAATTACCTTAGTAAGTTGTCCAATCGCTTCCTGCATCAATAATCGCCTGGCATCTTCGAGGCATGAGGTCGACGAGATTTTCTACAATGATCTCCAAATTTTTCGAATCTCGTGAGGCAACTGAGTCAAAGTCCTCAGAGTCTTTTTCTGACGCGCAAATAAGTGATTTATCTTAGATTTTACGTAATTTCAACGATAGTTGGGAATCGATTTACTAGAAAGGTTCCCTCTACCGATTTTTTGTTAAATCACTAGAATCGCATCTACCAAAAATGAATTGTCGCGGACACGTTCTTACTTGACAGACTGTATATTATCCAAAACTCCTCAGAGTTCCAAAAAAATTCAAAGATGCAAGTTACAATAAACGTTCTAAATTTTAACTTAAATGCTGAAAAGGCTACTTAACAACCGAATGAATAAGTGGCACCCTATAGCTTCTATTTTTACCTTTTAAGGTACGAAAACTTGAAAAAGTGTTAATGATCATTGATAATTAATGATCAAACAATTTCCCAAGTCACACTTATCTGCCACAAGTAAAAAATAGTAATTAGTCTAAATGAAAAAAGGCAACACCGTTTCCCTCTAAGGCTCTTTTCTTTCGTATGTAGGTCACACACAAATACTTTTGTCGTGTTTTTTGCCTTCCTATTACTCGTTTGTACCCTTCGGCTGTTAATTTTCCCGTGCGGATTTCAAATTGCCCGCTAAACCTTTGTTCTTTTGTTAGGGTCTTGTAAGTGAGATTTTTCTGTCCTTTTCATTCTTATTCAGGTGTTATTAAAAACCTCTTTTTATGTTTCGAGGAAAGATCTGCCCACGTTGTTGACACTTCGGGATTTTTTGTATTATTATTCTTCGACTTTTCTAGATTAACCGAGAAGACGTTTTAATATTCTGTTATAAAAATAAATCGTTTGCATTAGGTTTCGAGAACTGGTTCACGGCAAAAATTAAATAGTGCAGTTTTTGATTCAATGTTTGACTGCTTCTATAGTCGAGACAATAAAGCCGAAAAATCGTTAAAACTTCTTAGTCTTCAAGAGCAGTAGCGAGCTTGATAATTTTTTTTTAAATGTTTATTTTAATATATTATTTAAAATTAGAAATATTGTGGTGGGGGACATAACACATAGGCTGAAAAGTTTTTGGTCTAGCTAATTAAAACATATTTTCTTGCAAAATTCGATTTTATTTATCAACATAGTGTCCTTCAAGAGCAATATAATTAGTCCAACGCTTTTCTATACCTTTCTTGTAGAAGGATTTGTCTTTCCCTTCAAAATAGGCCTCAGTTTCAGCGATAACTTCCTTATTGGAGCCAAATCTCTTTTCCGGGAGCATTTTTTTGAGGTCTACGAATAGAAAATCGTTGCTGGGAACCAAATCTAGAGAATACGGTGCATGCAATCGTAATCATTGACTTGTGACACGTGTCTTGATGAAAGACCACTTTTTTCTTGTTCATTTGGGGCCGTTTCTTTGCGATTTCTGCCTTCAAGCGCACCAATAACTTTATATACTATTCGCTATTGATGGTTTTTCCCTTCTCAGCGTAGTCGATGAAAATTATTCCATGCGAATCCCAAAATGTAGAGGCCAAAACCTTCTCAGCCAATTGGTGTGTCTTTGGTCGCTTCGAGCGGCTTTCACCGGCTGCTGTCCACTCAGCTGACTGTCGATTTGATTCCGGTGTGTAGTGGTGGATCCATGTTTCATCCATTGTCACATATCACATGAAAAAATCCTTTTTATTGCGCTTAAACAGGTCCAAACAGCGCTCAGAATCATCAATACGTTGTTGTTTTTGGTCCACCGTGAGCAAACGCGGTACCCATTCTGAACAGAGCTTTCTAATGCCCAAATGTTCATGCATAATATAACCAATCTGTTCTTTTGATACCTTCAGAGTGCCAGCTATCACACGCAATTTTACTTTACGGTCATCCAAAACAACTTTATGGATTGTTTTGATATTTTCTGGTGTGACCACCTCATTTGGGCGTCCAGAGCGTTCAGCATCATTTGTGTATGTACAACCGCGTTTAAATTCAGCATACCAGTAAATGATGAGTAATTTTCCAGGAGCAGTGTCCCCGTAACACTTATCAATCCATTGCTTTGCTTGACCAGTATTTTTCCCATTAAAAACAGTGTTTAATCAAGACACGAAATTCGATTTTTTCCATTGTTTGGAAAATATCAAAATTAGCGTCACCAAAACCACTATAGCTTGTAAACTAATCGTCGAAATGTCATGAAATTTTGATACGTATCGTTTGAAGGTTGGTACTTCCTAAAAATCATATGGATTTTTTAAAAAGGGCGACACCTATGTGTCAGACCAAAAACTGTTCAGCCTACGTGTTAAAGATTTATATTTTTTAAACAATAATATTGATATTTTTGAGAAAAAAAAACATTTTTCTTTTACGATGTTTATTGAAATTTTAAATAGCAAGGTGCAAAAAGCTTTAAATTATATAAAAATTTTTTAACATTTTTATAAATTATTAATTATGAATAGATTTTTTTACATAAGACATCTAAGAATGATATCAAATTGATACATGCAATAAAATAAGGAATTTTTTTAATACATATTAACAATTTACTAATTTATAATTTCAATGTATATAAACATGATAATATTTTATTCATTTAAATCTGGAGTATTGGAGACTCCATTCTCTGGTGGGTGGTTATCGCTGTCATTTCCACTGCAAGCAATGCATGCAGGTGAGCAATGCAGACCACCCTTTCTGCAACCATATGCAGCGCCGCATCATATTTTGCAAGAGCAAAATATGATTTTCAAGACGTTGTTCGGGTGCTGTTGGTTGCGTCATTTTTACTGGTGTCAAATAATTTTCTCTTTGCCAACCCCATTGTTCGAGAGGTCATGGAGAATTATTTTTGCATTGCCGAACTTGTAAACTTCTGTCGGAGGTAGGGAACTAAGTTGTACGCACTTACTCTTCGAGGTTAAAATTATAAAATGCTTATATCTCAATTTATTCAAAACTTTAAAATGGAAATTTAAGTCGAATTGCATACTTTATGGATTATTCCATTCTTGTACGGTGTTCTTCAAATCCTTATGCGGAAACAGTCCAACCCACAAAAAAACTGAGATAGATTAGATTATAAAAATTGGATATCTATATGAAAGGTTCAAAACAATAAAACAGACAACCAGATTTAGCAGATGTAATGGCCGATCAAAACGGTATTTTAAGGGTCAGATTACTGATACACAGAAACTTAGCCATGTTCAAGGATGGATAGAAAAGTCGGTGCTTTAAGGAAAAAAAACGGGACACTAGAGGGGGCATCAGTTGACAACAGGTGGCCGTCACCTTTTAATAAAAAATAGAGGAACCCTAAAAGCTTATGAAACTGTCAATACAGTATTTTCAAAATCCATGACTGGGTGGAGGGGGTGAAGATTTTTTGTACAAAAAAGCACCCTTTTTCATTTTAATAACATTTGCATGCAGTTTGTAGTTATAATAGTAATATAATCATTATATAGTATATACACATACCGTATACATATTTCTTGACTCTCATTATACGGCATTTTTATGTTGTAAAAATTAAAAAATTAAGTTTTTACTAGAAATTTTTACATCAAAACTATTTCTTATACCACAGTTTTAATAAAGAATTTACTTTTTAATAAATATGAAAAAAATGATTTTTTTCCATAAATATCATTATTGTTTAAACAATATAAATATGTATGTCCTCCAACTACAATATTTCTAATTTCAAATAATATATTAAAACAAACATGTAAAAAAAAATCATCAAAATTGGAACTGTTCTTGAGGATTAAGAGGTAAAAAACATGATTAATTGAACTATTAAGATAAATATACAGGATGGTAATATAGTTTCAAGCATATTGAAAAGTTTTTTTTTTTCTAACTTTGGTAACTAAATAAAAGTCGATGCATAAAGAAAACTTTTTTAAACTGAAAATATTTATGAAGAACACATAAAACTTAAAAATGATATGATAAAATCAATATTAACTTTTGCTTGATGTCTAAATTATACCAATTCTAGGAAAGTATTAATTTTATCAGAACATATTTTATTAAAATATTTTTGCCGACCTTGCATGTTTTCCTAGAAAGCGTTTCGAGTCAATTTTTTTCTTAACGCCCCAACTTTTTGTTAAATCTAAAATTCTGAGCAAAAAAAAAAAGTTTTAATTTATTGTAAACTTTTTTGACTACCCTGTATAGGGCGTGTCAGAACCAACTTCCATTTAAAGTTTATCGAGGAAAAAATTCTAATAAAATTTGAATAATTTGTTGAAATTTGTCTCGAAAATTGGTGTTGTCGATTACAATAATACCTTCGTTTTATGGTTTCTGGTTAAAATGGTAACAGTTTCCAACTTTATAATGTTAAATAGAATACTTATAAATATCTTTGAATATTCTACGACCAATTTTAACAAACTGGAATACACCCTAATCTTCTCATTTTCTTAGTGTGCCTTATCTTCTAAGGACATTGGCGATCACATTTGCCCATCTGATTTTATCTATTGCCATACTAAATAGTTAGTAGCCTTCCTGGTCCTGTTTTACCTATTAAATGTAGAAGTTCATATTTTTGATTTTTCATAATGTGGCCAAATGCTTTTTCTTTCCGTAATACCCAAATTTAATATGATTTTTCTAATTCAATTTTACTCACAGGTGAACTAAATCGAATTACAAGACATAACAGATTCTTCTGCAGTCGCATTATTTATTGTTATGCTATATAAATAGACTGCATTTTCTTGAGTTTCTCGAAGGAAATTACTATTTTGACATAATAAAAGACCAATCTTAGAAAAAGCATAATTTTTGATATATTGACAACTGAAAAATAAGATTTTTTGGACTTTGTTAACTTGATTTCATATAAATATCTAAATTTTTCAGCACCTACCTAAAATACTTATACATGTATTATTATAAAATTTAATTTAATCTGAACAATTAATTTTCTGACATACATTGATTAGGGAATAAAAAACTAAGATAAGAACTAGCCAACTGTTTTTTCCAGAATATATCGTATAGACAGTTTAGGCTGTTAGAGTGTAAACACTATTATTTTTCAGATATCAGCATCTTCCACACACTCCTGTTTATATAAAAAGAATTGATGAGTTTCTTAAATCTAAAACTCAAATTACCGACAAATTACACTTGATGTTGTAATTAGACATCTAGCCACCTAGTGGGTATGTTCCGAAATGCTTCGTTGCTGATACTGTAAAAATTATAACTAATTAATAGCTTCTGGATTCCAAAAAAAATTACAACATGCCATGTAGAAATTAAAAAATTTAGAATACCGTACTCCAATATACTTCTTGTCTGTTAACACAGTTTAATTTCCCTTATATAGTATAAAGACGCCATGAGAACAAGTCGATACAGGCACTAATACTAGAACTGAGCGGTAAACTAGGAATGTAGCACGTCACCAGCATTACATTTTAACTGAGTATTAATAACTCAGTGTTATACTCTCTGGGAGTAATTTGAACACTGAGTCGACCTATAGACTCATAACATGAAAAAGTACCGGCTGGTTAGACAATTGGAAACGAAGGCTATGTTACGATTTTTTTTTTCAAATTTAAAATACACCCCAAGGACATTCAGTAAAAATTACAGTTCATCAAACTTGCATTTTTTCCTCCAAATATGACATACAAATTGCAACCACTTGATTAAGATTGCATACATTGCATTGATTTTCCTGAAAGATACTATTGAAAATCGAAAAATTCTTCAAAGCGAATATGACACTTGAATTAAGTTGCAGAATACAGGAGAAATTTGCAATAGTAATGAGTATATGCACATGAATGATGATCAAGTTACTCTAGAGTTCCCGACAAATGAAGATATCATTACGTCCTACATTTCAAAACCTGATACCTTCATTACATAGGAAGATATTAGTGATAGTGATGAAGGACCATCGACGGAGAGCCTTTTTCTGCAAGCTTCCAATGGTTTTAGTAACAAATTTCTTAAACGTTTTGCGCCTATGTTTACAAAGCAACCCAAATAGCACCGATTTTGTTTATGAAAGTTTAATTACTGTAGGAAGCTTTTTTGAAAGTCAACAGAAGAATCAATCAATCTAATTACAAATAATATTTTAAACCGAAATAATGTATTCAAAAATAATACAGTTAAGAAAGTATCACATACTGCTTTTTTTCACCTTAATCCATAACTCGAAGTCGCGATAACTAGAAGTTTTTTTGTGGCAAGTCAGGGTTCAAATTATTGAAATTTGACTATATGTATATATATATAATATATATATATATAATATATATATATATATATATATATATATATATATATATCATCACTTTCATCATCATTAGCTTATTCTCTCCATAGTCGGTTGCAAGCCTCCCCAGTTTGTCTCCAATGAGCTTTGTTGTTTGCTTTTTGCATCCAATCGTGTCCTGCTAATCTTTTTATGTCATCAGTCCATCTTGTTTGTGGTCTACCTCTGCATCTTTTGTATTCTCTAGGCCTCCATTTAACTATACGACGTGTCCATCTGTTACCAGCCTTGTGATATTCCCCGCCCAATTCCACCTTAATATACATATTCGTTGTCTTACATCTGTCACTTTTGATCTTCTTCCTATCCCAATGTTAGGAATACGATCCTGGAGTCTAATTTTCAGTATTATCCTCTCCATTTCTCTTTGGGTTACCTGGAGTTTATTTATCATACTTTTATTTAAATCCCACGTTTCAGTGCCATATGTTAATACCGGCAATAGATATTGATCGAATACTCTGGCTTTTATTGTATTTGGGATGTCCAATTTAAATATAGATTGTAACCTTCCAAACGCAGACCAAGCTAACGAGATTCTTCTATCCAAGTCAGCCTTTAAATTATTTTTTGATATTTCAATTTTTTGTCCTAAATATATGAATGTTTGTACCTTACCTATTCTTTCACCTTCTATTAATAGTTTCTAGCAGTTATCTTTACTTTTGCAGTTCAAATATTTGGTTTTGGTGAAGTTTATTTTTAGACTTATTTCTCAAGACTTGTTATTTAATTCCATTGGCATTTCTTGTAATGCTTCTTTTGTGCTAGCAATCAGAGTGATATCATCTGCAAACCTTGATTTAATCATTCACCGTCTATTTTGTTATTCATTTATTTTGCCACTTTAGCGATTTGAACATGTGTTCTAGAATCAAAGTCTAATGCCTCTTTCAATTTTGATTTTATTTGTTTTTTCTTCAAGCATTATTTGTCATGTGGCATTTTTATATACGTATTCAAGAATAGTTGTGTACCTTTCATCGACTCCGCTATTACTTAAGGCGTTAAGGACTGTCCATGTCTCCACCGAATCAAATGCTTTTTCGTAGTCAACCATTACTATTCATTTGCTTTTTCCACTAGTAATCAAATTGTTTGAAGATGGTTCAAAGTGCTGTATCCCTGTTTAAATCCCGCTTGATCACGTGGTGGTTAATAACTGTCTAATTTTGTTTGATGTTAGTGAGGATCTTGTACAGTACCGGTAACAGGCTGATGGGTCTGTAATTCTCCAATATAAATTTGTTTCTCTTTTTAAATATAAGCACAATCAAGGCGTTTACCCAAGATGTTGGTATTTTACTTTCTATGAGGCACCTGTTAAATGGAGTTTGAAGAGTTTGTATTATGAATGCCCCTCCATACTTTATCATTTCTATAGTTATTTCATCGTCCCCTGGTTCTTTGTTGTTCTGCATATATCGTAGAGCGTTCATTATTTCATCCGTTGTTAAATCGGGAATTTCTTCAGATCCCACATTTCTTACTAACACTCTATTTCCTTCGTCTTTCTCGGGCGGTGACGATATTTTCGTGTCATATAGTGTTTGATAATATTTCTCTGTGGTGTTCTTTATCTCTTTGATTTGTGCGATCTCTTGGTTATCGTTATTTATAAGTTTTATTATTTAATGTCTCCCTTCATTCATTTGTTTGTTTGGGTGTTTCAAACTTTTCCCCTTTTTCAAAGTTTCTTCTGTTTTCAAGTGTCTGTACTGTCTGACGTCTCTCTCTTTATTTTCTTATTTATTTCTGCCAATTCTAATCTGCAATTTGTAGTATCATTTCTTAACAGTCGTCTCTGTTTCTTGTGATTTTGTGTTACTTTACTTAATTTTTATGTTTTTTTTTCCAATGATGCTATTTGTTTTGTAGTCATGAGTAGACTGTTGGTTATTTGTGCGTTTAGTTCATCTTGTTCTGTTTGGTAGTTTATGTGTTTTATATGATTTTCTAGTACTTGTCGATATTCATCTGTGTTTTGCATTATTATTCCTGTTGGTGTATTTATTTTTGTATATGTTTTCAATCTACGTCTCTCCTGCTTCAGATTTATTCTTATTTTTGCTCTGAGCATCCGACGGTCACTGCCAATGCTTATCGAGTTCAGAACTGTCGTGTCATTTACAATATTCTTGTCATTTGATAACATCAACTTCATTTCTTGTTGTACCATCTGGGCTTTGCCATGTCCATATTCTGGCTTTTGGAAAAATGTGTTCATAACTTATAAGTTATTTTCGTTTGCAAAATTTGATAACATTTCTCCTCTGCTCTTCCTCGTACCCAAACCAAACTTCCCGATAAACCAAGCTTCCCAACACTATTCTCATTTGTATTCAGTGGTTTCCCTATTTTGGCATTGAAGTTGCCGATTATTATGACATATGGTTATTATGATGTAGCAATGCTTTGTTCATATCTTCGTAGAATTGGTCAATTTCTTCTTCCTCGCTGTCTGATGTCAGTGCATATACCTGAATGATCTTACGTCATATGTATATATATATATATATATATATATATATATATATATATATATATATATATATATATTTATATATACATATATATATATATATATATATATATATATATATATATATATATATATATATATATATATATATACATATATATATATATATATATATATATATATATATATATATATATATATATATATATATATATATATATATATACATATGTACAGTACAATCCCGATTATCCAAATCGCGATTATCTGAAATCCGGCTTATCCGAAACAAACTGTTAAAAAGCAAATTGTATTCCCACTAAACGAAAAAATCCCCATTATTCGAAACAGACGTTGAGTAGTTTCCTTAACGCGCCGGGGACTCCCCGACGTCTAGCATTTCACCGCTGTCTATGTTTTGGATAGTCGACAAGTGTTATAAGTTACTCATTACGTCTATTATTATCGCAGAGGTAATAGTTTCGTTTTAATAGATATTTTGCAAAATGGAGCGTCAAAATAATAAGCGTAAACGTCTTGTTATTACCTTAAAAGGGAAACTTGAAGCAATTCAACATTTAGATAATGGTGAGCTTCTTAAAAATATAGCGAAGGATTTAGGTGTAGCCGTGAGTGGAGAAAAAATTGCGAAAAACTTGAAAAATGGTGTAGTGTTTTATCATCGCCCACACAGGCACGAAAAAGTATGAAAAGCGATGAGTACCAAAAAGTGGATGATTCTTTATTTTTATGGTTTACACAGAACCGAGAACGTGGAATACCAATTTCCGGAACAATTTTAAAACATAAAGCAGTGAGTTTAAACGAAGAGTTGCCGATTATTGAAGCGCCTGTAAATTTTTCTGCAAGCGATGGATGGCTAGACAGGTGGAAAAAAAGACATGGTGTACGTCAACTGAAAGTTTTGTGGAGAAAGATTGTCGGCTGATGTATCTGCTGCAAAAAAATTTGCAGAGAATTTTGAGCAGCTTATGAAAGAACATGGTTTACAAATAAATCTATAATTGTGATGAAATGGGCTTGAACTACAAAATGTTGCTTTAAAAACGGAAGCAGGAGCACCTGGTTACAAACGTAGCCAAAAACGTATTACTGTTCTTGCATGAAGTAATGCTTCTGGAAGACACAAACGCCGATTATTATGTATTGGTAAGTCAGCAAATCCACGAACCTTTAAGAATATTCGTCGCAATGCTTTTTTGGTTTTGTATAAAAATCAAAACAATGCCTGGATAAACGCGACTCTATTTAAAGACTGGTTTTTTTTGAGATTGTATTCTCAAAGTGGAAGTTTTTGTAAAAGAACATGTATATCCTAGAAAATGTATTCTGTTACTAGATAACGCCCCCACTCACCCAAGTGCGGAGCAACCTGAAAGTGGGGAAATAAAAGCAATGTTTTTGCCTCCTGCTGTAACTTCTCTCATTCAGCCTATGGATTAGGGTGTACGGGAAAATTTAAAACGCAATTACAGGCGTTTGTTATTGGAGCATATTTTAGAAGAAGTAGATGAAGGTGGCAATCTTACTGAAAAAGAAAAGAAGAAAAAAAAAGATAAATTTGAAAAATAAATTATATATTGGATAGCTTTAGTCTGGAATCAAGTAAAGAGTAGTGCTCTGGAAAAATCTTGGTGACAAGAGGAGAGATATTACTCAAAGGCAGAAACAGAAGATAATAAAAGTTTACATCAATTATTACAAGAATATCAGGACGTGAAAGTGTTACGGAAACCGATGCTTGTGAATAGTTAAACAGTGATAGTGTGGAAGATGAAATGACTGACCAAGAATTAATTAAAAGTGTATGCAAAAATGCTAATAAAATAGACAGTGATGACGATGATGATAACGAAGTAGAAGCCACTGATAATATTCCAGTAAAAATGTCACATTCAGAAGGACTAGAGGCCCTAGAAAAAGCGCTAACTTATATAGAACAACAAGAAAATGCAACCGCCGCGGACGTCTTGCTTATCAAACGTTGGAGAGACATTGCACCAAAAACAGAACTAGAAACGCAAAACGAGTGCAGTTAAAAATTACCTCATTTATAAGACATTAAAGTTAAGAATGAAATTGTTTTATTTTCGATTTTCCGTACATATACGTAAAATAAGTAAACTAATTGTTCTATTCTTTGTTTTAATAAATACCTATGTACGTAATAGCATATCGTATAAATGCTTTTAAGTCAATCTGCAATGTTGTATTCATTCTAAACTTCTATTTTTTTAAAAAATTCGGATTAACCGAAATTTCGATTATCTGAAATCACTTTGGTCCATAATATTTCGGATACTCGAGATTCTACTATATATATATATATATATATATATATATATATATATATATATATATATATACATATATATATATATATATATATATATATATATATATATATATATATATATATATATATATATATAGGTTGAAACTTTAGATCCCAAGTATATTAAAAAAAGAATATTTTCAAGACAAAGATTACTTCTGTTTAGGCAGGAGCTGCAGACTGTTGACTGGAGTCCCATACTGGAGTCCAATGACGTCGATGTATGCTATAATACATTTATAAATATAATAAAATGTCTAATGAATGTAATTTTTCCAACAAAAAAATATAATTGTAAAAAACTTCATAATGGTTGGATAACTAAAGGTATAAAAATTTCATCTAAAAATAAAAGGAAACTATACTGTGAGAAAAAGAAAGGTAAAATATCTAACGATGAATTCAAGAGATACGATAAAATTTTAAAGAAAGTTATATTGGAAGCTAAAAGAAAATCAAATACTGAATTTATTTTGAATTCTGATAATAAAACTAGGGCAACCTGGTCTTTGGTAAGGAATATATCTGAAAATTCTCAAAAAAATTCAATTATCGACACTTTTGCGCCGAAATATGGGGATTCAGTGACAGCATTGAATGCTTTAAACCATTACTTCATTGATTCTTGTCCAGATGTTGATGGTAGTGGGACAGTTGACTCATTCCCTATAGAAGGGTGTCAGCGGACGATATTCTTAGAACCAACTAGCACTGAAGATGTCTGTAGATGCATAAAAAATTTGAAAAACAAAAAATCCGTAGGAGAGGACCAGGTGCCTGTTTCGCTGCTGAAGGAGACGGCAGATATTATATCTATACCTTTGGAACATATTATTAATGTTATGTTCTCGACAGGAGTCTTCCCATACCAATTAAAGCTTGCACATATAAAAGCAATATATAAAAAAGGTGACCGAGCTGAAGAAAAAAATTATAGGCCGGTATCACTGCTGTCAAATGTAAACAAAATTTTTGAAAAAATATTATACTCCATATTGATATCCTTCCTTGAGCGAAACAATGTCCTGGCTGATCAGCAGAATGGCTTCAGTCGACATAAATCTACTATTAGAGCTATTTATCAAGCCATGTCAGAGATTCTTAATTCTTTAAATGATGATAGGGTGACTGTGGCCATGCTTCTCGATTTGTCAAAAGCATTTGACTCGGTAAATCACTCAATACTTTGCTTAAAACTAGAGAAGTATGGAATTAGAGGTGTAGCTCTTCAGCTCATAAAATCATATTTAAAAAACAGAACCCAATGTGTTATTGAAACAGACCCTTGTGGAAAGCTTGCTTGCTCTGAGAAGGTCATAATAAAAAGGGGTGTACCTCAAGGTTCAATTTTAGGACCACTGTTATATATACTGTATACTAATGAATTGCCTAAAGTGTCGCATGACTATATAGTGCTGTATGCCGATGATACTACTCTGATCTTTAAAGAGGATAATAAACATCTCTTACTTCAAAAAATGGTTAATACTCTAAACCTATTAAGGCAATATTTTACTTCGAATGATCTACTTTTAAATATCTCAAAAACACAGATGATTCTATTTTCTAACAGAAGTAATGAACGTGTAACAGTAACATATGACAACATTGATGTAGTTTCGGGAGATGAGATTTTATTTCTTGGAGTGATTGTGGACAGGAGACTTGACTGGAAGTGTCATGTCAGTGCTTTGGCCAATAATATGGCTAAGTATTGTTACGCGCTAAGAGTCATTTTAGATTATGTTGGTGAAGACGCAGCACTGTCTTCTTATTATGCCTACATTCATTCGCGTATGAGATATGGAATTATCTTTTGGGGAAATTCCTGTGAAATAAACAGAATTTTTGGTTTTGCAGAAAAAGTGTCTAAGAGTAGTGTACAGAATAAAGGCAAGAGATAGTTGTAAAAACGTATTCATTTCAAAACGGATTTTTACTGTAATAAGTTTATATATATATGAAGCAGTGTTATTTGTTCATAGTAATAAAGACCTATTTCAAGAAAGCATAAGAGTGCATGAACATAACACTAGGTTAAAAAATGATTTAAAACCAAACAAAAGTAAATATTCCTATATACAAAAGAATGTACATTTTTTGTATTCTAAGATTGTACAATAGTTTTCCTAATCATGTTAGAATTTTAAGAACGAACTTGCTGAAACTAGTAATTAAGAATTATTTAGTCCGTAAAGCATTTTATAGTTTGGAGGAGTTCTTTGCTGATGAATCTCGGCTATTTTTATGTGTGTAACTAGAATATTTGATAAAATGCAATATTTCTTAGTTTAAGAACTTTTGACATTGTTTCCACGCTCCTATATGGAGCTTTGTAATTTACAAGGAATAAATAAAAACATTATCTATCTATCTATCTATCTATCTATATATATATATATATATATATATATATATATATATATATATATATATATATATATATATATATATATATATATATATATATATATATATATATAATATATATATGTATATATATATATATATATATATATATATATATATATATATATATATATATATATATATATATATGTATATATATATATATATATATATATATATACATATATATATATATATATATATATATATATATATATATATATATATGGAAAATACTTAAAAGTAAATGCAAAACAACAAGAGAATCAAAAAAGGTTTCTCGGTGCCGAAGGGATTCGAACCCATAATCTTACAGTATAAGCCCCTGCACTTTACCAATTAAGCCACAGCACCAGGGCACCTTGGCTTGCTGGTCTAAAATCTGTCTCTTCGTTTCGTTTCTCCCACCTCAGTTAAAAACCAGTCTTAATTTCTCCGACAGCAAGCGTATTGGGATGGATATACGTATATATATATATATATATATATATAATATATATATATATATATATATATATATATATACGTATATCCATATTATATTCCTTTTTGTTCGTAATACGTTCTATTTATAATTTAACTAAAATGCTACCAAAGTTGTATGTAAATTTTAAATTTATAATTGTTTAAAATAAAACAATTTATAAACTGGGTATAAACCTGTATAATGCGACCAGTCAGTGGCTATTTTGAGGGTTATTTAATTTCATAATTATGTTTTTAAACTAAATCACAAAGCAAATAAAATTTGACTAACAATTTTATTACATTGGGTAATGATACAATTTGGCGTTCTCTGTCATATTGCATCGGTGCCTCCGTATCATATTTAAACATTTATTTGATGTGCGGTATTCCAGCCAATCTATGCAATCGGGATTTATTTTAGTTATTAATTAAATTCAAAATTGTAATTATCAGTGGTCGAATTATAAAACACGAATTAAAATCTATTCGTACTTCAACCTTTTTAAAAGTGACTTCTAATTTTCGTTTAACATTCGAGCAAAATTCTATTGATAAAGAGGAAATTAATAACTATACAAAGTGTGGTGAATTAAATAAACAGAACTTATTATATTTGAATATAATTGAAAAGTTCCCTAATGGTTATTATTAACTTCGTTATTGTTACGTTACTAGTATCCTGTGACACCAATATCAAAATTAGTATAAACAGCCCAAGTTTAGAGTCTAAAAGATTACGATTTTTTTCAACGTGTATTGTAAAAAACAAATTTTCATGAAAAATAATTATCTTGATCGATCTGAAAGCTTACGCTGTGTCCTGCTGGGTAACTACCTCCAGAAATATGATGACTTCATGTTCTACGTGGGGAATTTGTCGGGAGTGGCATGACTAGAATGACAAAATCAGAATAATACATTTAGATGGACATACCTAACGAAGAAGTAATAAGCTACTAATGTTATTAGAGCTTGATTGCTAAGATCATCCACACAGAGATTTTCTGTTTTTTAGCTTTTCTAGTGTTTGCACCTCTTCTGATAATGTCATTTCAATGTAATGCATCGTTGACCTGGTTTTTGTCGTCTGTTCCTAATCTTCTTGGCTGGTTTCGTTTTCAGTCTCATCTCTATAAATTTCTTGAAAGTGTGATAACCATGCTGTTTTCATTATAAATACAGATTTATTGATTATAAGCTCCCGCTTATTTCAAAAAGTAAACAAAAATGTTAAATATAGCCATTGCATAATGTTTAAAGAATTTTTTACGCAGTTAAAACAGAGGTAATCGCACATCGCGTTGTCGAAATATAACATACTTAATATGGTTTAAATGTCACACCCCGTAAATTATGTTTCAGTTTTATAGAAATGCTAAAATGAAGTAAATGCAAAAATTAAGAAAATAAAGCAGGAATATTGGACAAATTTCACAAAAGAATTGGAAAGACTTATACACAGGACAAAAAAAGGCATGGAAAATGTAACGAAGAAAAAAAGCCAATATTAATGAATACTTGACAATCCCAAATACTGAAACAAACGATTCACAACAACACTTTAAACAACTATATGAAAACCAATCCGACGAAGAAAACAACATAGCAAAAATCATAAATAACAGACAACAAACAGACGAAAACTATAAAATAAGAACAGAAGAAATAAAAAATTTAAAACTAGAAAAGCATCAGGAGAAGATGGGATACCAAACGAACTAACTAAATATGCCGGAGAAAGCTACATACAGAGAGTAGAAATACCGAAGGAATGGACAAAGAGCATCACGATAGCGATATTTAAAAAAGGCAGCAAAAAAGACCCAAGCAACTATAGAGGAATAACACTGCTACCAAGTATTATAAAAATGTTCACAAGTATTCTGAAAAATGAAATAGAAAACAATATACACATACGCGACGAGCAACAAGGGTTCCGCCAAAATAGATCAACCACAGACGCTATCTTTGCAATAAGACTAATAAGAGAAAAAGCTATAGAATACCAGAAACCAGCATTTATTTGTTTCATCGACTTAAGGAAAGCATTCGACAGAGCCAGGTTGAAAGATATATTAGAATTAATAAAGGACCTAATTCCGTACCCAATACCACAAATAATCCAAAAACTCAGTCGGTAACACAACAAAAATAAGAAGTAATAACGAATTAACAAAGGAAATAAATATAAAAGTAGGAATAAGACAGGGAGATAGCTTAAGTCTGTTTCTATTCTGCATAATAATGAACAAAATTATTGAGTAATTAGGAGATAAACAAATAAAGATACTGGGATATGCAGATGATATTGTTCTTACATCACAATCGGAACACGACCTACAAAGTCTGCTCTATAAATTCAAATAAGTAGCAGAAAGATACAACGTGGAAGTCAATACCGACAAAACAAAATGCGTCACGAAAGCTACGGAGATATAACGAAAAAAGTGAGACAACAAACAAATAAAGCAGCAGCAATATCAGGGGCCTTCAGAGATATAGTTTAGAAAACAAAGATCTAAGTGTAGAAGCAAAAACAAGAATATATAGAACTTGCGTTAGACCAATACTGGCTTACAGCATAGAAACACGGGCAGATACAAACAAAACCAAACAGATACTAAGAACAAATGAAATGAAAATACTGAGAGCAATACCAGAAAAAAGGTTTATTAGACAGAGTGAGTAACAACACCATAAAAGAACAATGTAAGGTAGAAGATATAGTCAGATGGGGAAGAAGAAGAAGAAGAGAGTGGCATGAACATGTACAAAGGATGGAAGTTACGAGAATGATAAAAATATATATGAACAAAAAATCACATGAAACAAGACCAAAAGGACGACCATCAAAGAAATGGAAAGACAGCTGGACATCCGAATCACAAGAGGCTTAAGAATGAAGTAGAACGTCTGTGACCTACTCAGAAGAGGAAATAAGTAAGTAAGTAGTAAAAATGCTAATACTACCAACGTCAATATATATTTCTACGGTATTGTGCAAAATAAGGAAAGTAAATCGCTTTTTCTAACTTTGCCAAAGTTATACACTTTTAACAATAACACAAACTGGCAGTAGCAATTGATTATGTAAAGACATTTGAGAGTAGTAAATTAAAACTCTGTCTGTATGTATGAAAATATTTTTTTTTTCGAAGAATGAATAATAAGTTATACACGAAATATTTTTTAAAAATGCTATTAACATACTTTTTGAAAGACACAGAAGAACCCCTAACATAAATATATTCCCAAAAATATACTCACTTTTCTTAAAAATCTTACCAGTTGCTTGATTTAATTTATCAGCCTTGGTATCTAAATTGGCAGAACAAGGCCTAGACAGCCTGAATTTCCGTTAATATTTGTTCATTTTAAATAGAATTACAGCCACTAAGTCAATTATTTAATTTTCACTTTCATTAATTATGCAGTCTTTTACATTTACCAAAACGACAATAATTATATTAAATTTATGTTTAACTCAAGATTATTTAATGGATAAACTAGCCATCAACCAAAATAATAGGGACAATAATTTAAATATGGCAATTTCCAGGGTTATTTAATTTTATTACTGGGTTTTTACGCGCTAATCTGTTTAAACTAAATCACAAAGTAAATTAATAATTTCTGTTTACAATAATGCAAAAATATAATTTACTATTTCATAATATAATACAGCAGTGCGTCTAATTCAAATACTTGTATCCTAACCTATACGAGGGTAGATTGTTAAGTCTTGTAAATTTCTACGAAATGGCGAGAAATTTTGTTAAGCGACATGGCCGTTAGTAAGCGTGATTCTTGTAATGGTTATGCTCAAAGTTTCAAACAAATGCGACAAACAGTTGTTTGTTGGTAGCTATCGTAAGTGATCTGTCTTCCACGTTTCGTAGAAATGGATAAAGTAGAGTATCGGGCAGAAATAAAACATTTTTAATTAATTGGAGACTCTGCACCAGCACTAAAGACCATTTATTAATGGATAAATGCATTTAAACGTGGCCGCACGAGCAGTGCAGATGCTACATATTCAGGTCACCCGATTGCGATTTCTTCTGAAGAAATAGCCGACAGCATTCATGATATTGTGATGGAAGATCGTCACATTTAGCCTCGTGAGATTGGTGAGATGGAGGGCGTTTCATATGAACGGGTACATAATATCCTGCATGAATGTCTAAAAATGAAAAAGCTGAGTGCGCGATGGTGTGACGTTTGCTCACTCCCGATCGAAAACGCACTAGGGAGGACATTTTAAAATCGTGTTTGGAAAAATTGCAACGTAATCCGAAGGACTTCTGGAGTTGTTTTGTCACTGTAGACGAAACGTGGATCCAACATGTTACAATCCAAAGATAGGAAAAGTATTGGCAAGGGTTTTTTTGGAACTTGCGGGGTATCGTAATGATTGATTATTTGGGAAAGAGTAAGATAATGGCTCTTATTAAGCAACGTTATTGGGTCGTTTGAATAGGGAATTGAAGAAGCCACGAAGAGTAGCGAGCAAAAAAGTGCTCCTTCATCAGGACAATCTACCTCACACATTGGTCATTGGGCCTCGAAATAGCTTCCCACCATATATCCCAGATTTGGTCACAAGTTTTTTTGTTTCCCAATCTCAAAAATTGGCTTGTGGGGGAAATTTTTCGTCGCATGAAAAGATTTCTCTGCTGGAAACGAGTATTAGGCACTGTTGGATATAATTTTTTTTCTGAGGGAATACAAAAAATGGCAACTTTATTGAGTTCGATGAAGATTATGTTGAGAATTTTTTTGTAAAAAAATGTTATTTACCTTGTTTTTTACAAGACTGTTCAATCCGGCCTCGTATATGCATATTTATGGTTTAAATTCGAATTTATAATTACTAGATTTCAGTTTGGAATCAAATCAATTATTAATGTTTATCCAATTTCCAGTTCATCTACATTTACTCGACATTTGTGTAGTGCAAAAATATTGACATATACAGGTAATTTGATCACCAAGATCTAAATTTTATAAAAATGTATCTGTAAGAGAGTGTATAGTATATAAATGCCAGAGGCATTTTGTGAGATTTAACAAAAAAAGTATGTAAGTTCCAAAGATTTAATATGTAGTGGTCTGATGGTCTGACATGAAATAAACCAATTTTATAGTAATGACACGATCTAAATGTAATATTCAAATGGCTTTAATGTTTTAAATTAACTAGTCTTTTTTTATAAATAAATAAACAAAGCAAATAAATACATAAATTTTAAGTATTGAAAATAATATTCAGTTGGACAACAATTAAATGTTCAAGAAAAATAAATTTTTTAGGGCTAGCTAGATAAAAATTTAAGTTGGAAAAATTAGAATGAACATTTATGAAGTCATATATCTCCACTAATGTTATTAATTATATTCGTTTTAACCATTTGCAAAAATATTCATTTTTTCTTTAATGTACTCAAAATTCTATTGTCACAAATTGAATTTTAATTTGAAGTTTTGCTTTCTTCTCAGTATTAAACTGTTAAAAAATTACCAAATAAAACTATACAATGTACCTATCGATTTCTTCTATTAGAACCAACTGTGAATTTATATAAACGAAAAGTATTTTTAAATTGAATTTGCATAAATTAAAAATAAACATGAGTCTTACACCCCTAAAGGGGTAGAAAGGCATAAGCATTAAGTAAGTAAAAATAAACATTTTAATATATTTCAAAAATTTGAAAATAATTATTCAAAATTTATCTGAATTAGGTATTAGAGAGATGGCGAAGAGCATGTGGAGGAATAGAAATACAGCTGACCGACAAAACAACGTTGTACAGTCTACATTTTGCCGACGATCGGCTGGTTACTGCTCAAGGCAAGAAAGATCTTAAATTTATGACAAGAAAACTGTTTGAAGATTATAAAAACTGTGGTCTAACAGTTAGCTGCAAAAAAACCAAATATTTGTGTATAAGAGGAAAACAGGGAAGCCTTACTCTAATTACCGGTGAGGTCATTGATGCTTGTAAAGAGTATATATATATATATATATATATATATATATATATATATATATATATATATATATATATATATATATATATATATATATATCGGAACTAATATAAGTAAAGACTGCAGAACGGAAAAAAAGTGAAGAGTAGAATAAGTAAAGAAAAGGCGGTCATAAGACACCTAAACTCTGTTCTGTAGTCAAAGAACATAGCATTACAGAGAAAGCAGCTCATTTATAATGCAGAATTTAAAAGCATCATGTTATACGGTTGTGAAACTTGGCAACTGACGAAACGATTGGAACAGAAACTAATGGCACTCGAAATGGATTACTGACAAAGATCGGCTGGAGTGTCAAGAATAGAGTTAGAAATGAAAAAATAAGGGATGTAATGAAACTAAAAACCATGATAATTGAGGAAATTCAACAACCACGGCAACTTATATGGTACGGACAGGGAAAGAATGAAAGAACCCTGAATACCAAAGATGGTTCTAAAGTGGGCACCAAGCGAAAGGAGGAGAAGAAGGAGACCAAGAGCGACATGATTTGGAGGTGTCCAGAGGGCAATATCAGAGAGAAATCTAAGACTCGAAGATTAGGAAGATCGAAGAGGATGGAAACCGGGAACCGGAAGGCGAAAAACGCTATATAAGACCGGATTGATGAGGATGATGAAAATACAATACTCGAATATCAAACAAACAGAAATATTATAAGGATATAATAAAAAAAACATGATTTTAATCAAATTGCTCAGAGAAAAATATTTTTGATCAAAAGATGAAATTGCGGATAATGGTATTCTAAAAATAGAAAAAGTATTGGAAATTACTAAAATTTAATTTTTTATTAAAAAAAACTTTTCGGAACACTCTAGATTTAAAAGTACCATCCACCTATGCAGTGGATTCTTAAATATTCTTATATTTTCATTTTGTTTGTATTTTTGACAACAAATTTTTCATTTATTTTGGGTTTTTTTCTTTATCTAATACTTAAGTAAGTTTTGGTGTGTATGCTTCATAAAAAAAACTCTGCAGTTTGTTGGTAATTAATAAATAAATGTTTATATCATTTTCATTCATAAATTATTTTCTTTTACTACTTCTAGAATGAAACCAACTTAAGTTGTAGTAGTGTAAGTACAAGACATATTTTCGTAACTAGCGCAGTACGTTTATTTTCCTAAAATACTTGAAAAGTCGGAAATATTCTTTGAAAAGATAATCAATGTCAGCTAAAATAATGAAAATTATAATCCTTGTTAAATCTAAAATACTGACTTTCCATTTATTTTAATACAAAAAAAAATACTAACATTAAATGATTTTTTTCGCAGATTAGAATTACCTAAATTAAAAGGAAATATATACTCTCTTCGTTTATTCCCTAAATAACGATACCTTGTATAAAAGTGCCAAAAAATCTAATTTTAAAAAGGGTATGTATAAAAGGCATAATTTTACTACAAGCTATAGAAATACTTAAAATACGATACTATAATGTTTTTTGAACTAAGAATGTAGGAAATAATAAACTGTTTTTGACATATGGCTGACTTAAATTGACAGTAAGGGGCAGCGATCACCTTTTTTTTGCTAAAAAATAAAATGTTTACAATGAAATGAGTTGTCATTATAATTTTTAGTACCTTAATATCTAGGAATGGTAATTTTTCAAATAAATTTAATAAATTTGTAACGACTATTGAATTTAGAAACAAAATTATCTACATACGTTTTTTTTTTAATTGGGAATATATCATTCACAGACCTACAGGTTACGTCACCAAAATCCAGACAAATTACAATTTAAATTTCCCACCATATTACGTATCTGTCAAAAGTCATTATTAACGTTCGAAAACCCTATAGTAGGTAGGCAGAGTAAAAGCCAAGAGCTGCGATCTTCGAAGGCCTTTGGGTTGGGCGCCCAGCAACTGAAATAATTCAGTTCTTTGGATACTAGATCAACTATTTATGATAGTGTTGCTTTAGAATAGTCCAACGAAGGGTCCAGTACCCCGGCGAGGAAGAGTCACTCGGAAGAACAGACAACGACGACCGTCGCATTCGTCAAAATAGCTTAATCACTGATTAAACAAAGCAATCCTTGCGAAAATTGGCTTCGATTGTGGATGTGTTTTTCAACGGGACGATGCACCGAACCACATGAGCCATTTGGTTCGAAATTGGCTGTCAAAGAACGTTGATATGTTTTGGTCCAAGGAATTTTGGCCCCCTAACAGCCTAAATTTGAGTTACTTGAACTACTGGGTATGAAAAGTAGTTAAACGGGCTACCAACAAGTCCGCCAATTCCAATGTAACGCTACTAAGGATTATTGAACCAGCATTCGCCGACATGGATAGCGTTGCATTGCAGAATACTTGCAGAAACTACAGAGAATTAAGCTAATGGGAAATTAATAAAATAATTTTGTTCTTTAAGGATCCTCCAAGTACCACGTAACAATTTCTTGTAATACGTATAATTTGTCCGGACTAATATGAAGCATCCTGTAAACTACACCTATGAAATAATCTGAAATTCTTGATTGGCCTCGGTTTCAAACCCACTCATTACCGAATTGATCATAAAAGATGACAAACAATTACCCACAGCTGACTCTTCTTTATGAACAAGAAATTAATTGTTATATTGAAGATAATTTTGCTAGATACAAAGTTTCAGATCTTTAATTCTGTTAATGAATTTTACAAAGATAAATTTTTCCTTACCATTTAGAAATTAAATATGTTTAATTTTAAAATTTTGAGCAAGTAATACAACTTTGATATGGTGAGATTACTCACCCTTAGTTTAAATTTTCTAGAATTGGAAATAAGGTTCTTACATTTTTGTAAAAGTTTTTTTAACTTCTGTTATCATAATGCAATGAATCTTTATATTAGATAAGACGTCATTCATGGTTACAGCACTTACTAGCTCAGAATGGTTTAACTGCTTAACAAACCAACTGTTTAGATTAGCAGTCTCGAGAATACGTACACCTATAATGATTGGCAACTTTCATAACAAAGACTAACTACTATAAAAACAATAAGATATTGCATATAAAAGAGGCAATGAATCGGTTTAAGAAGGAGTTAAGGACATTAATATAGATGTTAAAAGAAAAATTCATTATGCAGGTGATGCAGAATTACATTGGTTATTTTAGTGGAAAGCAAAATAACCTGCATGAAAAGCGGTCCTATCTAAATACAGGAAAATTCGATTACAAAATGAGGATAAATAATAAGAATACCTACCAAGGATAAAGCAGAACAAAATAGTGGTAGTAGTCGTCAACATCAAACAAATAAAATGTTAATAATAAAACATAAACCGCTTGTTCCCAGTAATTTATCTTCAGTCGTACACGTAACGATGCTCTATCAACTATGAGATTACTGTTAATGAATAGGATCAAGAAATCTGATACAATATTAATAATAGCGAGCGGGTGACTTTTAATCTTTAATAAGCCTACCTGTGTTACCCGAAGGAGAGTTTTGTGCATAAGCTCTAGGTTGTATTTAGCAGTATAAAATACACCATTATGGGAAATACAACTGTTTATTTTGCATTTTATCTAACTTGGAAGAAAACTGATATTACAGTAATTTTAAATTTTGCGTGTAATATATTTATTTAAATATTTACAGTATTGCGACGGAGAGCATTAAGCCTGCCAATAATGCCTTGTCCTGGAAATAAAAAATTTATGTACCGTATGTCAAAAACAGAATTAATTATTAAATATTTTTAAAAAACTATAAAAAATAAATAACACTAAATATAAAAAATGGACAGAGTTTCAAAGGAAAATGTTTTTAATACCCAATACCAAACGCAAAAAGCAAATGTAAAATGGGAAGACAACGAAACAGATCTTCAACTTGCGGACTATATTAGAGCAGTGCTGTGGTTTAGTTGATTAAAGTCCACCCTCAGTTCATGGGTTCGATCGCAACCAGCACCAAAAACCTTTTTAAAATTCTCTTGTATTTTTATTAGTCTTTTTTTTATGGGTCTAGCCCACGTGCTGCAGGGAAGTCCCTAAAGCGCCCCAGGAGTGGCACGTGTGCGGAATTAGTCATAGGGAAAAATATTATATCTATAATATATATAAAATGCAACGTCTCTCTGTCTGTCTGTCTGTCTGTCCGTTAGTGCGCTTATCACTGGAGAATCACTTATCCGATTTACGTACTTTTTTTTTAAAACATACATATGTTCTCTGGCCAGGTTATAGGCTATATTTTATTACGATAGATAGCATAACGAATGAGCAGTGACGTAAAATAGTGAGTGAAGTCGGAAAAAAAGTTTGCCGCTAGCGCGTTCCTTTGCAATACACAGCCTAAACCATTAATTATAGAACAATATTATGTAGCAAAGATTATCTATAATCTACAATATATATAACATGCAATGTCTCTCTGTCTGTCTGTCTGTCCATTAGTGCGTTTTATCACGCGAGAACCACATATCCGATTTACGTGTCTTTTTTTTTAAATTCATACATATATTCTTTGGCCAGGTTATATAATAATAATCTATATCTATAATATACATAAAATGCAACGTTTCTCTGTCTGTCTGTCCGTTAGTGCGCTTATCCCTCAAGAACCACTTATCCGATTTACGTGATTTTTTAAATTCATACATGTATTCTCTGACCAGGTTATAGATATGCATTTTATTACATCTATAATATATATATATAAAATGCAACGTCTCTCTGTCTGTCTGTCTCTGTCTATCTGTCTGTCTGTTAGTACGCTTATCACTGGAGAACCACTCATCCGATTTTCGTACTTTTTTTTTAAAACATACTTATGTTCTCCCGCCAGGTTATAGGCTATATTTAATTACTATAGGTAGCATAAGGAATGAGCAGTGACGATAATAGTGAATAAAGTCGGAAAAAAGTTTGCCCCTAGCGCGTTCTCTTGCAATACACATTCTAAACCATTAAAAATGGAACAATATTATGTAGCAGAGGATATCTATAATCTATAATATATATAAAATGCAATGTCTCTCTGTCTGTCCATTAGTGCGTTTATCACGCGAAAACCACTTATCCGATTTACGTATCTTTTTTTTAAATTCATACATATATTCTTTGGCCAGGTTATATAATAATAATAATAATCTATATCTATAATATATATAAAATGTAACATCTCTCCGTCTGTCTGTTCGTCCGTTAGTGCGCTTATGACTGGAGAACCACTTATCCGATTTACGTGCTTTTTTTTTAAAATATACATATGTTCTCTGGCCAGGGTGTAGACTATATTTTATTAAGTTAGGTAACATGAGGAATAAGCAGTGACGATAATAGTGAATCAAATCGAAAAAAAGTTTGCCGCTAGCGCGTTCTCTTGCAATACACTGCCTAAATCACTAAATATGGAACAATATCATGTAGCAAAGGATATCTATAATATATATAAAATGCAACGTCTCTCTGTCTGTTTGTCCGTTTGTGCGCTTATCACTGGAGAATCACTTATCCGATTTGCGTGCTTTTTTTTTAAACATACGTATGTTCTCTGGCCAGGTTATAGGATATATTTTATTACGTTAGGTGACATAAGGATTATTCCTTATGCAGCGACGATAATAGTGAATCAAGTTGGAGAAAAGTTTGCCGCTAACGCGTTCTCTTGCAATACACTGCCCAAAGCATTAAATATGGAACAATATCATGTAGCAAAAAATATAATATATATAAAATGCAACGTCTCTCTGTCTGTCTGTCTGTCCGTTAGTGCGCTTACCACTTGAGAACCACTTATCCGATTTACGTGTTTTTATAAATTTACACATATGTTCTATATAATTCGATATAAGCCTAGATAAAGGGAGATAAGGTGAGATAAGGAGAAATAATGGGAGATAAGTCGAAATAAGCCTCGATAATGGGTGATAAGGTGAGTTATGGGAGATAAGTATAAATAATGGGAGATAAGAAGAAATAATGGGAGATAAGCAGAGATAAGTCTAGATAATGGGAGTTATGGTGAGATAATGGGAGATAAGGAGAAATAATGGGAGATAAGGAGAAATATTGCAAGATAAGTCGAGATAAGCCTAGATAATGGGAAATAAAGTGAGATAATAGGAGATAAGGAGAAATAATGGGAGCTAAGGAGAAATAATGGGAGATGAACAGAGATAAGCCTAGATAATTGAAATTATGTAGAGATAATGGGAGATAAGGAGAAATATTGGGAGATAAGGGGAAATAATGGGAGATATTTTATTACATTGGGTAACATAAGGAATAAGCAGTGACGATAGTAGTGACTCGAGTCCACGCGAGCGGAGCCGCGGGCCCGGCTAGTTTATAATATATATAATAATATATAAATAAAATTAGTTAAATAACGAGAATATAAATATCCTTGTTTAAAAATATGTATACTTAATTGTGCTTATTTTTAAAAAGGGGAACAAATTTAAATTGGAGAATTATAGACCCATCAGCCTATTATCGTTACTATACAAAATCCTCGCTAGAATCATAACATATAGATTAACGAACAAATTAGACACTTATCAAATACGTCGAACAAGCATGATTTAGACAGGGGATCATCTTCAGACAACTAGATCACTAGTGGAAAAAGCAAATGTCAGTCACCTTGTGAATAGCAATGGTTGACTACGAAAAAGCATTTGATTCAGTAAAGATATAGGCAATCGATGAAAGATACACAAATCTTCTTGAATACATATGTAAAAAACCAAATATTTGAACAACAAAAGTGAAGATAACAGCCAGGAAGGGTAAAAGAATAGGAAAGGTACAAACATTCATATATTTAGGACAAGAAATCGAAATATGAAAAAATAATTTAAAGGTTGACCTGGATAGGAGAGTTTCGTTAGCTTGGTTTGCGTTCGGAAGCTTAGAATCTACATTTAAATTGTACATCCCAAATACAATAAAAGCCGGAGTATTCGTTTAATATGTACCGCCGGTATTAACAAATGGCACTGAAACCTGGGCTTTCAATAAAAGTATAATAAATAAACTCCAGGTAACCACAGGAGTAGTGGAAAGGAGACTGTTAAATATTAGACTCTAAGATCATATTCCGAACATCGAGATACGAAGAAGATCAAAAGCAACAGATGTAATACAACGAACAAGGTAGAATTGGGCAAGGCATATCGCAATGATGAATGATAACAGATGGACACGCCGTATACTTGAATGGAGGCGTACAGAGCACAAAAGATGCAGAGGTAATCCACAGTCGTACGACATAAAAAATTAGCGGGACACGATTGAATGCAAAAAGCAAATAGAGCTTGGGGCAGGCTTATATCCGACTATGGATGGAATGAGTTAATGATGATGATGATAATGATGATGATGATTTACTTAAGAATACAAATATCATGAATTAGTGCGTAACCACTTTCACGTCCAAACGCTTACTATATTGCAGAACACTACTACAGTAAATAAAATAACAAGAATGTTCATATTATTATTTTTAATACTGTTTATGAAAAGCGTGTGGCAAAAGACTAGAGGTAAATAAATAAAAAATAAATATTAATATCGATTAATTACCGTTCAAACAAAATAGTAGTAATCATATTTGATTCTAAAAACTCAAATCATACGTTTACTTCCTTTGTAACATAAATTTAAAGCAATAATATAAGATATAGATATTTCATTCGGTACAATAAGAATTTATATTTATTAATATGTATTCATTACACACTAATTTAAGACCTATTGTCAGTTATCAAGCATCATGCAAAAGGTCGGTTCTTTAAAAAAATATGTCGTTTCTTTTAATCAATTCCTTGTAAGGAGTATACTTAACATAGTCTTATCAACTGCCAGATTATTGTAAATGAATACGACTTGGAAATCTAATACAATATTAATAAAGGTGAAGGGTGATGTTTAATCTTTTGCAAGCCTATCGGTGTAGGGAGATTCTTCCACGTGCCCTAGTTTAAGTTCAACAAGACAGCTTCAAAATTAATTTGTTGCCTTACACCTAGAAATGTATAGTGCGATCCAAAGTTTCCGAACTAATGCTATGAAATATGAATTAGTTACTTTTAGGCCTTGTGACTAACATCACATTCAAAATAGTAGTTTTTTAGAAGGTCGATGAGGTCATTGTCTTCAGCGCCGTCTGAAATTCACGTTGCATTTTCTTTCATCCTCGTATGAAGGAATCGTCCGAAGTCATAAAGTGCTAAATCAGATAGAAATAAGTTGCATACAAGATAAACTCTGGGCCGGTGCATTGTCGTTATGCAGGAAGAAACTCCCCTCGCTCCAAAGCCTTGATCATTTTCTAATTAATGGAAAGTTCATCAGACATGCACAGAATTGTCCAACAGTGGTCTTCATGGATGATTTGTTGAATTTTACGGATGATTTTAAGCGTGGTTGCAGTCGAAAATCTTCCGGAAAGGTCCATGTGTTTCATCGAAGTTCAACCGACCTTAAATCGCAAAAATGCATGCATGCGGCTTAGTGCTTCGTTCCCAAATGCTTTCCGTATCATTTTAGATGTTTCAGTAGTACTTTTCAAATAAAGTTTCATACACGCGTGCTGCTTGTCGAGATACACAATTAGATTTTTACGCATACGTGCATACAAAAAAAATTGAGCGAACTAACAAGTTCAAACTTGTCACCCAACGGAGTCGATACTATTCGCGTTCTTACTCTACATCGTTAGTCCGGAAAATTTGGAACCTACCTGATAAATACATTTTTGGAGTAGAACCTCTTGTTTTTTATATTTAAATGATTTTTAATTAAGTAATATTTTCAGTCTTAAAAAAATACCAAAAAAAAACTTTGCAGCTCGGTGGTTGATGGTTATGGGTAATACTGAATTGCTAGTGTTATAGTGATATCACTGTAGAACGATCTCCTCAATGTTCTTGATATTAGTGTACGCTGATAAATGTTATAAGTCTAACATACTACTTGTGACGCATATATCAACACAGTTACTGCAGTCTTGTTTGTTGCATTTTTTATGAATTGATGATATATATGCTTCTTTCCACCTGTTGGGCACAGAATCTTCGTTTAAACACAAATTTAGCTAGAAACCTAAATAACTTGTCAGAGTCATATTTAATAATTCCTGCAGGTAGTATCCCAGTGCTACTGGTTTAAATATTAATTTTAAATTCGAAATAATTTAGAAGTTAATTAATATCATAATTTTTAGTTAAAATAGTTTTAAATTAATGTTCTCTATATTTAGTTGATTAAAAATCATTTTAAATATTAATTTTGTATTATACACGTACAATATAAATATACATTCATTCCCATTCGTGGTTTTAAACCAATGAATTTAGGTCCATAGAAATTTAGGAGATAAGATTTTAAGAATATTTATCCAAAATTATAGAAATCTTTGTAAAGTATTGTATTATAACTAGGGTTGTTAGGAATATAAGATTTCGAATCTGGATATGGATATGGATGTATTAGCAGTCTTTTATCGGTTTTCGTTATGGATATGGATATGAAATTATTTCGGATATCCTGCAGTTTCGGATAGTTTCAGTTATGAATATCTTTATATAGACTTTTTTTAGTCGTGTATCTACGTGGAAACAGAGGAAATTAAAAATAATTACAAAGTGAATAATATTTATTTTTAAGATTTTTTTTATATAGTTCCAGTCATTTGGCATTATGCATCACAATGAACAGCATAGAAATTAGCCTTAAAATTAGATAAATAATAAAATAGTAATAAGTTACACTTATATAGATGTAAATATTAACAAAGTATCTATTAATCAGCTTTTAATAAAAACTTTGGTACTAAATCATATATTATAAGATAAAGGAGCAAATATGTGTAACATAACAAAAAATAACTTTCTTATTGTCGAATATACGAGAATGGATTGAAAAGTTCGCGGCCTAGTCAAGAAAACACAATAAAATACGTCCAAAATATTTTTATTTTTCGACGTAATCTCCACCTAGCTCTATGTACTTCTTCCACCTGCTTTCCAAAGCTTCCACACCTGTTTGAAAAAAGATTCCTCAAGGTCTTCAAAATACTGGTTAACTACAGCTTCGACTTCTTCATTTGATGAATATTTCTGGCCACCGAGGTAATTTTTAGATTTGGAAACAGGCCACAGGAACCACAATCACGAATTTGAGCCATAGACTCAACAGACGTGTGAACGGAAGCGTTGTCCTAATGGAACAACACTTTCTTTTTCAGTAATACTAGGCGTTTCTCTTTAATTTTTTGACGTAAACGGCGCAAAAGGGTGTAATACTAAGTCGAGTTTATTGTTTCGCCTTTCAGTCCACCATATCCCAAAAAACTGACGCGATCACTTTTCCAGCCGACAGAATTATCTTCGCTTTCTTTGGGGTCGATTCACCAGATTTTTTCCACTGCTTGGATTGTTGTTTTGACTCTGGAGTAGGTAAACCCAGCTTTCGTTCACTGTCACAAACCTGTTAAGAAAATCTTGCGGATCAGCCTCAAACATCTCCAAACAGTTGCGAGAAATCGTGAGTCGAATTCGTTTTTGTTCAACTGAAAGCAATCTGGGTACCCACCTAGCGGAAACCTTAGAAATTCCGAGTTTGTTGGCAATGATGTTTTGTGTTTGTCCATACGAAATGCCTATAGCGTCTGCAATCTCCCTGATAGTTAATCTACGATTTTTCAATATGAGATCAGACACTTTGCCAATGTTTTCTTCTCCTTTGGTGTTAATCTTTTTTTAAACAGGTACTTGATGACCGCACGTTGTTCAATTTTTTCCATTTTTCCAAAAATGCTGCACTTGGTCTCACTAAACTCGTTCTAACCTAAAAACCACAAATTCTACAGCAACAAAATTTTACACTATGACAACCAAAGAAAGTATGGACTTATTGAGGGTACTGTAATAAAAATATTATAATTATTTTTTGGTAAGGCCGCTAACTTTTCAGTCCATCCTCGTAATAATATCTATAGAAAATAAATTAATATTTGTACTTTAGTAAAGGTAAATTATACTTAACAAAAAGTAACTTAGTAGCTTTATCACTAGTGAGCCGGTTCCTTAGAGGATCGTAAATTAATCCAGTAGCACTGAACAGCTGCTCACTCAGCACACTTCCAGCAGACGGCAGTGGTATTGTCTTACCACATTGTCAAAGATATGGTATTTAAGATTCAATTTTCATCATAAAAGTGGATTTTCATTAAGCAGCAACATTTTCTCTTTATTGTAATCGTTGAATAATGCCTTCATTACAATAAGTTGATTGTATATTTCATCATTAGTGTCTTATTTAGTTCTTCCTCGTCACTTACACTCAAAATTTCAGCCAGATTGGATTGAATGTGTGATGTGTTTCCGGTACTTGTTGTTGGCAACTCAACCTGTGGTCTCTTAGGCAAAGAGGCATATCCATCTTGAGTTGTTCTTGCGCAACTGAGCATGTTCAGAACTTCTAACTGTAAAT
>CM032454.1:125810416-125923822 GCA_019049505.1 Pachyrhynchus sulphureomaculatus
AAGCCAAATATGATAGCAAAAAAATCGTCACTTTTTAAATCATATCGGGAGGATGCTAATTTAAATAAATTTGACAAGTGCCAATTTTTCGTGATCATATTTGACTTCCACAGAAAAAACTAAATTTAGCAGCGAAAGAAATTTTTTGATAAGCTAAATGTTAAAATTCAGTTTAATTTCTTAAATGTCCTGTATATTAATAACGACCAAAAATACATATAAAGAGTTATATATTTTTAGTGTTCCGTACGGAACACTTATAAGATGACTTCGGTGCCTGTCCGTCTGTCTGTATGTCCGTCTGTCACACCCGATTTTCTCCGAAAGTATTTGTCATGGAAAGTTGAAATTTGGTAATAATGTAGGAATTGATTGCCTCATCAGAGCCATGTAGTTTTGAAAGTTAAATTTTGACTTAAGGGGTTAGTTTTGGGGTGTGAAATCGGAAGTGAAAAAAAATTTTTTGCTAGGTAATCGAGTGTGGTGTCAAATGAAGGCTTATGAAAACACGAGTAAAAAATATATATAATGTAATACTTGCGCGCACTTTTCTTTGTATTATTTTTAAAAAATCGCGAAAAATCGCTGTCCACCTGCCTTATCTCGAAAAGCACTCATCAAAAAATTTTGAAAAAATTCTGGAATATTCTCCACGGGGTGTAGATTGAACGAAAATTATCACGAGTGCATTATCTTTAATAATTTATCTGGTATATAAAAAAAAAAAAAAAATTTCAAGGTCATCAGTTTACAGTAAAGATTGGAAACAAACTTCGTTGAAAACTCATTTGGGGTGTGTTTTGTGAAGTCACTGATCATTTTATACCTCCGTAATGAAATTTTTTATTTTAAAAACAATCAACGTACGGAACACTAATTGCGCAAGTTCAACTTGCACTTGACCGGTTATTTTTGTAAACGGACTGATAAATCCCAATTGGCCCTGTAATCTGTCAAATTTGAGAAGTTATTAAATTTTGTTATCATATTTGGTTTCCTCATAAAAGAGTAACTTTAGTAGTGGAAGAAATTTTTTCATACGTCAAATAGGAAAATAGTAAATCTGGTAAGCATCTTAAATTTATTTGGCTTTGTAAACTGTCAAATTTGGCAAGTGACAATTTTTTCGTTATCATATTTGGCTCCCTCATAAACAACTTAGTTACACACTTAAAAGTTAAAATTCAATTCGATAAATTAAGTGCCCTGTCTGTCGGTAACTACTAAAATTAAATATCAAGAGTGATATATTTCTGTAAACTGACTGAGAAACGTTATTTAATGGTATTGTCATATGTAAAAGATACCATTTAATACAATTTTTGTTTTCTTTGTAAACTATTAATTTGACAAATGACAAATTTTGTGTTATCATATTTGGCTTCCTCACAAACAACTAAGTTTATTGGTAAAATAATACTTGGATTGATTCAGCCGATACTTGGTGGAGATTCATAACTAAAAGTTTTGCAAGAAGTAAAACAATACTTAAATTTCCACTAATTTTTTTATTTTTAACACCATTACATGTTTCGCTGTACGACAGCTTCTTCAGTTGGTTTGTTACAAAATGAGGGTAAAATTACTATAATAAATGGTTGGTTCACAATTTATGGCAGGTAACAAAATAATTTAATTAAAACAGATTTAGCAATGGTGAATTATTTAAGTCTAATTGTTCATTTATTAAGGAATCTGAATTTTTCAATTTGTTTATTTCTAAAGATTCTAGGTAATTAAGTTTTATGCTCTTTGTGCAAGTATGTAATATTTCAAAGTTTGGGTTGAATTGGTGGTTATTTTCAATTAAATGATTTGCCTAATTTGAGTTATTTTTTCTATTGATGTATGATGAAGCAAGTTCTTTTGAAAAACTTCTTCCTGTTTGACCTATATATGTTTTTAAGCAATTTCCACAATTTAATTTGTATACTCCGGATCTATTGTCTCTATCTGTTTTAGTTTTGTAAATTTTTATAAATTTGCCAAATGTGTTGGATGTTTTAAATGCTGTGTTAATATTTAATTTTCTCAAGAATCTATTTAATTTAGTGCTGCATGTACCATAGTACGTTATTGAATTTACATTTTTATATGGTTCTCTATTACTCGGAAACACTGTACTAATGGCTTTTTGTAAAGTTTTTTCTTGAAAATATTATCTATTATGGATGGCGAATAGTCATTATTTACTGCTAATTGTTTTATAATATTAAGTTCTTTTTGAAAATCGTCTTGGTTCAAAGGAATATTTATTAGTCTGTGAATCATATTATGAAAAACTGCAAGTTTGTGACTTGGTGGATGACATGAGGTATTATGGATAATTATGTCAGTATGTGACGTTTATGATAAATAGAAAAAATGTGTTTGTTATTATGTCTTTTTATTGTTAGGTCAAGGAAGTTTAAGCTATTATTGATTTCAATTTCACTGGTGAATTTTATATTTTTATATATATTATTCAAAAAATTTTGAAATGTGGCAAATTGTCTATCACTTCCTGTAAAACAACATAAGATATCATCAACATATCTATGCCAGTATACAGATTTTTTAAACAATGGGTGTTTGCTTGTTTGATTTTCTATGTTATTCATAAATATTTCGGCCAAAAGAGGACTAAGTGGATTGCCCATTATGAGACCGTCTAGGCTGCTCTATAAGTCGTTATTAAATTCAAAATAATTTGGTTCTAGGCAAACCTTTAAGCACTTTAAGAAGTCTTTTATTATTGGGTTAACTTTGAATTCAGAAAGAAGTTTTTCAATTAGTAATATAGTTTCTCTATTTGGTATGCTTGGAAAAATATTTTGAACATCGAAAGCGATAAATTTTGAATTGTCAGGTAACTTTAAATGTTTGATGTTTTCAACTAGTGGCTGTAAATTTTTTATTGCAAACTGAGCTTTAAATTTAGTGTTTTCTATGAGTACTTGAACAAGACGTTTTGATACTTTATAAGATGGGGCTGACACGAAAGATTATAGGATATATAGGATTATAGGATAACCCGTTTTGTGAAGTTTTATTAGTGAATATAGTTTAGATGTTTGTGGGTTCATAACCGTGAGAATTCTGAAATTTTTATCATAAAACAAACTTTTACAATTAGAAATCGTTGATTTAATAATCTTCTGATAACTTTTAGGTGGGTTACATTTTAAAACTGAGTATTTATCTGGGTTTAAGGAATCTATTGTTCTTTGGATATAATCTACCTTGTCAATCGCTACCACTGAATTACCCTTGTCTTCTTTTGCAAATATTATAACTGCTGATTTATTTCTAATGTCTCTTGTTAATTGAATATCTTGTCTTGGAGTATTTTAGCGTAAAAATTATTTTTTTAGTATAGTAGCAGTTGATGCAGAAGTAGCTCGCAATCATTCCCCAAATAATATTAGTAAAAAACACGAAGCAGCTACTTAATTACGTAGAATCTTTAGAAATAAACAAATTGAAAAATTCAGATTCCTTAATGAATGAACAATTAGACTTAAATAATTCACCATTACTAAATCTGTTTTAAATAAATTATTTTATTACCTGCCATAAATTGTGAACCAACCATTTATTATAGTAATTTTACCCTCATTTTGTAACAAACCATCTGAAGAAGCTGTCGTACAGCGAAACATGTCATGGTGTTAAAAATAAAAAATTTAGTGGAAATTTAAGTAGCGTTTTACTTCTTGCAAAACTTCTGGTAAAATAATATTTTTGAATCCTTAAATAGCAAAATAATAAATCAGTTGAGCCTACTAAAAGTTAAAATTAAGTTCAATAACTTAAATGCCCCATATATCGGTAACGACTGAAAATAAAAATCAAATATATATGTTTGCAAACGGAACGGAAAACGTTATTTAATAGCATGTTCATATGTAAAGGGTGCCACTTAAAAATCCTATTCGGCTTTTTAATATCTAAATTTGACAAGTGACAAATTTTTCATTATCATACGAGGACTGCCTTTTAAGATTTTACTAACGACCATTAAACACCAGATGTGACAATACCATTGTTATAAAATTTAACATTTGTTATTATTAGAACAGTGGCAGCTCAGAAATTGGTAGAGTAGTTTGTTTACAGTGAGCGTTTTAAAAAACAGTTTTGTGAATAAATGGAAATTTCACGTGAAGGTTTTCATTGTATGATTTTTACGATTTTAGTAAAGGCCTAACTCAACAACAATTCCTTGAATCGCTTCGTTCAACCTATGGTAATGAATCGACCATGCAGAATTTCGTCATGGTCGTGCTTCCGTCAGCGATGAATTTCGTGAAGGTCGACCAAAATCACTTGTTGTTCAAAAATACATCGATGATGTACGCAACATGACTGAAGAGGATCGGCATGTTACTTACCGTGAGATAGAGGCATCCTTAGGCATACATTGGATTTTGCATGAACATTTAACTATGAAAAAGATCTGTTCCGACGGATTACGAATAATTTGATGGAAACTCGAAAACAGGCTCGTATCAATTGGTGTAAGGAAATCCTCAAAAAATTCGACCGAGGACATGCAAAATCCGTATACAATATCGTAATAAGAGACGAAACTTGGATATATTCGTACGAGCCGAAAACTAATCAACAATCAACTGTTTGGGTGTTCCAAGATGAACATACATGAATACAACAAAAGTGGTTCGTTCGCGAAGCACTTCCAAAAACATGATCGCTTGTTTCTTTGGTTATACTGGACATGTTTCACGCATTTTTAGAGGATCGGAGAACAGTTAATGCTGAATGGTATACAATATTTTCAATATTTTGTTTTCCAGAAGTCATCGATGAAATCAGGAAAAACAACCGAAAACGTCGCATCATTCTTCATTAAGACAACACCAGCCCTCACAGAGCATGTCAAACAATTGATTATTTGACGGAAAAAAACAACAAATTAAAGTCTCATTGCCCGTACTCACTTGATTTATCGCCTAATGACTTCTTTTTGTTCCCAAATGTCAAAAAATGCTTGAACAGCGACTGTCATTACCTTAAGAAGCTGTTGAGTTCTTCCAAAACCATGTTTTTGAGATACCAACTTCGGAGTGGAAAATTTTTTTTGAAAATTGGTTTAAACCCATGCAAAATTGTATAAATCTTAACGGCGAATATTTTGAGACACAATAAAACGATTCGTAACAAAAAATTTTTTTCTTTCGTTGTTTTTGTAAAAACTTAAAAGGTAGCCCTCATATTTGGCTTCTTTATAAAAAACTAGTATTGGAACAATTTTCTTGGAATATTGAATGGGAAAATAGTGAATTAGGTGAGACACTTCAAAAAATGTCCCTGTCCATTGTCTTCAATTGTATGTCATTATCCTATAACTTAATTGCATATTATTATTTAATTATAATTTTGTGACAAAATTATACATTTATAGATATTTACAAAATGCTACTTTAAGCATCATTGTCATTGGCTAGATAGCCATTTTTCATTGATCTGATGCAGGCCTCTTCCAAAGACATCTTATGTATAGGCTAAGTATATCATTCATAGAATCGATACCCACCAACTCACTCATTTATTAAAAATTTCAATTACCACTTAAGCACCATTAGAAAGCCTTGGACTAAATATAATGTTTGTCTCTTCCCTTTAGTGAGGGACAGCAGGATAACATATTGCTTTAAAACTTTAAAGTAAAGTAAATTTTAATTTTTATTAGTCATTATCTAATTACCTTTAAGACATAAAACAAATGATAAAATGTAAGCCATTTATTCGAACCAATTCCTTATAAAGGTTCACTTATCATCTGTCAGATTATTGTAAATGAATAGGGCTTGGAAATCCGATACAACATTAATAAAGGTGACGGGTGACTTTTAATCTTTTGTGAGCCTATCCGTATTACCCAAAGGGAGATGCTTGCAAATTAATTTAATCTACTACATATACCTAGTCGAAACAAGTTTAAAGTTCTACATAATATATATATATATATATATATATATATATATATATATATATATATATATATATATATATAATATATATATATATATATATATAATATATATATATATATATATATATATATATATATATATATATATATATATATATATAGAAGGGTAGTCTTGACCGAGTAGTTAAACAGCAGGATTATGTTCTTGGGGGACCGCTTACCCCAAGAACATAATACTGCTATATATATATATATATATATATATATATATATATATATATATATATATATATACTCGTATATATATATATATATATATATATATATATATATATATATATATAGCCAAAATGGTAAATAAATGTCCGTCAACTGTTCAGCATATCATTGAACGTTACCGGAATGAAAATAGAATCGAGAATAAGTCAAGGTTGGCTCCAAATAAGATCTTCAATGAACGTGAAGAAAGATGGATTTTAAGAGAGGTATCAAATAATCCAAAAAAAAGTGCGCCAAGGTGGAAAGACAGTTTGGAAAAAGGTTGTTTTTTGTAACCCCGAAACAGTTCGACGGATCTTGCGAAATAATAATTTATATGGTCGAACTGCTAGAAATAGCCTTTCATTAGCCAAAGAAATAGACGCGTGAGATTGGAATTTGCCAGAGAGCATATCAATAAAGACTTGAACTTCTGGAATTCAGTAATATTTGCTGCTGAGACCAAAATAAACTTATTTGGGTCCGATGGAAAAATATCAGTGTGGAGAAAGCCTAACGAAGAATTAAAATTGAAAAAATATGAAAGCTACGGTAAAGCACGGCGGAGGTGGAGTGATGTTATGGGGCTGTATGTCATCTGCAGGAGTAGGTAACATGCATTTCGTCGAACGGAATATGAACCAATATGTGTACTTGGATATACTAAGGCAGCATCTCGTCGCTAGTGCCCAAAAATTAGATATTGAAAACAATTATCGGTTCTATCACGACAATGATCCAAAGCACACGTCATTTCGAGTGCACAGTTGGTTGCTTTATAACTGTCCAAATGTTATTAAAACACCAGCCCAGTCACCAGACTTAAATGTAATTGAAAATTTGTGGCTGACATTAAAAAATAAAGTAAATAGTGCCCCAGTATCAAATAAAACTGAATTAAAAGTAAAAATTACTGAAGCATGGAACACTATTTCCCCGGAGTATACTAGAAAGTTAGTTGAATCAATGTCCAGAAGATTACAAGCCGTTATTGATAATGAGGGAGGCCCGACCAAATATTAGCAGGCTTATTTCAAATTCTACAGTTTGTTTTCTCTAATAATTTTGGTATATTGAATTTTGCATCATTTAAGCTGTGACGTTAAAATCGCATATAATTTAATTAATTATTTATTGTTAATTAAGTAAGGCATATTTAAGACAAAAAATAATTCATATTTCTTTAGAACACTCTGTACTAATGTAATTTCAATAAGTTTTTTTTTCCAAATAAATAAAGAGGCACTGAGACCAGTTAGTCTTTTCTTAGAGCGACTGCATCATTTAAGCTGTGAGTCACTGTATATATATATAACACATGGGCTGAAAAGTCCCGGGCCTAACAAAGAAAACACGGTTTTTTTGGTTCAAAATTAGCTTTATTCATCAACGTAATCTCCATCAAGAGCAACGCAATCATTCCACCGCCGCTCTAACATTTCAATACCACTTTTGTAGAACGATTTATCTTTTGCCTCAAAATAGGCCTCAGTTTCAGCGATAACCTCTTCATTCGTGCGAAATTTCTTACCGGCGAGCATTTTTTTTCAGGTCTGCGAACAGCCAGTAGTCGCTGGGAGCCAAATCTGGCGAATACGGTGGATGTGGGAGCAATTCGAAGTTCAATTCATGTAGTTTTGCCATTGTTTTGATTGACTTGTGACACGGTGCGTTGTCTTGATGAAACAAAATTTTTTTCTTTGCCATATGCGGTCGTTTATTTGCAATTTCGGCCTTCAAACGCTCCAATAACGCTATATAATATTCACTGTTGATGGTATTTCCTTTCTCAAGATAGTCGATGAATATTACACCACGCACATCCCAAAATACCGAGGCCATAACCTTTCCAGCCGATTGTTGTGCTTTCGGGCGCTTTGGACGAGGTTCACCAGTTGCTGTCCACTCAGATGACGATCGTTTTGATTCCGGAGTGAAGTGATGGATCCATGTTTCATCCATTGTCACATATCGACGCAAAAATTCCGGTTTGTTACGTTTAAACATGGCCAAACACTGCTCAGAATCATCAACACGTTCTTGTTTTTGATCAACAGTGAGCAAACGCGGCACCCACTTTGAACAGAGCTTTCTCATAGTCAAATGCTCATGCAATATAAAGCCAACACGTTCTTTTGATATCTTTACGATGTCAGCTAACTCACGCAACTTCACTTTTCGATCATTCAAAACGATTTTATGGATTTTTTTGATGTTTTCTGGTGTTACCGCCTCATTTGGACGTCCACTGCGTTCTGCATCATCGGTGTCTCTACGACCACGTTTGAAGTCAGCAAACCAACGTTTTATTGTTGTTTCTGATGGAGCGGAGTCCCCATAACACTTTTCAAGCCATTGCTTCGCTTGAACGGTATTTTTTCCCATCAAGAAGCAGTGTAAAATTAAAACACGAAATTGTTTTTGATCCATTGTTTTGAAAATAACAAAAGTAGCGTCACTCTTAGCACAATAACTCACAAACTAATGAATAGAATATCATGAAATTTTAACAGCTGTCTTTTGAAGGTTAGTATTAACTGAAAAAAAGGTGACTGCAATAAAACTAGCGCCATCTATGTGTTAGGCCCGGGACTTTTCAGCCCATGTGTTATATATATATATATATATATATATATATATATATATATATATATATATATATATATATATATATATATATATGAATTTGCACGACGTTTCGCCAAAATCTCATTTGGCATTTTCAAGTGCTCCCGCTGCTGCTGCTACTCGATACTATGATCTTGCTGCTGCTGCCGCTCGAAGCTAACTCAGCAGCAGCAAGATCACAGTATCGAGTAGCAGCAGCAGCGGGAGCCCTTGAAATATCAAAAGAGATTTTGGTGAAACGTCATGCAAATTAGACGTACGGATTGAAACCTAGAATTTTAATGTATTACATTCCACCATCCGTGAAAACCTCTATTGTAACTGCATATATTGAAATGGGTGACTCGTGGGGCCATATAGAAGCATATCCAATACTTTTGTTTTCCAATTCGAAAATTTTTGAAAAATTAAAAAAAGGGGCAAAACTGCCTTTTACGAAATTACTTATAAAATTAACCCGCCCCTGAATGGCCGTTACTGTACGCGCCGGTCTGTGTTGCTAAACCTACGATTTTCTTCAATAATTAGGGATTTTTAAATTTTGGGTACAATTAATATAACAAATTAAAATAATAATAGATAATACACCGCACACGTAGTAAAAATAATATGTAACCATAATTTCTTATTTATTATATCAAAGGAATTTCGTTGATTACAGGCGAAAGCAAGCTCGTAATTGACTTGATCATAACTTGATGAAAATCCATCTTATCCAATTTTGACTGTGGAAAAAAGAAAAAAAAAACGAAATATGTCATGTATTATTCACCAATATAATAATAAGTGAGGATTTTTGCTCATCAAATAATCTCAAAAAAAAATTGAAAGCAAGTACGTTGATTCTTGAAGTTATTGCCCCTTAACAACTGATTCTAACCTTTAAATGTTTTATTTTGATGTACCTTAAATGGGCAATTGCTCTCCATATAAGATATCCTAGGTTTTGCGTTACATAATCACTAAATAAACTACTCGTACTCCGCTTTTCAAGCAGTCTTTTATATGGAGAACATCTTCTCTTTGCAATAATTTGCCCAGGACTGTGTTTCCCACCGAGTACAATTTACAGCTATTCAAGAGCAACATGAATCGCTTTCTCCGCACACGTGTCGCTCCTACAGCGCTTTAGGGACTTCCCTGCAACACGTGTGCTAGACCCATAAAAAAAAAGCACCAGTTCGCAGTTTTTTATTTATAATTTTATATAATAAAATCTAGTCCGGTAGGTAATTTTGACATTGAGATTTGCTAGCTATTTTTTGTGGATTCTGCTTTATAAGCATTTTTAGAATTTCTATTTGATAATGGTTATGATCTAAACTGCAAGCAATAAATATTTATAAAAATAGTAAAAAAAAAACTAAGAAACGAATAGCCCAAATGAAAAATTTTGAAGTTCGTTATTCATATCGCTATTATGGTACGGTCTGTTTAAGAATTAAACTAGAAAAGTACTGGATTTCAGAAATACAAGTAGGTGGGAGTTGTGAAAATTAATAATAGAATGGAGGTTGGTCTCACGTACCCATTCTCTCCACACAGGTGTATTTTCCAGAAGAGTACTAGTTGTTATACATCAAGTATATTACACTATTTAAAATAAAATTTAAAGACTGTTGCTATTACAACAAGAAAATGTTGACGTCTACTGCAGCTAAGCAGCCAATTACCAAAAAAACTATATATCTAAACTTGGTTTACCTCAATGCGCCACGTAGTGCTTACAGTAGGTAATGTCTTATTAGCAATATAGTCGTAAAATGTATTAATGGCATTAACTACTTACACCTAAACCAAAAGCAACCGGTCGATTCAGTATGGTAATTCAACCATACACGACCAATTTATAATCATCGTGGATGCACCCTGAGAAATAGCCTTTCCGCCGTGACAGATATTTGACGTTTTTGCGTTGCCTTTACGTTGGAGAGATAAAATTTGTTTCCCACAATTAAACGTTTAACATCTGTTAAACAACAGAAAATACACGAAAAACGTTAGAAGACTTGCAAGCATTGGTTGAAAACGTGAATAGTGTCGAAATGGCTCTGACGATAAACACGGAAAAGTCAAAATTTGTGCTCGTTTCTCATCAAATTAACAATTGCCAATTATTTCTTGAAGGAAAACAAATAGAGCATGTAGAAAAGTATAAATATTTAGGCACCTATATCACATCCGACACTGACCAAGACACTGGAATTAAAACGCAAGAAAATCATTTTTAAAATTCGAGACAATGTTCTGCAACAGAAACTTATCCCTTGCTTTAAGATTACGTTTCTTGGAATGCTACGTATGGTCTTATCTTTTATATGGAGTCGAGACATAGACGTTGAACCAATACACTACTAAGAAGCTGGAAGCATTTGAAGTGTGGCTCTATCGGAGAATATTAAAAATCCCAAGGACAGCCGGGATCACTAATGAAGCCTGGCCTATCATCTACGAAGGATAGGCCAAGATAGAAAACTCTTGACAATCATAAAAGTATGAAAAACATCTTACTTAGGTCATATACTCAGAAACGACAAATATTCACTATAGCGAATTATCATGCAGGGAGAAAAGGTGTCAGAAGAAAAAAAAAACTTGGCTGAGAAACATCAGAGAATGGACTGGCAGGAATGTAGGGGAGTTGTTTCATGTTGCAAGGGACAGAGAAACATTTAGAGAAGTGGTCGCCAACCTCCATTAGGAGAAGGCATGGGAAAAAGAAAATATGTCTTACGCAAAGCATAAAGAAATTAAATTTTGCTGCATTACATGTGTTTTAAGTGATGGTTCAACAAAATTTGATTTTTGATAATGTTCCTTCAAAACTTGTATACTTAATTTGTTGGTGTTATGAAAGAATTATTTTAAAAGGTAAAAATTTTTATATTTTTTTTAATAAATTTGTTTTGTTTTAAGTTTCTTGAATAATTAGAAGTCATCTTATAAGAAATTTTAGTGCATTAGATTCTGCTATGGCTTGTTTTAGACGGATTATAGTTTTTGTAATAGTATTTATTCTTACAATAAGAAACTATTCTGGGATAAATGGGTTAAAATTTTTATGTTTTAAGTGATGGCTCAACAAAATTCGATTTTTGACAGTGTTTCTTAAAAACTTGTATCATTAATTTGTTGGTGTTACGAAGGAATTATTTTAATATACATACATACATATACATATATATATATATATATATATATATGTATATATATATATATATATATATATATATATATATATACATATACATATATATATATATATATATATATATATATATATATATATATATATATATATATATATATATATATATATATATATACATATATATATATACATTTATATATATATATATATATATATATATATATATATATATATATATATATATATATATATAATATATATAAAATATATATATAAGTATATATATATATATATATATATATATATATATATATATATATATATATATATATACCGGGTGACAGCCTGTAATTTTTTTATTTTGAAAGTTACATATTTGCATTTTTAGATACCGGTATAAGATATTGTTAGACTTTTTTATCACTTAAGAAATATTTTAACTACTTCCGGTTTGACCGGAAGTGACTGCAACTTTCTTATTTTTAATGGAACTCCGTATATTTTTTATCAATTTCAATTCGCTTTGAAATCCTCTTTCCAACGATGTACACAAGTTGATATTTGTTTGAGAGGTGACCGGCAAAAATTGATTTAAACTCTTAAACTTAGGCGGCCATGGCGGATATACTAGCAATTGTTTTTTGTTCGTTTTATCTCACTTTGGAAAGAATTTAAGACTATCCATTTATCGTGCCATTTTTGCGAGCCTAAGTGGCTCCTACAAAATTTTATGCTTTACATTTTAGTTACAGAATTTTCTCTTTAAATAATGATCAATATCACCGAAATGAAGATAGGAAGACATATTTTTTATTTAACCTAGTTACACATTACAGGTTTTTTGCCAACATACATCTAGAGAGATATAAAATATGTTTTACGCGGATTGTATCGTATGTGTGGAAAACTAACAGAGATAAATTAGTCATAAAACTAAAATAGAAGTTACAATCATTTATCATCATCAGTAGGAAATTGTATTTAAAATGTTATCAGCAAGACAAGAAAATACTTTTTTAGACGTCAAGAGTCTTAAGAATTTGGTCTATCTCGATGTGACAAAGTTTCGAATTTATGTTTCTGCGTAATTTTCTTAAAATCGGCCCACATCAGTTCGAAGGAGCCCTTGAGATTTTTAAAATCAGTTACCGGCAATTTACATCTCAGTAACCTAGACCGACCGAAAAGATGTTATCTGCATCTTTTATTACATATAGGTATTACGACGATCTACTTAGATATTATTTTATTTATTTTTCATTTGTTTTTAAGCAGTTTCCAATTCACTCCGGCTTACTTCAGAAATTTCTTCCGAGCCAATGTTAAGAATATGTTTTTGCTACTGATATAGTGGAAAAATAAAGTTTTGTGTTGGATCCCTTTATTTCACCTGTTATGTCCTTCCTATCAGTTACTATGTTACTTGTACGTATATAGCGAGTATAATCGGCATCGTCATCATTTAGGTATTACTTATAAAAACTTATCGAATTCCAATTAATTAATGTGATTCGTCGGATTTACTTAACATTTCTTCAATAACATTTAAATTATCATGTTCAGAGAACAACTTGTCTACCTAGAAGAACATTCTTACTTAACAGTCGTTTTAAGCATTTGAATCATTCCTGGCCATTTCAGATACTCAATTAGAGATTTCTTTTACTAAATCTAAAACATGAGGCATATACTCTTTTACTTTTTCTTTATCGAGAGAGTGTTTTAAATTAATTTGGGTACATATATCATATAATTAATTCGCGTATGACGCTAAAAAGCTTTTTTTAAAATTTAACCCCGATCGATCGGTAGTAAACCACTTCTTTTATATACAGTCTGTGGTAGTTTAAGTTCTTCAAATTTGCTTTCTAAAGTACCCATATTTTTTGCCGGTTCCTTAACTGCATGCCCGTCCTCGTCGCAATTTTAAAATTCCGTAGTGCATAAAATACGATTATGAGGATGCCAGTTAATATCCAGATAATGTCAAGTTAAAGTTATATGATTTTTTTTTGTTTTTTACTTTCTCTCCACATATCTGTAGTCCCGCACACACAACCTTTTTTATAACTGGTCGCAGGTTAGAAAGAAAATTGTTTAAGTACCTGTCTATACAATTTTATTAAAATGTAGCCATACATCACTTGAACCACTTCCTTTATTTTTTTGTACTCATCGCTTTTAATTTCTTTGAAAATATTCATTATTAAATTGAAAAATTCTTAATTGCATATACCCCAAGGAATGTACACGAAATAATGGGCGATTAATATAATAATAGTATAAAAAAAATTGTTTTCTTAAGTATTTTTTTGCTGAATCCCAAAAAATCATAAAAAATAGACAACCACCGTGATATATTTTCAGAAAACACACTTAAAGTTGCCAAAAATCCATTTTAATAAATAAAATGTAAAATTGTACAATAATTAAAATTATGGACACTCACCCACTCACATTCTCCCATATTCACTAAACCAATCTATCCACAAAATTGACTTTTAAAACTGCATTTTGCAACCTTTTGTTCCTAAATAGTAAACGGATATTTTTTTTCAACGCTAAACACTATTCCTCATGTTTTCATATCAAATTCGGATTTGAAACTTAAAAAACTACTACTAGAAATGATCTTGTTTAGTTTTCTCTTTATTTATTTAAAAAAACATTAAGAACTGCTGCTCTTTCAAAATCATATGAAGTTTGTTTCGACGAAACAATGATTGTACTAATCAGCCAAGAGAAATTTATTATCAAATCGATGTAATAAAAAAACTTATTGATATGCTTATTGAGAAATTAGAAACTGTTAATATCACTACAAAACAAGCCAGAGATGATGCTGATGTTCTTATCATCGAAACAGCTATTGAAGAATCAAAACATCAAAGGACTGCCGTCATCATAGGAGAAGATATAGATTTGCTCATCATTTTAATTGGACGTACTCAATCACATCAACAAGAAATTTTCTTAAAAAAAAGTTGGCAAAGTCAATGTTAAAACACAAATATACTCCTCCAAAAGTTTCGATAAATATCCCCGAATTCCTTGACGATTTAGAGACAAATATCCTTGACAACGAAGATGATGATAATGAATTGGAAATTTTCAAGCGACCGGAAGACGATAATGAAAAAGAAGAAAATTGAGACTCATGTCCTTCTAATTATTAAAGTTTACGTAAATCCTCCCCACATTTGAATTTCAATTGTAGTAAACATTGCAGTACATAATTGCTAAGTAAAAATATAATTAAAATGTATTTACTCTACTCCTTTTCTACTTAAAATCTAATTTAGATATATTAGAATATAATTAAGATATACATAAAGTATTCTACTTAACATTTTTTAATTACACGAAGTATTATTAAACAAATATATTTGATAAATGAAAAATATTATTAAATATAATATATTAGTTAATAAATAATGCAAATTATTTATAATTATGGATTTTTTAGTGATTAATTAACTTTATACGACGTATTATTTACCGGGACTCACGGTTGACCTTACATTATGCTATGTATGGCTGAGCGCTGCACGCTCTCCGCGCTCTATCTCAAAAACGGTTAAGCGTATAAAAAAATGTTTAGAACAAAATTTGTAGAGAAATTTATGCTCTAAAATTTTCATAATAGATGCAAATATCATTAAAACGCGGACACAAGATTTTATGAGACTTTTGAGACAACTTTTAGAATGCCAAAATAAAGGTTTATACAAGTTTACAGCTTATTATCTCTCATTCCGAGGTGAAACCCCTAATGTGACTGGACAATATTCATTTGAAACTACTCGGACTGCATAGCAACCAGAGGCCAATTTGGTATTTAAGGCTTGAATGTGGGCAATAAACTTCAGTTTATCATCAATTCAAATACCCAAGAACTTTGTCAAAGCCTTGTTGAAAGTGGGTATATGATCTGCAGCCACTTCAAATTTAAAAGTAATTATATTCGTTTTATTGATGTTGAAACTAAGCTAATTGCATTGCATGTCGGCCGGCACGTTGCTCATCAACGCATCAGCTTTCATCCACAAAAAAAATTAACGACTCTGAAATATCGTTCGTATCGTGGCCAAATGGTCAATAGAGTACTTAGCCATACTTACTAAAAAACTCCTCAGACATGCCCTTCACCAGCTGTTGTTATTTTCTAAGTGAAAATTATTTCAGAGAAATACTCCTAAAACCCTACAAAAATAGTTTGTCAAACAGTATTTCATGAGTTACATTGTCGAAAGCCTTAGAAAAGGCGCAAAAGACTGCTGCAGCTAGATCACCCTCGTTGAGCCTAAGATATGAGCGCTCCAAGAAATGAAACACAAGTCAGTTATATTTTTATCCTGTTGAAACCCAAATTTTGAAGGTTGTATGATAGTGTGATGATCAAGGTGACTGAGCATTCTCCTTTTAACAGGTTTTTCAATTGAGAAATTATCTCCTTTGTGAATTGGTCGGGATAGTGGCAGTTTTCCGTGATCAAAGGAGGAATTAACATCGCCAACCAGAACATTCTCACAGTTATCAGGCAGACAACCGAACACCCATATTGAAATTCCATCAATTCCAGCAGAGTTCCTGTCTTTGATATTTTTTATTCCAGATTTTATTTCCGCTAAGTCGGTACATACAATTACGTAACTTCTCTTTTTTTTTCAAAAAATTATATCTGTTGACATGGGGTTTCAAGAACTAAACTGGTGAGCAAAAAAATCGGCTCAAAATTCGTTTTGGGATGATACCAATTTCCATAGCATACCTGATGCTTTTTACTGATTGAAATGATTGAAGGGGAAAATAGGGATTGGAAATAGGGCTAAAAGAAAGAAAAAATTAAACAAATTTTAAGTTTAACAATTAAATTTATGAATAAAAACCAAAATCAATATTTTGTATTACCCCCATAGCCCTTATTACTGCTTCCAGTAGGTTTTCATGGAACGTGTGAGCTTTTTCACCACTGTCTGTGGAATTCTTCTCCACTCTTACGCCGTCGCAACCTTGAAACTCTTGAGCGATGCAGGGACTGGCTCGAACCCTTCTTTTGGGCTCATCCTACAAGTGCTCGATTGAATTGAGATCAGGACTTCGCTAAGCCCAGCAAAATGTGAGTATTCCAACTTCTACCAGGTATTGCCACACCGATGCAGCAGCATGTGGCTTCGCATTGTCGTGTATTAGCACGAAGTTATCGCCAACAATCCCAGCGTAAGGAACGACGTGTTCCTGCAGGATCTCCTCGATGTACCGGTGAGCAGTTAATCCACAGCTACAAGTAGCAAAAACCAAATCGGTTTTCGTATCCAGTGACATACCTCGCCACACCATGACAAAACCTCCTCCGTATGCGACCGTTTCAGTAATGCACTGCGCTCCCCAGACCTCCTATAGACTTGTCTTCTTCCATCATTGCCATGTAGGCACATTCGGGACTCGTCGAAGAATAAAACGGAGCGCCATTGCTCTAAGGTCCAGCCGACATGTTCTCGGGCAAATCAAAGTTGTGCTTGTCGATCGGCTGCTATTAATTTGGATCCGTTAGCTGGTCTCTTCGGAGTACACTCCGAGGTACACCTTCTTCTTCATGATCCTGATCTCCGTGTAAAAGTGCCAGTCTCTTGGTAAAGTCTGTAGACTCTGGACACAGCTGACTGGCTCAGGTGCAGATGCGCAACGACTACAAGTTAGCTATGCCCTTCTTGCAATAGGGCAATGACTTGTGCCGTTTCTTCCGGGGTGGTATCCATTTTCCGATGACGTAATTAGTGAGAGATGTTAAAGGTTAAAGTTCCAATAAAAGAATAATAAGAAAATGCAGTTGCATGTGTTTTTATAGGGATGAATAGCGCACAACGAGTACATTGCTGAGCGAGCAAAAACGATTTTATTGAGTAAAACCGTTTTAATCAGTAGAACTTTTTGGAAATCCAAATGTTTTTGGTGTTATTGGAAAGAGTAGAAAATCAGTATTCTAATGATATCAAAAATAATACCTCAGTTTGAAAAATTAAATTCAAGGAGTAGTGTTAAATGAAGAAAAATCGTTTGAGTCGATTTTTTTGCTCACGAGTGTATTTAGTGCTCAAGACATAACATTATTTATTTTATTTCTTGTGACTTACAATTAATTTTTCTTCTGTGGAATACAGTTTTTATACTTTTAAATTCCATTGCCACACATTAAAATTTTATTTTTCATAGACATTCAGCTCCAAAAAAAGTCGTAAAAGCAAAATTTAGAATAAAGATATAGAGAATAAAGATAATCTCAAAGGAGCCTGGAGTTTTTACTGGGTCAACGTTATGCTCCGATAAAAGACCGCTTGTCGGCCCAAAATTTAATTTGCCTGACAGGGGTCCCTTAATTAAAATGTATTATGAACGCGATGGTTTTTTCGCTACACTGCATAGTGATGATCACTCTAATTATGACATGAAAATTAATTAACGGTTGCTTATATTTTCTTTTGTCACTGTGTCATTGCCTTTTTTTACAGATGTGTGGATAAAAAAGTGTGAAAGAAATTAATGTGTGTATAAAATTGATGTAATAATATTAAACATACACCTCGAATTTTCTAAAATTCGTTTTTTTTACGGATTTCTATTCTCTATACTTCTAAGAACTATTCAAGAAAAAAAAAAATTAAGAAAATTTCATTCCATTACAAAGTTATAGTATTAAATGTAACCTGGCGTCGGATTGGGACCGTTACCTATTTTCAGACACTGTCTACAATATTACTCGGAAAATTTTTACTATTTTTTTAACTTTTTTTTAAATCTTATTAATTACTTTTTCAGCAAAATATCGAGAGGTTTATAAATAATTAAACATAAATTTTTTAGTCGAAAATTGCATACTAAAGTTTGAAACACCGGAAATTTTTTATTTCTGAAAAAAAACAGAAATCCCTTCGAAAATTTTTAACTACTACATAATTTTACAAGATTAATTTTTATTTTTGCATATTGGATTATTTTTTTTGAAGTTATCCTGCAGACAAGAAGGCGCCATAGTTTTCATCAGTGACCCATGTAACCCATAAAAAATAATGTTAAGATTTAAAACATATTTTAAAAAAAAGTTTTTCTTATAATTTAAACTACTATAAAAATATATAATCGACATTTGTATTATTCACTTAATAACATTAAAATTTTTTTTTTTAATATACATACTTTTTTCAGCGCCCAGGTGTATATAAACCCTTAAATAACATTCTGAAATGAACATAATATCTCAATAATCAAATTCTGATAAGAAATTGTCTATAATACACAACAATTAATTTTATACGCCTCTTAGGAACCATACCGTATTTTGAATGGTAATTCTCTTTTGTGAAAAATATTGAATTCAGTCATGGATTTTTAAATTAAGTATAGGTTTTCATTGTCACTAGGATTTTTTTTATAAAGTTCGAGGTCTACTATGGATAGTGGTTGTTTTTTCCTTTTTTGTAAAAATCTCTGCCCACTTGGCCACCAATTTTTAAATTAGGTGTAAGTTTCACTGTAGACAGAGTTATTTTGCCGAAAATCTCCCCCCCCCCTCGATCATCAATTTTTAATTTACAGGACATTAAAAGCAAAATATAAGCGTTGTTTTATACAGTTTTTCTTATTTTTGTTATTCTTGACAAATCATTTCTAATCGTTAAATGTATATATTGATAGATGGCTAAATATATCAATACCAAAGGGATCAGTAAATATATAGTGTGCGGGTGGTCAATCGTAAATTAAATATATTAGATTTAAACATAAACAGATAAAAACAATGAAATTTATTAATTAATAAGCTTAATTAATAATATTTAAAGAAATGAAAATAGTTTAGAGAAAGACAAAAGAAATAATCGATTGAAAATAATAAAAAGAGAAACAATGTGTTGAGAAAAGTCTTATTTTTCTCATAATGGGGAATCAGTCCCCGACTGTCGTTTCATCTCCACCTATTTGTCGATTGACGACCCCACCTCACTTCTAGCGTCGTCCTTTTTTTCTTAAGATACGTATCTGTATGCCCCCTCCTCTCCCCTTAACCCACCACGTCACGGCTAATGCTGTATACTATAAACTAGTTACATTTTCTCATTTCCAATTTAAATTTTAGTGCATAATATTAATAGGTAATTGGAATACGATATTTTATTTAGCAGGCCAAAAAAAATTTGTAGAAATCATAACAAGGAAACCAGTCTAATTAAAATTTACGCAAATGCTTCAAGAACATTCAAAATGATAAAAACAAAAGAATGACTGTTTATTAAGAGTATAAGTTTTGATATATATATATATATATATATATATATACGAGGCTGGTTTGAAAAGTCCGTGCAAAAATAAAAACTACTTATGTGTTTGGGATAAACCTTTTTTATTTTTCGACATTGTCTCCTTTTAGGCTTATACACTTCGTCAAACGATGTTCTAGTTTGGTGATCCCTTCCGAATAATAGGATTTGTCCAAGTCTGCAAAATATCCATTAGTATCTGCAATCACCTCCTCGTTTGAATAAAATCTTTGTCCCGCTAGCCATTTCTTCAAATTGGGGAACAAATAGTAGTCCGAGGGAGCCAAGTCTGGAGAATAGGGGGGATGTGAAACGAGTTGGAATCCTATTTCCATTAATTTTGCGACCACAACTGCTGAGGTGTGTGCTGGTGCGTTGTCGTGATGGAAAAGGACTTTCTTGTGGGCCAATCGCGGGCGTTTTTCTTGCAGCTCGGTTTTCAAACGGTCCAATAACGATGAATAATATTCACCTGTAATAGTTTTACCCTTTTCCAGATAGTCCATGAGGATTATCCCTTGCGAATCCCAAAAGACAGTCGCCATAACCTTTCCGGCCGAAGGAACGGTCTTCGCCTTTTTTGGTGCAGATTCCCCCTTGGTAACCCATTGTTTAGTTGGTTGTTTGGTCTCAGGAGTATAGTAATGTATCCATGTTTCATCCACAGTGACGAAACGACGCTTAAAGTCCTCCGGATTCTTCTGGAACAGCTGCAAACCATCCTTGCAACATTTCACACGATTCCGTTTTTGGTCAAGCGTGAGCAATCGCGGCACCCATCTTGCGGATAGCTTTCTCATGTCCAAATGTTTATGCAAAATATTATGTACCCGTTCAGTCGAGATGCCCACAGCACTAGCAATCTCACGCACCTTAACTCTTCTGTCATCCATCACCATATCATGGATTTGATCAATGATTTCTGGAGTCGTAACCTCCACAGGCCGTCCAGAACGTTCAGCGTCACTTGTGCCCATATGGCCAGTCCGAGAATTTTGAAACCACTTATAAACTGTTCTAATCGAAGGTGCAGAGTCACCATAATGTTTATCAAGCTTCTCTTTAGTCTCCTGAGGCGTTTTGCCTTTCATAAAGTAATGTTTAATCACCACACGAAATTCTTTTTCGTCCATTTCTTGAAAATCACTCGACTTCCTTGATTCACACGAATGCCAAACACAAATAAATAGACCAATATGGCTGAAACTTGGTGTGCGTTCATTCAAGAGATGCTACTAACTAAACATGACCTCGATACGCGCCGGTAGTGCCATCTCTCGGACTTTGCACGGACTTTTCAAACCAGCCTCGTATATATATATATATATATATATATATATATATATGGTATATATATATATATATATATATATATATATATATATATATATATATATATATATATATATACCATATAAGGTTATGGCGACTGTCTTTTGGGATTCGCAAGGGATAATCCTCATGGACTATCTGGAAAAGGGGTAAAACTATTACAGGTGAATATTATTCATCGTTATTGGACCGTTTGAAAACCGAGCTGCAAGAAAAATACCCGCGATTGGGCCACAAGAAAGTCCTTTTCCATCACGACAACGCACCAGCACACACCTCAGCAGTTGTGGTCGCAAAATTAATGGAAATAGGATTCCAACTCGTTTCACATCCCCCCTATTCTCCAGACTTGGCTCCCTCGGACTACTATTTGTTCCCGAATTTGGAGAAATGGCTAGCGGGACAAAGATTTTATTCAAACGAGGAGGTGATTGCAGATACTAATGGATATTTTGCAGACTTGGACAAATCCTATTATTCGGAAGGGATCACCAAACTAGAACATCGTTTGACGAAGTATATAAGCCTAAAAGGAGACAATGTCGAAAAAATAAAAAAGGTTTATCCCAAACACATAAGTAGTTTTTATTTTTGCACGGACTTTTCAAACCAGCCTCGTATATATATATATATATATTATATATATATATATATATATATATATATATATATATCAAAACTTATACTCTTAATAAACAGTCATTCTTTGTTTTTATCATTTGAATGTTCTTGAAGCATTTGCGTAAATTTTAATTAGACTGGTTTCCTTGTTATGATTTCTACAAATTTTTTTTGGCCTGCTAAATAAAATATCGTATTCCAATTATCTATTAATATTATGCACTAAAATTTAAATTGGAAATGAGAAAATGTAACTAGTTTATAGTATACAGCATTAGCCGTGACGTGGTGGGGTTAAGGGGATAGGAGGGGGCATACAGATACGTATCTTAAGAAAAAAAGGACGACGCTAGAAGTGAGGTGGGGTCGTCAATCGACAAATAGGTGGAGATGAAACGACAGTCGGGGACTGATTCCCCATTATGAGAAAAATAAGACTTTTCTCAACACATTGTTTTCTCTTTTTATTATTTTCAATCGATTATTTCTTTTGTCTTTCTCTAAACTATTTTCAATTCTTTAAATATTATTAATTAAGCTTATTAATTGATAAATTTCATTGTTTTTATCTGTTTATGTTTAAATCTAATATATTTAATTTACGATTGACCACCCGCACACTATATATTTACTGATCCTTTTGGTATTGATATATTTAGCCATCTATCAATATATACATTTAACGATTAGAAATGATTTGTCAGGAATAACAAAAATAAGAAAAACTGTATAAAACAACGCTTATATTTTGCTTTTAATGTCCTGTAAATTAAAAATTGATGATCGAGGGGGGGGGGAGATTTTCGGCAAAATAACTGTGTCTACAGTGAAACTTACACCTAATTTAAAAATTGGTGGCCAAGTGGGCAGAGATTTTTACAAAAAAGGAAAAAACAGCCACTATCCATAGTAGACCTCGAACTTCATAAAAAAATCCTAGTGACCATGAAAACCTATACTTAATTTAAAAATCCATGACTGAATTGACTATTTTTCACAAAAGAGAATTACCATTAAAAATACGGTATGGTTCCTAAGAGGCGTATAAAATTAATTGTTGTGTATTATAGACAATTTCTTATCAGAATTTGATTATTGAGATATTATGTTCATTTCAGAATGTTATTTAAGGGTTTATATACACCTGGGCGCTGAAAAAAGTATGTATATTAAAAAAAAAATTAAATGTTATTAAGTGAATAATACAAATGTCGATTATATATTTTTATAGTAGTTTAAATTATAAGAAAAACTTTTTTTTAAAATATGTTTTAAATCTTAACATTATTTTTTATGGGGTTACATGGGTCACTGATGAAAACTATGGCGCCTTCTTGTCTGCAGGATAACTTCAAAAAAAAATAATCCAATATGCAAAAATAAAAATTAATCTTGTAAAATTATGTAGTAGTTAAAAATTTTCGAAGGGATTTTCTGTTTTTTTTTTCAGAAATAAAAAATTTCCGGTGTTTCAAACTTTAGTATGCAATTTTCGACTAAAAAATTTATGTTTAATTATTTATAAACCTCTCGATATTTTGCTGAAAAAGTAATTAATAAGATTTTAAAAAAAGTTAAAAAAATAGTAACAATGTTCCGAGTAATATTGTAGTTGGTAGTTGGACTTGCGCAATTAGTGTTCCATACGGTAATTGCTTCACAAAAAAAATAAAATCCTTACCTATGCTAAGTTCATTAGGGACATGTATATATCTTAAAATTCAATACGTTTTTCCTCGGTTAATAATGTATAATAGTTATACCATCTTAGACACCTAAAAGCCAATAAATCAATCTAGCTTAATCTAGAATCTAATAATAAAAGTGTAAAACAAATATTTATTACCTAAATATTTATTTAATTATAAACAAATAAAATAAAATTCTTTTATCTTGGTACAGTAGTAATGTACTGAGTTTTAATATTTTTTTCGTAATTTTTTTAGAGTTCACAAAACACACCCCAAATGAGTTTTCAACAATGTTTGTTTCCGATATTTGTTGAAAACTAATGACCTTGAAATTTATGTTTTTTTTTAAATGTACCAGATAAATTATCAAAGGTAATGCACTCGTGATAATTTTCGTTCAATCTACACCTTGTGGAGAAAGTGATCTTATAAATGTTCCATAAGGAGCACTAAAAATAATGAAGAAAGCATTAAACATCAACAGGATTACAATTCAAACGATTTTAAAAGAAGATCTGAGCAAAACACTTGTTTCACGCGCTTTAAACGGAGATTTAACCCTAAAATTGGCAAATGATTGTTTTTGCTTTAAAATTTTTTTTTCTTAACTAAGGCGTCTAAAACGATTTTAAAATGATATTTTTATGGTTATTTGCTTTTGGAAACATATAAGAGTCAAAATTTTGAGTTGTATCTTTAGGGATACATCGCTAAGACTAAAATATTCAGAAAATGAGGTTAAAAAGCCTTTTCTTTTCAAAAATTTTTATTTATTACAGTGGAAACAACAAGTTTCTAGTAGGCACAAGGCATGACCGAACATTACATTTGCTACAAAAAACATGTATTTGACAAGATGGGCAGTTCCTACTTTTCACTTCTCACGAAATACTGGAAAATGATACAGCTTGTCCAGTCTGCTATCATCTTGAGGTCTCGGTTCCAGTGCATTCCTTATTCTCTTTAACGGTTGTGGAGCCTCTGAATTACTAGGGCGGCCTCTTTTCAATTTATTTGTTTGAAACACATAATCTAAATTTTTTTAGTCGCATTGTCAGTTTTTCATCTTCTAATAATTCGTATTCAGACATACCTGTATATCAAGAACTTGCGAAAATAAACCCATATACCACCTATGAGTTTTCATTCCAGTTTTTCTATACAAAGCAATGAACACATCAGCAAGATCGACCCCACCCATGTGGCTGTTATAATGCTTTTCGTAGATCAGCATCCGATTTTATTTGGCAACCTCTAAGGCGGTTTGACCTAATAGTCCCCAAACTGAAAAAATTATCAAACTAAACAACCGATAATGGTTTGTTCTGAATTGAGGAACAGAGAGCAATAACAACCTTTGCACCAAAACCAAGACCTTCTTTAATATCCGAAAAACTGTGATTCCTAAATATGTCTTCACCTCCAAGTGGGATAAAATCGTAGACCATACCGGAAATTGCACATCTTACAAATATTTTAAAACCTCACTTTTTTAGTTTGTTTTTTAAGTACTGCCTCCTCGAGCCAGCTTGGTTACCTTTGTAAGGTACCATCATCTCATCAATTGAGTCTCTACGGTCTGGTTTAATTTTTAAATAGTTTTCCCTGACTTTTGCCAGAAAAGGTCTCACTTTGAACTAACGGTCATTGTCAATTTCTTCGTTGTTTACGAAATGAAGATTACGTCGCAACACTTGATACCCTTTTAGGAACATAAGATCTGCAATTAGAGCGAATCGTGTTTCTTGGGCCCAGTAGTCAGTGTACGCTGGCATATGTATAACACTCATCATAAGTTCTATCCTTAAATAGGTTCCAATTTCTTCACGATTGGTATCGATGCATTTATCGAACTGCTGAGTAGAATAAAAATTGGTTTGTTCCACTATGAGATTTATTATATTATCACTAAAGAAAGTCTGCAAAGGCGACTGTAGTTTATTTAGTTTTGAGAAATTGTCTTGGTCTATATGCACTTCATACTCAAAATTGTCGTCAGTCCATTGAAAGTCTCTTACAGTTTTCTGAATTTGTCTTTTTACTTTAGGAGCCGGTTTTAGAATAGGTGGAGTTGTAACTGACTTACGTATTACACGACGGCTGCTAGGCGTTTCAGGAACATTGACAATTGAGACAGGTAATAGTGTGGCTAAAACAGCATCTTCGTCCAACTCTTCAACCCTCTCAGAGAGTTGCAGTACTGCTTCAGATTGTTCTAATGTATCTTGTTGAGAACTTGCTTTGCCCAGTAAGTCTTCAGGCTCAGTATCATTCTCAGGATCACTCTCTGCCCCAACTGGCTTTAATGAGCTGAAAATACGGTCAATTTTTCTCATCTTATTCTAAAAATAAATAAAATTAAATAACACACCGAACTTGTTAATGTATCTTGAGGGATACAAAATATTAGCATTCATTTTATAGAAAAATCGGTAAGGTTTTTAATATTATTTATGTATCACAACAAAAATAAAACATCATACAATTAATTACCATCTAAATTGTTTAAAATAAGTAAAAAAATAGGTAAAAACAATAAACTTACCAGCTGACGCACGCGCGGAGCTCTGTCGGCAACCGTATTACACAAACGACTGAACAAAATTAGGAGTAATTATTTATAGTCAAACATATGGGAGTTAAAACGAGGGGCAAAGTATTAGAGGGGTTGCTTCATGTATTCGTGTTATATATTCTTATAGTCGCGAACTCTGAAAGTTGTGTTTTTTTTAGTGTGTCGATGTCGTAAGGAACACTTTTAAGATCACTTCGGTGTCTGCCTGTCCGTCTGTCTGTCAGTCTGTCTGTCCTTCTGTCTGTTACCAGGTCATCGAGTGGGGTGTCAAAAGAAAAGAAAATTCTGAAATATTCTTCACAGGGTGTAGATTGAATGAAAATTTTCACGAGTGCATTACCTAATAATTTATCTGATATATAAAAAAAAAAAAACAAAAATTTCTAGGTCATCAGTTTTCAAAAAAGATCGGAAACAAACTTTGTTGAAAACTCATTTAGGGTGTGTTTTATGAAGCCATTGTTCATTTTATACCTCCGTAACAAAAATTTTTATTTTAAAAGCAATCAACGTACGGGACACTAATTTTGCAAGTCCGACTTGCACTTAGCCAATTATTTTTTTATAATTTAGTCTTAGAAGCTGTTTCGTACAAACCGTATTATATATCCTTTTTAGGGTTCTTAGGTCAAGGAATCTGAAAAATGACCCATTTTTTTATTATTTTTAATTTTAGCCCTTTCGGCTGTAAATATCTCTGAAATGCGCGAAATTCAAAATAATATCGCAAGTATTGATATATTCGTGGTACAATATGTATCGTGTCGGATACAACAACAAGATAAGGTGGACAAATAAAGCGGAGAGCGGCTAGGAATTTTTGAATTGTATGTATCCCGGGAGATACATTGTCAACTTAAGAGTTAAATATATTGTAATGCCAACATTCCAGGGAAATCATATGAGCCTCCAAAAACAATTCAAACGTTTTGAAAAAATGCGTCGAAGGGTAAAATGGGAATTAAAAGTATCACTGCAAGCCATAATAGTGAATTTATTCCAACTGATCAAACAATGAATTACACAGGGGAACAGCTGTTTTGGTGTCGAGGTTTTTTGAGCTGATTCTATATCAATTTGATGTCCTGAATTCAAATAACATATTCATTTGTACCTAGGAGCTCAAATTTTTAAGATATACAATTTTAGAGAAATATAAGTTACATTATTGTAACTCAAATCCGTAAGTGTAGTAAACAAAAGTAGATACGAAATTTTTATTTTAGTTATACAAAATACAATATTATGTCGTACTTACAAACAAAAAAAAACATTGAAGAAATGAAATAGTCACTCAACACTTGGAAAGCTTCTTTTCCGCGACATTCTTGAATGTTTTTTTAAACAGTCCCTTTTTAAACTCCAGCAGTAATCTGCCATCATGTGCATGTCCCATCTTCCTTGGTAGTGGTCCTCCATAACTTTAATATCTTGGTGAAATCTTTCACCTTGTTCCTCACTCATGTCTCCTAAATTTTCTGGAAAACGGTCTAAGTGGCTGTGTAAATAGTGTATTTTAATACTCATATTGCACCCTAAGGATTTGAAACTATTAAGCATCTTGTTAACCATTTCAACATAGTTTTGAGCTTTATGTTTGCCTAGAAAATTTTCTACAACTGCAACAAATGATGTCCAAGCTTCTCGTTCAACTTGATTCATTGAATTTATGAAGGCAGGATCCTTAATTAATTGTCTTATTTGTGGGCCGTCAAATATCCCCTGCTTTGAGTTTTTCTGTGCTCAACTGATGCATTTTTACCCCTATATATGCAAAACAAGACCCATTCTTATCAAGAGCCTTTACAAATTGCTTCATTAAGCCCAACTTTATATGTAACGGAGGACGTATGATTTTTTCTCTTTCAACCAAAGCGTCGTTAATGACATTCTTTTCCCCAACGTCCATGTTTTTCTCTCTGAGGCCAATCTTTTCTAACCCAGTGGTGTGTTTTGTCCCTACTATCCCAGAGGCACAAGAAACACGGATATTTCGTGTAACCACTTTGCTGCCCAAGAAGAAAGTTTACCATTTTTAAGTCTACACAAATCATCCATTGATGTTCGTAATACTTTATCTTCTGCAAGACCAAAGCTATGGTATTATCTTCTTCTTTCAGTTTCGTTGAGTGAGCTAGTGGTATTGAACCATATTTATTCCCATTATGTAGAAGGACACATTTTAAACTTCGCTTTGAACTGTCAATAAATAGGCGCCAATCATCTGGAATATATTCAGAAAGTCCCATTTCTTTCATGAGTCCCCTAATTTCGTGACAAAATACAAGATTGTCTTCTTGAGAAAAGAATGGTAGCAGATCTTTTTCTCTCGTACGGTAAAAGGTAATTTTGGTTCCTTGTTCCAGTAAATTTTTGTCGTTCGACCTAGAAGCCAGTACTTCAGAAGCTTTTTTTGATAAATTGAGATCCCTGGTGAGATCATTTAATTCATTTTGATTGAAGCGTTGAGGAACTGATAACGTCCCCTCATAGTCACTGTTAGTTTCATTAGCATCAGAACTTTTATTAGCATCAGAAGAGCGATCAGAGGGAAAATATTCGTCAACAGAGATATGTGGTAGCTGATGAAATGTTGGAATCGGTATTTCATCTGAGTGCGGGATAGGGCGTATTGCCGAGTCTAAATTGGGATAAGTCCACTTACTGCGGTTATTTCGATTGATTCCATTAGTATTTACTAAACAGAAATAACAATCATTTGAAGTGGTTTTTTGGTTCTCTCCAAACCATTGGTACGCTGAATTTTAGACATTTTCTTTTCCCGGTAGTCCACTGCCGTAAATGCTCTGTACAAGTTTTACATACGAGATGCGGGGCCCACGTTTTGTCCTGATCACCAAGCTTAACTCCAAAGTATCCAAAATACGCTCGCTTTACAAAGTCAGTAATAGTTTGTCTGTTTTGTTGAAACATGTATTCTCCGCATATATAGCAAAACACATCAGGTTGATTTACACAACTTCTTCTTGAACTGGAACCTGAACTCATTTTAATTCTGTTCAATAACACAAAAACACTCTTTTCTTAACATAAAATAACACGCCGAATTCGATCTACTCTCATTAGTAAGAACGCACAAACTGACGAGACTTACCCGAGTTAGGTGATTAAAAGGGTCAGTTCAGGTACCTGATAGGCAATGGTTCCACTATTTATAGATTTACCTGGAATTTACTCAATTACAGACTGACAATAAAACCATTGTACCTACATTAATGAATATATAATAATTTTAGAACTCTCATAAATGAATATACTGAATAAAAACCACATTGGTAGATAAGTTTGATGTATCTAAAAAAGTAGAGCTGATAGAGAAAAACGGATTGCATGTATAGATTTAGCGTCCCAAATATAGTTAAAATCAGCTCTAAAATCCCAGGCACCAAAACAAAATTATTTTTTTGTTGCCCTGTGTTATTTTACTGAATATTTAGTTACTACTTTGTTTTGCTTAATCCTTGTTTACATCATAATTTAGAGTATTTTGCCTATAATATTTCAAATTGAAAAAAAAATTTAATGCGTTTGTAAGAAAACAGGTTTCTCTTAACTGATTAACTTTCAATATTCTTAAAATAAAACAAAAAATAATCACAACTTTATTATTATATCATTTCATTTTAAAACTTTTTGATTTTTATTTGAATTTATACCTTTTTAATGTTTACGGTTCAAAAGAAATAGTTTTAGTTCCCGACTATCCCTTATTTCCATTTAATGCACACACAAAAAAGATTTTGAACTCTTGGATCGCCTTTCTATTTTCTTTTATCCACAAAATTACGCCCCATTTCTCTTCAAAGAAATAATACTATGAATTTAATGATATTAACTTTTTTCCTCTCTGTAAAACGACTATTAAAAAATATCTTGTCGTAATGTAATATGTAATTAGTTCCTTTTTACACTGTCAAATTTAATTAATAATTAATTATAATAAAACAAAATATTTAAATTTAAAAAATCAACTGTTTTTTTTTTTGGAAAAGCAAAATTGAAATTTTTCATTAAATCATAAAATCTTCAAATAGAATATAAAAAATCAATAAAAACGAAAAGAAAAAATACTAATGTTCGAGCAAATCATTGCCAACACAAAAGTTAGCAATAAACTTTTACGGGGTTTGTTCTTACTTGCGGTGTTTAACATGATTCGTCGCGAATATCGTGTAAAATTACAAAGAGTGCAAAACACAGATCTCAAAATAATAGTTAATGTACGCATATACTCTACCAACAGCACTTTACACAAGGACCCCGAATGATCTAGACAAGGTATTGCTATTCGTTTGGTTTTCATAATAGTAAGGAATCTTGGAACAAACAAAGGAGTTTCTTCATTTGCAGTCTTTTGTTCTTTCATTTAAACATCGAAATCGAGATATATTTTTATACTCTCCTACTAACATTTAGTTTTAATTAATTACTAGTAGAATTTTTAAGATAAACAAAAAAACGTTCACTATATTGTCAAGTCAAATAGTTTTGATGTCAGATAGATTATCAAACGTAATACACTGATGATAATTTTCTCTCAATTTACACCTTATAGAGAATATTCCAGATTTTTTTTGACATTTTTTGATCAGTACTCTGAGAGACAGGGTAGAAGGACAACGATTTTTTCCTATCTTTTTAAAATAACCCAGAAAAATTTATGCCAGTATTACATCAAATATATTTTTAAACTCGTATTTTCACAAGCTTTCATTTGACATCTTACGCGATGACCTTGCAATTTTTTTTCACTTCCGAATTCATCCCCCAAAACTATCCTCTTAAGTCAAAATTTAACTTTCAAATCTAGACACCTCTGATTGGGCCATCAATTCCTATAAATGTACAAAATTTCGACTTTGTAGATCAAATAGTTTCGGAGAAAATCGGGTGTGACAGACACCCAAATGATCCCATAAATGTTCTGTAAGGAACACTAATAAATTTTGTGCCAAATCTTACTTACTGTTTAAATCAGCTAATTAAAGATGTGGTCCATTTACAATCAGTAACATTAAAAATTAGTTCTAGACCCAGAGACAAAAAAGAATAGATAGAGTATATCAATCACAAGATAGTTTCCCGTCCAATCGATGATCCATTAGAAACTGCAATGAATGCGGTAAGAACAAGTAGAAAACAACGGACGAAATTTGGACGGTGTCTTATGCAAAAAATTACTGTATACCGCGTCTATGTAGCTCCACTAAACACCAGAATGATCGCACGTGGTATGTTAGTAAAACTTTTTGGAAATGCGTATCAGTGTTGCCACTTATATTTATTAATTTTAATTTGCATGTTATATCTGATCACTTATAACTTACTGCGGTACCAATTTAGAAAATATTTAGCCGTTTCTTATAAATATAATGTTATTTACCTCCTGCTCTATTAGCTAAAATTATGCACGACAAATATATATATATATATATATATATATATATATATATATATATATATATATATATATATATATATAAAACAGTTAAAGTTTTTTCTTTTTATTTTCGGGAAATCGGTCAATAAGAGGAAACTCATTTGCTGTTAAATTCTATATTTCGTTGGTAATTTCCAACTTCATCAGAAATGTAAAAACTGAATGTAGAAGAAAAAAAAACTGTATGTACTAAACAAGAATAAACAAAAGGAGACTCACCAACACAGAGTATTACAAAATCAAAGGTAATGTTAACATTTGCCACACAGTACTAACAATTAAAAACACAAAAAACATGACAAGGAACAATATAAAACCTTCTGTCCAGATCACTATAGTTTAACTGATAATTATGAAGGTAATTTGCTTGAACAGTTTGACTGTGTGAGTAGTAGTATCCTATGCCTAATTCTTAATAGCCTATCAGATTATACTGTAAATCTACAAACTTAAAATGTTACAATAGATATTGCTTATGTTATTAATATTAGTTTTATAATTAATTGTCTTATCATCCCTAATAATATGGCACATCTCAAGGAATAACCGTTTATTATATACGTTCTCAAATTCAAGTATCTTATTATTCGCATACTCAAAAAACATGTCCTGTATTCAAATGGTGATACGCCACAGCACACGAGTTTTCCCAATCACGCAATCACTCCTGTGCTGTGTCAGCCGATTTTTTTTCAACCACTGAGAGGTCTGTCCTATATAAACACCTTCACAACCCAGACATGACAGTCTAATAAACAACACTACTGTTGAACATCAGAGGAGTTCTTTGTTTGGTCTTGGTAAACAACTTGCCATTACATAAATAATTGGTCTTAACTTTCTTCAAATTTGAAAACTTGTTGAAAATCTTGACTATCCTATCAGTTAGGTTCGAAACAGATTGCAACCTAACATACTTTACTTCAAGATTGTTATCATCCAAAGGACCATCATAAAAAGTAGAATTAAAAATGATTTTCACTGTACGTTTTGGGTAACCATTGTTGACGAAAATGTTATAGAGTTTGTTTAGATTAGTTTGAAGGAATCTATCATCACATATGAATTATTCTATTCTGTATATATATATATATATATATATTATATATATATATATATATATATATATATATATATATATATATATATACATATATATATACGAGTATATATATATATATATATATATATATATATATATATATATATATATATATATATACGAGTATATATATATATATATATATATATATATATATATATATATATATACATACATATATATAAATACAACAAGCCATTATAGCGAATACCAATATCTCCTCTAGAGCATTTGAGGACCCTGTGTAAAGTGCTGTTGGTAGAGTATATGCGTACATTACCTATTATTTTGAGGGCTGTGTTTTGCACTCTTTGTAATTTCATAGGATACTCGCAGCGAATCATGTTAAACACCGTAGGTAAGAACGAATGAAAAATGACGATTTTGCTTTCGGTGCAAAAAAAAAACAATTGATTTTTTAAATTTAAATACTTGGTTTTATTATAATTAATTATTAATTAAATTTGATAGTATTAAAAGGAGCTAATTATATATTACATTAAAATTAGATATTATTCAATAATCGTTTTACAGAAAAAGAAAAAGTGAATATTATTAAATTTAGTAGTATTATTTCTTTGAAGAGAAATCGGGCGTAATTTTGTGGATGAAAGAAAATAGAAAGTAGACCCAAGAGTTTAAAATCTTTTTTGTGTGCATTTAATGGAAACAAGGGGTAGTCGGGAACTAAAACTATTCCTTTTGAACCGTAAATATTAAAAAGTTATAAATTCAAATAAAAATCAAAAAGTTTTTAAATGAAATAAAACAATAATAAAGTTGTGATTATTTGTTGTTTTATTGTAAGAATATTAAAAGTTAATCAGTTAAGTGAAAACTATTTTCTTACAAACGTATTAATTATTTTTTACTAAACAAGTGTTTTGCTCAGATCTTCTTTTAAAATCGTTCGAATTGTATTCCTGTTGATGTTTAATGCTTCCTTCATCATTCCTATGGAACATTTATCAGATCACTTAACATGATTTTTAGATCTTCTATCTTCTCTGCAAACAGGACGATGTCATTAGCAATTTTTTTGTATGGATCTAGCACACGTGCTGCAGGGAAGTCCCTAAAGCGCTCCAGGAGCGCCATGTGTGCAGAAAAAGCGTTTCACGTTGTTCTTGAATCGCTGTAAATTGTACTCGGTGGGAAACACAGCGCTGGGCAAATTATTCCAAAGGAATGATGTTCTCCATATAAAAGACGCTTTGTACGCGGAGTAACAAGCTGAACCTCATACGGATGTGAAGCACCAGCGCGACGTGTATTTCTAACATGCACCGCTTTGAGAGGAATATGTATATATATATATATATATATATATATATATATATATATATATATATATATATATATATATATATATTTATATATATATATATATATATATATATATATATATATATATATATATATATATATATATATATATATATATATATATCTGGGGGGTGATATTCATTTTTAACTTCTATAGTTAATTTAAGATTAATCGAAAAAAAGAATTTTTTCGTTTAAAATACGATATATAAAGAAATATATTAATAATACTTTTTCGTTAAACTATTTTCTCATATATTTTATATATATATATATATATATATATATATATATATATATATATATATATATATATATCCAAAAATATCCGAAATCTTCGTCGCTACTATCTGACTGATCTTGAATCAGAACTATTAACCTATATCGATTTTACCAATCCAATAGACTGACCCGTGCGCTTTAAATAAGTAGTAAACAAGGTGGTTCTCCTTAACAATCCAAAATTTTATAGTAACACATTAGGGACAAGGAAAAATTTAGAGAGAGGCGGCCATAGCATAGTAAGTAAGGTGTCTGCTTTCTACACCTGCGTCCCGGGTTCGTATCTCGGCTCGGAAAACATCTAGCTTCTGCTGTATTAATCTGAAAAATCGAGTTATTTTTTAATTTTCATTACCTCAAAAAAAAATGATAAAAATTAAAAATTGCAGAAAAGTTTGAATTATTCATAAAATTTTGGAATTATTTTGCCATAAAAAAGTACTTTTTTTAATATTCTTTAACAATATTTAGGTTCAAGTACAAGGTAACACTGTTATTAAGATGAGGGCAAAATATCAACGAAATCGATTATATATTTTCGAAACTTAAAACGAGTTTTTTTGAAAACTGTGTTTTCGAAATTGGTGTAGTAAATTATTCCTTTATGGCAAAATAACTCAAAAATTTTATGAAAAATTCAACTCTTTTTAACAGCATGCCATGTCCGTAATTGTTTTTTTTCACACCGAACGAATCTTTAATGTATAATAAGTTTTAAATAAATTCAATTGTTTCAGATCAATACAGCAAAAGTTGGAGGATACCAACCCTATCGGAAGTCGGTGGCTTAACTCTGCCATGTTTCGATATTAAAAAAAAAGAGTTCATTTTACTCTTAAGTAACAACAAATCATACCTATAATTCCATCAAAGTTCCATAAAATATTCACATAAAAAATAACTTATAATATTAGCTTATATATATATATATATATGTATATATATATATATATATATATATATATATATATATATATATATATATATATATATATATATATAAATTAGCTTAATTTCACCAGTTTAATTCTGTTGTCCTCCTTAAGGTACTTTTACATTCTTCTTCTTGAAGTGCCATATCCGATACTGCTCTCTGCTTTGCCTATGGTTAGTGCCATTTTAAGTGTGCCACAGACAAAGGAAACCTACAGTTTAATGCCGGTTCGGAACAGCCAAAATTAAAGGGCTTTACTAAGCATGATACTACGGATAGTTTTCCATTGCCTTCCCGAGAGAGGCGTCCATCACGTTATAAAGACTTTTCTCATCATTATTTTCCCGAGCCCAGCCTTGGAATATCCAAGATACGAACCCGGCTCGCCGGCTTAAAAAACAAATACCTTACTCACTACGCTATGGCCGCCTCTTTTACATTACCAATTTTCAATATTTCCCGACAAAACATTTCTTTTCGTACCATCTTAAACTACTTAAAAAAACGTAACCAAATAAAATTTATTGAAGAATTTTTAATAAAAATTTACTTTATTGACAGAGTCCCTTAACCTTATTTATTATTTATTCTATTGGCTAACACCAATACTTTTAAAACTTTTTCAATAAAATAAACCTTCACAAGAAAGTTTTTATTATTTTATTTTGCTTTTTTTCGAACGGTTAAATCGAAATATAAGGTGCTATCGCCAGACTTTTAACGAGAAAATTTAGGCCTCGTTCTTTAAAATAATTATATTTAATTTAGGAACATTTACCTGTTTTCCCCTCTTTACTTAAATTGTTTATGAAGTAGCTTAATTGTGATATAGTAATTAAGCCTTTCTTATTCTGCCACAGGTCATTAAGAAAAAGACGAATCTTCCGGGTGAATACAAAACAATTTCATAATAAAACAAACTTAGGCGGTTGACTGCTAATCACGACTGGAAGCTTCTGCGAAATATCTCTACACTGAAAAAAATGCATCTCAGTTGTTTATATCTTTTAAGAATTTTTTTTCCAGGTGCTAAATAAATTTCCTTTTCACTTCCCTTGCTAAAGGTGTATTTGTGAAAAAATCACATCCTGGAATTTTTAAATTTATATGCCTTTGAATGTCCCTAGATCACGCAAAGCATCATACCGACATAGTTATGTCGGGGCACTCCATTTCTTTAGCAGCGTCAGTCAATTTGCTGGTCGTTAATTTGGAAACAAATATATGTTGGCATGAAACATGTGGTAATCATAGCAACGAGAGCTTCTCAAAGGCTGGCAATATTATCGAACTAGAGAGCTTTACACCCCACAACAACTGTTATTTCTGTTCAAAGCTCGAAGTTGACCAATGATGGAATACTGCTTCCATATTTGAGGTTCTGCTCCCAAACGTATACTGCTTTTGTTGTATTCTATTCAGAAGAGAGCTATTCGCCTTATTGGAGACCCAAAAGTGACCAGCAATCTTGATTCCTTGGAATATCGAAGAATGGTTGGGGATTTGAGTCTATTCTACTAGTATTTTCATGGAAAATGTTCGATGGAAGTAGCCCATTTAATTCTTCTCAAAGTGGTGCATGATAGGAATGCACGTCGCACTAATACATTCACATCCGTATGAAGTTCAGCTTGTCACTTCTCGTACAATTCTTTCTCAGCAGTCTTTTCTATCGAGAACCTCCTATCGTTGGAATGTTTTGTACAGGACTGCGTTTTTCACCGAGTAAAATTTACAGCGATTCAAGACCGACGTGAATCGCTTTTTACGTACACGTGACGCTCCTGTAGCGCTTCAGGGATTTCGCTGCAGCACGTGTGCTATGCCCATAAAAAAAAATAACGCAACCGGTGTTAAGAAAGCAAAAATGTGTAATAACACGAGGTACAAACATATTAGCAATCAACATGTCAACCTAGAGGGCCGCAAGGACCAATTAGCACTACAACCTGTCTTCACGATAGCATAAAAGCAGCACACATAGTCTCAACGGCTCAACTACCGATCAGTAAGCATCAAAAATGCTAAATGAGGAGAAACGTCGGCGATTACCAAGTCAGAATAACACTGAAAAATAGGAACATTTAGAAAATTAACGGAAAGAAAAGCGCCATGCAGGTGTCTTAAATCAATTGATTCTCTTTTAAGGTACATGAAGCCTGCGCGGAAAGATAAATTTTTGTACGATTTTATCAGATAGCAGCAGCCTATTAGACCCAGTTATGCTCCAGAGCATTTTATTATTTTATTTATTTATTTTTTTTCTACATGTCATGCCGGAAAGTAATAGTATTGAAAGAAAAGATGTTTTTAAAATCCCGCGTTCGTCGTCGTCCTAAAGTCTGCCAACATGTTCTGTAAATACTGCTTAAAATCTTATTGGTAAAATAAATTTTTATAACAAAATTTTTAATATATTTGTTTCCTTTAAAACATGTCCAAATAGCTAAACTGAAATATAAGCTCCCAGTGGGCCTTTATTTCCTCTGAATATACACATAAAATTGAAAATTTTTCTGTTTTATTTTATTCAGAAAATGAAATATCGATTTTTTTTTTAAACAAGACCTACAATTTTTACGTGTATTTACTTAAAATGTGCATGCATTCTTGCAGAGGTATACCCTTAGAGATGCACCCTACAGCAATATATTTCATGCCTACCAGTTTGACACGGTTCTACATTTGAATTAGCACCATCATAAAGGAGACTTTAGGAATAATTGGCCGGATGCAAAGTAACGCCGGTTGTGGTATGTTCTGTTTATATATATATATATATATATATATATATATATATATATATATATATATATATATATATATATATATATATATATATATATATATATGTATATATATATATATATATATATGTATATATATATATATATATATATATATATATATATAGATAGATATATATATATATATATATATATATATATATAATATATATATATATATATATATATATATATATATATATATATATCCCCAAAACTGTTCACGTTGACTCTAGAAAACATGTTCAAATCGTTAAAGTTAGAAAATAAAAGAATACTATGGACGGTGAGCAATTAAATCCCCTAAGGTTCGCAGATGATGTCACTCTGGTCGATACAAAAGAAGAATTATAAGAAATGCTGATGAAAAGTCTGGAGAAATAGGTCTAAAAAATAAACTTCACCAATACCAGATATTTGGACAACGAAAGTGAAGATAGCAACCAGGAACTATTAATAGAAGATGAGAGATTAGAAAAGGTACAAACCCAAGTTGTCTTGGGTTTGTACCTAATGATGATGATGATGATGATTATATATATACATACATATATATATATATATATATATATATATATATATATATATATATATATATACATATGGATATATATATATATATATATATATATATATATATATATATATATATATATTATATATTATATATATATATCCATATATATATATATATATATATATATATATATATATATATATATATATATATATATATATATATATATATATATATATATATATATATATATATATATATATATATATATACATATCCATATATATATATGTATATATATATATCCATATATATATATATATATATATATATATATATATATATATATATATATATATATATATATATATATATATATATATATATATATATATATATATATATATATATATATATATATATATATATATATATATATATATATATATATATCCATATATATATATATATATATATATATATATATATATATATGTATATGTATATATATATATATATATATATATATATATATATATATATATATCCATATATATATATTTATATATATATATATATATATATATATATATATATATATATATGTATATATACATATATATATATATATATATATATATATATATATATATATATATATATATATATGTATATATACATATATGTGTATATATATATATATATATATATATATATATATATATATATATATATATATATATATATATATATATATATACATATATATATATATATATATATATACAGTAATACCCCGCTTTACGCGAGGGATACGTTCCGAAAAAAATCGCGTTAACTGAAATTCGCCTATATCGAGGTTTATGATTAAACATAGTCAAAATTTAATACAAAAAAATACAAATCATTTTTAATCAATCACTTTAATTCTAAGAACACTTTATGCAATACATACTCTTATTTTTTACGGAAAAATACATCTATTGTCTTTTGTGTAACGTTTTGTTTACGTTCTTGTAAAATACGTTCATAACACCCAACACTGTTTTTAATTGTTTGACACACGGTCAAGACACGGTCATCATTATTGTCTATACTCTGCAATATGTCCAAACCTGAATAAATTTTTGAAAGTGCATTTTGTATTTCCCCTGAAGATAAAACTTTCTCTTCTACTTGTTCTTCCTCATCGTAGATAGGATTATTCTGTAACTCGATCAGATCTTCATTGCTAATAGGATCGTCGTGCGTTGCTACAAGTTCTACGAGATCTTCTACCGTGACATCTTCAAGTTCAGACCCCTCAATCATTGCAGCAATGTCTTCAAGCACTTGTCTCTGCATCTGGACAATTCTTCTAGGTGCTTCCACTACATCTGGCCAAAGATTACGCCACACCCCATTCATACAACTCATTTTAACTTCCTTCCAAGCCTCTTCTATGTTGTGAATAGACTTCATAATGTTGTATGACTTCCACCACTCTCGCATAGACTGTCTTCCTTCCCCGTCAGTTTCATGAATTAGTTGGCTAAAAGTGCGGCGATGGTAATAAGCTTTGAAGTTTGCTATTGCTCCCTGGTCCATAGGTTGTAATATTGACGTAGTGTTTGGTGGAAGGAACTTTACGTACACTTTTAAGTCTCTGGGCGTATCAAGTGAGGTTGGATGTCCTGGGGCATTGTCTAAGAGTAATATAACTTTAGGTTCAAGCCCATTTCTGTCACAGTATGATTTGACTGATGGCAAAAACTATTAGAATACCATTCTTGAAAAATTTCCCGTGTAACCCACGCCTTTCTGTTTGATCGCCACACAACTGGTAGACTTGTCTTGTCTGTGCCTCGCATTGCACGGGGTGTTTCTGAATGGTACACTAGTAAAGGTTTCAGTTTGAAATCACCAGTGGCATTACCACCCAGCAGAAGTGTTAGTCGATCTTTCGCAGCTTTGAAACCACTGGCTTGACGTTCTTCCTTAGAAATGAATGTTCGAGATGGCATTTTTTTCCAGTAAAGTGCGGTCTCATCAACATTGAAGATGAGACAAGCAGGAATTTTCTCTCGTCTAACGAAGTCTTGAAACTTGTCTGGAAACTCAGCTGCAGCTTGAATGTCCGCGCTGGCCGCCTCGCCTGTTATGTGGATATTGTGAAGATTAGAACGCTGCTTGAACCGATGGAACCAGCCTCTGCTGGCAGCAAAAGTCGGAGTGGCACTCCCTTCTCCTTCTTTTGTTTTCAGCATCTCATACAAAGATTTTGCTTTTGTGCATATGAGATCTTGACTTAGTGGTGTGTTCTTCTTATTCAAATCTTCGATCCAGACTGACAGTAATTTCTCCATTCTTTCTAAGATAGATGATCTCGAACGAGAAAGTTTTGTTGCACTTATAGGTGTTGAACCTTCGCTGGAGATTTTAATTTTTTCCCGATTTTTATAAATCGTTCTCACAGTCGATTCTGAGAGTCCAAAATCTCTCCCAACAATTGTTGCTTTGCCTCCATTTTCCATTCTTCTTAACACTTTCATCTTCAATTCCAAAGTGACGCTTTTACGCTCTTTTTTCTTTACAGGCGGCATTTTTAACGTAGGGTTAAATTATGTATGTATGTATCTCCAATAAATATTAAAACAAAACTGCCAGCCGACCGAACTAACATTACGGAACAAATGAACACACGAAACGAACGAGGAAATCCCCATAGAACAAAGTCGAAGGACAGGGAATTCCCAATTCTTCAAAGAGAATATTCAGAGAAAGCGGGGATCCCCCCGCGACCATAGAGAAGTTAATGACTACATGAGCGCGAAATTTGAAATTCGCGTTATAGTGAAACCGCGCGTAACGGGGTCGCGCTAAGCGGGGTATTACTGTATATATATATATATATATATATATATATATATATATATATATATATATATATATATATATATATATATATACATATATAGATATACAAGATGCCCCATATGTATGGAATAATGATTCCACAGCATTTATTAATCAGTGTATCAAAAAAATATTTAAATAAAATTATAGGGTGTTATACGGCGCATATGCTGACGTTGACAATAAAATGTTTCGAAGAAATTCCGCCTTCTTGATTTTTTTTAAATGGAAAGCCCTGTATTTTATTTTATTTTTGAGTCTTACTAAAAATTCTAGATATTATTTATCTAACATGAACTGTTTTTGAATTATTTTCATTTGAAATTTAAAATTAAGAAAAAGACAAAAAACTATTAATAATTACACTAGGTTTATTTTTAAGGTAACAATTGCTCAAAATGCCTACCGTTAACAGCGAGGCAAGGACCCACTCTGTCATAAACAGCCTGAATAGAGTTTTGCAGAGAATCCGGGGCGATCTCTGCCACTTCATATTGAATTCTTTGTTGTAAATGTTCTACAGTTTCAAGTCGAGTTGGGTAAACTTTGGTTTTCAAATGACCCCATAAAACAAAATCGAGTGGCGTAAGGTCGGGATTCCTTGCAGACCATTCTACAGCACGCTTTCTGCTTATCCATTGATTAGGCATGGCACCCAAATATTATTTTCATCGAGAAAAAGACCTGCACAAGTTCGAATAACTTGCTCTTAGAGTAAATGTAAATACCGCTGTCCTGTAAGATTTCCATCGATAAAAAAGGGACCAATGATATAACGTCCACAAATCCCTGCCCACACGTTTATATTTTGTGTTCTTTGAGAATGACTAGAGATTCTCAATAAACCAGTACCGGCAGTTATGCCTGTTAACTCTTCCGTTAAGACAAAATGTGGCCTCGTCAAAAAAAAGACAATATTATGAATTAGGTTAGGATCATTATTGATTCGTTCCATCATGACCTTGTGAAATTCAACGCGTCTATCGTAATCATCTTCAGACAATTCTTGCAATAAAATGGGTTTGTATAGGTGCAATTTTTCTTCATTCGGTATACGACTTAAGGTACCTTTACTTATGTTGTGGTCTAGGCAAAGCTAACGAGTGGCTGTATAGGGATTTTCTGTAATTTCCAATAAAACCTCTAACTTTTTAACATCGCTTGAAGGTCCAGATTTAGAACGATCCTTCACATGACCTGATTATCTTAATCATGTTTTTTTTTTGGCGGTCGAATGTCTTGGATATGTCAAGAGCAACCGCTCGAGATTCTCCAAAGTGTTCAATTGCGTTTTTCCAAACATGTGTTACATGAGTCAGAAGATCTCCTGTTGATCTATCTTTACGAAAGCCATATTGGTGATCGCTAATAATGTTGAATCCTTCAAGATATTTTAGAAGATGCTGATTGATATCCTTTTCCATGACTTTCGATATTATTGAAAGCAGTGCGACTGGTCGGTGGTTATTTGGCAAGGTCTTCTTGTCTTTTTTAGATATCGGCTGAACTGTGGTACATTTCCAGCAGAAAGGAAATATTCCCTCTCTGTAGGATAAGTTGAAAAGTCTACAGAACACTGGTGTTAGTGCCCTCGCGCAGTTTTTGAGAACTATGGCAGGTGTTCCGTCAGCACCAGAAGCTTTTTTGGTGTCTAGCTCTATTTAAATACATTTAATGATACGCTGCTGATAATTTGCTAACTACCTGAAAAGGACTTACCCCTTTTAGATGGATATCGACGAGGATGTCGTAATATCCGTCAACATTCTTCAAGCACCGGAACATGAATTTGTGTTTTCCGGCACCATTTCAGCCAACGCAGTAGTGCTGCCACGGACGTTATTACATTTCTGCAACAACTACTACCTACGACATACATTCATCTACATTTTTTTAATTATTTTCATTTAAATTTAAATATTTCCAAATGGTTAGTTCAAAAGCTTTTTCGTACGCAAGCCTATTAAAACTTCTGCATCCCCTTTACGTTGTCTTTTATTTAGAAAGTTGGGTCTCGTTTTCTTCAAACTAATACCATTTAATTTAAGATTATTTACTCGCTTTCTCCCTTTTTGTTAAAATGTTTATGAAGCAGTCTTAATTGTGATTAGCTCCTTCTTATTCTGTCAAACGTAATTAGGACGAGATTCGTCTTTTGAATGCTTAGTATAGTCTCTTGGCTTAAGGCATTTTAGAAGAAAACGGTAAACATTTCCATAAAAATTTTTAAAATATTTGCAGTCAAAACTATAGTCCTTGGAAAATTATTCCTTAAAAATAAAACTGTCTTAATATAATCTATTATATTCTAGGCACTTCTCTAAGCGAATGCTGAAATTATTGATTGATACTTGGCACATCGTTTCTCAAAATCCCTATGACTTTATTCCCTGTATTTACTCTTTTATTGAAAGAATCGAAAATTGTTAACTTTTTTTTGACATATTGCCAAAAGAGAAAATCCATCGACATCTAATTACGGCTACGAGAAGCTAACTTATGTTATCTTTTTGGAAATCAATGTGATGGCTCCCCATATAATTATTCCACGTGCCAACATTGAGGCTGTCGTTTTAAAAAGATGTCACGGTTTTTGATAAGGCGAAAATGTGTATCATTCAAGAATAACAAGTTTATAAGTGTCATAAAGTTTAAAAAAATTAAATTAACAAAACGGAGCCTTGGAGCAGTGTCAGTTGGTTTTAATTCTACTAAGCTGTTTCTTCTGGAAGTTTAACGAATTACTAGTCATATTTAGGGAATTTGATAGTTTGACGGAATTCTTGCAAACTCACACTCAAAACACTCAACGTTTAAATTGCTTCTTAATGTCCTCGGTCACCTTATTCGAAATTTATCTAAAGTCGAGGTAATTTTTTTAATCTTCTGCACCCATTTTTTCATCAGTAAGACATTCGTGGTTTTATTTACGCTGTAGCACCTGGGCCTTAATTTACGCTATGTTAGAGATAATAAATGTTAATTTTTTACTATACGATAGTCAGATAAATATTCTTATAAAACTCTCGCCCACAAAATATTTACCTCACATTAAAGCAACTTGTTCAATAATTTTTCCATTGGTATTGATAAGTATTCTGTATCATTCTCCATATTCGTTAACCTTATTTTTGAATATCGCTCTTCGAAGTTATTAACTTTAGATTGTGGTATCATGAGCACGAATTTTGATAGGATTATTAGTATAGTTTCAGGATTTAAAACATTTAGATCATGGAGAATTTGATTCAGTAAATTTCAGTTTTATTGAAAACCAATACTGAACAAAAGTGGAACTACCCGCCAAATTCGGAGTATTTAATAAATCATAAGAAATTACGTTTCCTATAATTTTGTCGGTAGGCGAGGGCCCGTTTCAAGCAAGCTCGTTTAAAGCAATAGAAAGTTAAACTTCTCTTTAAGTTACAGAAGTAGGTGCCTAAGTCACTACTGGTTTAATGGGATCGGAAAGCGCATAATATTTAGGTAATGAGGTCCGAGTAAAATTCCTGCGAAATTAATCAAATATGGTTCACACAAATTAATTAGTGGTGTGAGAACTTATCGAAATATGCTTGAATGGGGAAGATGTGCCGTTGGAATGATAAATAGTATTTATTAACCTACTCCATAAGAAAGGGGCCAAGAATGAATGCTCAAACTATAGAGGTTTGTCTGTAATCTGCTCAGTTAGCCCTTTGTATGGAAAAATGTTGAATCAGCTTGTACTAAGTGATTATCAACATTATCAATCAGAAAGGCAATCAGGCTTTCGAGAGGGAAGATCCGCCATTTTCTGTATTAGCCAAAAACTTGAAAAAAGAACATCAGTTAATAGAGAAATACACATCGATTTTATGGATTTGGCAAAAGCATACGATACAGTACTAACTATTAAATTATTTGAAGAACTGGAGCAAACTACCATCAATGGCACCGTAGTAAAAGCCATTCAAGAGTTATATAAAGGAGCAGAATTTGAACCAAAGTTAGGTAAAAACCTCAGTCATACCTTTAAAATTGCAAAGGGTCTAAGACAAGGATGCTGCATGTTCCGATTACTCTTCAATATCTATTTAGATACCATACTTGAGCATTGGAAAAAGAGTTGTAAATTCATGGGAATACCCCTTAACAATGAGATGTTGGTGATCAGGTCGTCATTACTAATCTAAATTTAATTCTTCTATTTTCATCTTTTAGAGCAAATATTGAAGAAGAACTCTTTTGAAGGTCGAAACATCAATAAATATATAATAAATCCAAGAATAGTTTTAATGATCTAATTCCAAGACCACACATGACCCTGCCATGAAATAGTTCATTTAAAGTGTTTCGTACTTGCAAAGTACTGTGTATTGGTGCACCATCTAACTGATACCATAGAGCAGGGGTGCTCAAACTTGAACTGCTGGCGATCTACCTCAATATTGTTAGACTACGATCGATCGACTCTGAGAGACTGCAAGTAAGTGTGATGCAGGATTGTCGTCTAGGTAGGGTGTATCATGGCATAGATATTAGTTTTCCGCACAATATGCATTTTTTTAGTCAAGGTAAGTGTAGGTCTGCTCTAAAATGTCAATGAAAAACTCATAATTATTCAAAATTGCGAGTTTATTGGTTCTTACAAAACAAACGAGTTCTAGTGTCTAAACTTAACTAAAGAGTGACTTTGGATGTTGAAGCGTGGCACTGCATGTCCTCAGCAGCATAAGATGGTATGTAATTACCGAGTGCTAATCGCAACAGAACATGAGTTCATGTAAAACTGACTTACTATTTCAGTAGCTAATTCCTCAATGTTTTTACACGACAAAGGATAAATCATAAATGATGCGATATTTGCCAATTTACTGAAATCATAAAAAACGTATTTCGAATTGGCCCAAAATATTTGATAATTCTGCTTCATAAATATCATAATTCAACTGAGGAATCCTTGCTTTCAAAGACGGAAAGATCCTTTCTTTTCAGTTGATCTATCATAAGTTGCAATTTACTTTTGAATGCGTTGATTGTGCTAATCATCTCAATAATAGTTTTTCCTTTACCTTGAAGCTCCAAATTAATGGTGTTTAAATGCATTGTGATGTCTGTCAAAAATGCCAAATCAGTCAGCCATTTTCCGTTTTTCAACATCTGAGTGTCATCACCTCTTTCGTCTAGAAAAGATGTTATTTCGGGCAATATTTCTTGAAACCTTTCTAGGAATTTTCCGCGACTCAACCACCTGACGTCCGTGTGAAGAACTAAATCAGTGTGTTCAGCTGACTCACTATCTTCCAACCGCAATTTAAAGAGCCGTCGTTGCAAGCTACATGCACGGATAGAATTCACAATTTTTATTGCAATGCCCATAATCTCCTCCATGTTTAGAACTTTTGAACACAAAACTTGTTGATGTATAATGCAACGGAAGGAAAAAAATGAAGGGAAATCATCATTAGCTCGACACAATGCCACAAAGCCGTTTTTGTTTCCAGTCATTGCTGGTGCTCCATCGGTTGTAATGCACACTAGTTTCTATATTGGTAGCTTGTAGTTTGTTACAAAATTGAAGAAAACGTCATATATATCTTCGCCACGGGTCTTTCCTTTCAAAGGAATCATTGTCAAAAACTCTTCTTTAGCCGACATGTCATTGAATACCATTCGAATAAAAATACACAGCTGGGCAGTGTCTGTCATATCGGTGGATTCGTCGAACTGTAAAGAAAAGTATGTACATTCCATGATATCATGTTTTAGTTTATCTGCAATGTCCTGACTCATGACTTCGACACGCCTTGTGACAGTCGGACGAGATAACTGAAGTTCTCTAACAGCAGACATAATCTCTGTTTTATTTTTAAAATCTCCAAATAAAGTCTCACCCGCTTCAATAAATGCTTCCTTCACAACCAATCCATCATCAAATGGTTTCTTGTGTTTCGCCAATATATGAGATATTTTAAATGACGCGATCGTTGCAGCTTTTGATTGTTTGGCTGGTCCTGTGAACATGGTTTGTTCTTTGTTCAAACAAGTTATCAAATCACGTACTTTTCGTTTTCTTAATTCAGTCTGTGACGGAAAATCCTTTTCATAGTTTTTATGAACCGATTTATGATGCCTCTCTAAGTTCCCACGCTTAGGTATTGTAACTGACGCACAGCAAATGAGACAAATGCACTTATCCTTTACCATACAGAAGAAAAATTCTTCGTCCCAATCGTTATTAAAATGATAAGTTTTATTTTTCTTCGCTGCACTCATTTTGGACTATTTATTAATAAACTTTGTATCGATATATCGCCTTCAAGTTACAACTCAGACTGACTCCTATTCCTGCAGGCGCAACATTTATATCGGCACGAACGAAGTCTTGAATGTTCCCGTCAAACACGCCGCCCGAAGTTTCTAGAAAAATTGGCGGGAATCCAAAACGCGGCTTTTCTTTGACAAGTACCGCCCGTTCCTTTGATAAAGCCGCCTTTTGCCGCTAGCAGGGGGTTATCACGATAAAAGAAAGTGATGAGGGGGTTATTCTGGCCTAATTGTGGATCGAATAAATTTTAGTAGTTTAGTCATTACATTTTGTTTTAGTTACCTAAAATAAATCTGTGAATAGTTCTATATCGGAATTTTTTTCTCAAGATCGACTTCAAAAGCACTCGCGACGACCGTTTGATCACCCCTGCCATAGAGCATATCTTAGATCCACAGCCATATTATCCAGAATTTCTAAAATTTCGTTATTTAAAAAATCTAAATATCGTCATGAGTTTAAATTATGTCTAAAAAAAAATGGCCCTATTATTTGGTCATTTACAATGCCACACCAAACGTTAGTTTTAAACGAGTATTGGTCACGACACTCAATTATGAAGTTTGGATTTTCTTGGGCCCACCATCGACTATTCTGTAAACTTACTACTCGGTTAGAAGTAAACGGGGCTTCATCAGTCCATAAAACATTGTACGGAAATTTGAAGTGTTTATCAATTTCGGTTTGTATGGTTTAAATTTTAATTTTGTGTAAAATTTTACGTACACTTTCCCTGTCGATCTCCGGTTTAGACTTCGAAATAGTTCTAACACTGGTTTTGCCTTCTTCTACTACACTAAACACACATCTAACAGTATCTTCGGTATATTTACGTGCATCACGATTTTTTCGGAAAACATTTCCCACAGATCCAGTCGATTTAAACTTTTTTATAATTCGGCTCACAATAGATTGCTGCAAGCTTTTTTCAGGATGACGCTCGTTAAAACCATTTGCTACATTTCGATGAGGAGTATTTTCTCCACACAATAAAACAATTTCAATTTTTTCTTGAAGAGAAAGCATGTTGTGACACCATCTGTTTCTTTCCATTGTAGCTGGAATTGCTAACTAAATATTTGACAGCTTACGACACCATATTGAGATCTCTAGTTCTCAATTGTTTCCAGGGCCTACTATTAATAAACGCATAGAAATATCGAGTTTTGCTTAGCGTGTTAATTTCTCTGTTTAGCTCTTTTTCCTGTAGAAGGTAAGTTTTCAGGAGGAAATCGGCACAACCATAAAGGGTCTTTCTAATTTTGCGAACGTTAATTTTGATAGCCACGACGAAAATATGGCTGGATTTATTTTAAATTAGCAATTAAGTCAATAATGACACCGAAAGCATTTTAATGTAATTTTTCGGTGGTACTATTAACGCGTAACTGCCAAATTAATAACTAGAATATGTGTAATATTTTTATTACGGTTGTCAATTAGAATCTAAAATGTATTATTGATCTAAAAACTGGTTTTAGCTGAAGTATATAAAAAAAACAAATAGAATAAAGCAGCAAGTTGTTAATTTAGTGCTTATAGTAAGAAACATTACATTGTTAAAAATTTAAATTTTACTAAAAAGATCAAAATGTAAGATTTGTGTTAATTTACAAACGTTTAAGTGTGTTCACTATCAAAATACGTAAGCGAGAAACATTTTTCTATTTAAAAACAAAAGCTAGTCGAACTTTGCATCAAATATGATTCATGATAATGTGTGAATTTTAATATTTTATAAAAAAATTATGGGCACGACTTTATTTTGTTCTTAAATAGATTATAGGTGCGTAGTTTTTGACAAATTAAATGATTTAAATAAATCAAGATGAAAAACAATTGCCGAAATGTCAAAAATCTGCCAAAAATTCAAAAGCGTAGTAGGCCGTTGAAATTTGACAAACAAATCTAGAATCACAAAATAAACAATTTTGTCTAATAACTTTTTTTAAAATTTGGCCAAATTATACGTTTTTTTCAAAAATTTGTACGAAAATGTCATTTTTGACAGGTGTCGTCATGCGTAAAAATGACTTACTATACTTTATTTCTGATATTATTTGAAGCAAAAACGGATGGCATAACCAGATCTGGGCTAAGGTGATTATTAAAAAAAAAAATCCCATATGATGCGGATTTAAATTGTCACACTGTATATATATATATATATATATATATATATAATATATATATATATATATATATATATATATATATATATATACATATATATATATATATATATATATATATATATATATATATATATATATACATATATGTATATATATATATATATATATATATATATATATATATATATATATATATATATATATATATATATATATATATATGTATACATATATATATATATATATATATATATATATATATATATATATATATATATATATTATATTTTACGTAGTCTTGGAATTAGATCATTAAAAATATTCTTGGACTTGTTATATATTTATTGATGTTTCGACCTACAAAAGAGTTCTTCTATATAAATATATACATATATATATATATATATATATATATATATATATATAATATATATATATATATATGTATATATATATATATATATATATATATATATATATATATATGTATATATATATATACAGTGTGACATTTTAAGTCCGCATCATATGGGATTTTTTTAAATAATCACTTTAGCCCAGATCTGGTTATGCCATCCGTTTTTGCTTCAAATAATATCAGAAATAAAGTATAGTAAGTCATTTTTACGCATGACGACACCTGTCAAAAATGACATTTTCGTAAAAAATTTTGAAAAAAACGTATAATTTGGCCAAATTTTAAAAAAAGTTATTAGACAAAATAGTTTATTTTGTGATTCTAGATTTGTTTGTCAAATTTCAACGGCCTACTATGCTTTTGAATTTTTGGCAGTTTTTTGACATTTCGGCAATTGTTTTTATCTTAATTTATTGCAACCTTATTTAAATCATCTAATTTGTCACAAACTAGGCACCTATAATCTATTTAAGAACAAGATAAAGTCGTGTCCATAATTTTTTTATAAAATATTAAAATTCACACATTATCATGAATCATATTTGATGCAAAGTTCGATTAGCTTTTGTTTTTAAATAGAAAAATGTTTCTCGCTTACGTACTTTGATAGTGAACACACTTAAACGTTTCTAAATTAACACAAATCTTACATTTTGATCTTTTTAGTAAAATTTAAATTTTTAACAATGTAATGTTTCTTACTATAAGCACCAAATTAACAACTTGCTGCTTTATTCTATTTGTTTTTTTTTATATACTTCAGCTAAAACCACTGTTTAGATCCATAATACATTTTAGATTCTAATTAACAACCGTAATAAAAATATTACACATATTCTAGTTATTAATTTGGCAGTTACGCGTTAATAGTACCACCGAAAAATTACATTAAAATGCTTTCGGTGTCATTATTGACGTAACTGCTAATTTAAAATAAATCCAGCCATATTTTAGTCGTGGCTATCAAAATTAACGTTCGCAAAATCAGAAAGACCCTTTATGGTTGTGCCCATTTCCTCCTGAAAATTTACCTTCCACGGGAAAAAGAGCTAAACAGAGAAATTAACACGCTAAGCAAAACTCGATATTTCTATGCGTTTATTAATAGTAGGCCCTGGAAACAATTGAGAACTAGAGATCTCAATATGGTGTCGTAAGCTGTCAAATATTTAGTTAGCAATTCAAACTAGAATGGAAAGAAACAGATGGTGTCACAACATGCTTTCTCTTCAAGAAAAAATTGAAATTGTTTTATTGTGTGGGGAAAATACTCCTCATCGAAATGTTGCAAATGTTTTTAACGAGCGTCATCCTGAAAAAAACTTGCAGCAATCTACTGTGAGCCGAATTATAAAAAAGTTTAAATCGACTGGATCTGTGGGAAATGTTTTCCGAAAAAATCGTGATGCACGTAAACATACCGAAGATACTGAGTTAGATGTGTGCTTAGGTGTAGTAGAAGAAGGCAAAACCAGTGTTAGAGCTATTTCGAAGTCTAAACCGGAGATCGACAGGGAAAGTGTACGTAAAATCTTACACAAAAATAAATTTAAACCATACAAACCGAAATTGATAAACACTCCAAATTTCCGTACAATGTTTTATGGACTGATGAAGCCCCGTTTACTTCTAACCGAGTAGTAAGTTCACAGAATAGTCGATGGTGGGCCCAAGAAAATCCAAACTTCATAATTGAGTGTCGTGACCAATACTCGTTTAAAACTAACGTTTGGTGTGGCATTGTAAATGACCAAATAATAGGGTCATATTTTTTTAGACATAATTTAAATCATAACGATATTTAGATTTTTTAAATAACGAAATTTTAGAAATTCTGGATAACATGGCTGTGGATCTAAGATATGCTCTATGGTATCAATTAGATGGTGCACCAATACACAATACTTTGCAAGTACGAAACACTTTAAATGAACTATTTCATGGCAGGGTTATTGGGCGAGATCAGGATAATTGTTGGCCACCTCGATCGCCCGATATCACCCCATTGAATTTCTATTTATGGGGTTATCTCAAACAAAAGTATACAAGTTTAGGCCATTTAGATATATCGATCATCTGGAAACTATAATTAGGCAGTGTGTTCAGGAGATACCTCCCGAGTTTGTGAAAAATTCCGTCAAAGAAATTTCTAGAAGAACCATTCGTTGCATTGAACGAAACGGTGGACACACCGAAATGTAGAATATTGCAATATGCGTGTATTTGATACAAAGTATTTATTAAATAGGCTAAAATAGCCAATTGTTAATTTGGCGTTTATATTTTACGAAGGATTACACTGTTGAAACTTTAAATACATTACTAAAAAGATCAAAATGTAAGATTTGCGTTAATTTACAAACGTTCAAGTGTGTTCACTATCAAACTACGTAAGCGAGAAATATTTTTCTATTTAAAAAAAAAAGTTAATCGAACTTTGTATCAAATATAATTCATCATAATGTGTGAATTTTAATATTCTATAAAAAAATTATGGACACGACTTCATTTTGTTCTTAAATAGAATAAAAGTGCCTAGTTTTGACACATTAAATGATTTAAATAAGGTTGCAAATAAATCAAGATGAAAAACAATTGCCGAAATGTCAAAAAACTGCCAAAAATTCAAAATTGTAATAGGCCATTGAAATTTGACAAACAAATCTAGAATCACAAAATAACCCATTTTGTCTAATAACTTTTTTTTTAAATTTGGCCAAATTATACGTTTTTTTTCAAAAATTTTTACGAAAATGTCTTTTTTGACAGGTGACGTCATGCGTAAAAATGACTTACTATACTTTATTTCTGATATTATTTGAAGCACAAATGGATGCCATGGATGAAGTATTGGTAACAGACGCACAGACTTGTAAAACTTTTTGCCTTTATTAGAATTAACTAAAGGTATTATACACTGTTTAGACTTTGTGGCATAAAAATCACTCCGCCCAACGAGAAACCTAAAATAAAACCCATTTTAATACATTTTTAATAACGCTTTTGTTTTGCTTTCTTTTTTAACCTGAATACGGAGTTGTTATAAAATGGAAATACCCCTAATTAATACATTTTAACCTTCAAAAGTAAAGCCTAAGGGTAATTTTCCTTAATGAAAACGCTATAAATTTGCATTCCAAGCACGTACCTTGAAGAAGTCAAATATCCCGCGTTAACAACAGTGACAGAGATGTTTTAAAATATCAACTAAAAGTAACCATCATTAACTTGTTAATTTAAAATTTGAATTAATAAGAATGAAGTAATAAAACAAAACATTCTAGTTATTTAATAGTCTTCTTTTATATATGAATAATTTGATTTAACATTTATAAAACTTCATTATTAAACTTCCTGGGTAATCTATCTAATATTTGTATAAATTCTAATAATTGTCTTAATAGATATATCTAGTTGTGGATAGAAGAACCTTATCTAGAGTGGCTCATTTATATCTAGTTATAATTTACAGTTTACCAAAATCAAACCATCAATATGAGGTACGATGCTTGCAAAATATTTTTTTTCTGGCCTCGACACAAAAAATCATTAAAATTCACTTGTAGTAAAGTAACTATTTGAACATTAAACTCTGTTTTAAATATATTTGGGAAATGACTACATTCCTAGTTTCTATTAACAGCGATACCGATCTCTGATGATCAAGCACGAGATCTGTAAAAATATTCGATACTTTCTTCTTCATGTGCCCTGTCCTCGTAGAACATTGACTACCATTAATGCAATTTGGATCCTGCTGACTGCCTTTCGAAACAGTGTATTTGTAATTCCTTGGTGGCCGACTGTACGTTTTCCCACTATCTTGCCTTACATGATATTCTGCAGCAACTCGTATTTATTATGTCTGATGAGATGTCCAAAGTATTAAAGTTTTCTTAGTTTTATGGTGTTAAGGATCTCTTTGTGGAGCTTTTCCATTACTTTAGTATTACGGACTTTATCCAACCACCACAGGCTTCTAAGCTTTTTATTTCTCTTTTGTTGAGCGTCCAAGCCTCCATGTCATACAGTAATAATATCTGTTCAACGGCTGTAAATAATCTATATATATATATATATATATATATATATATATATATATATATATATATATATATATATATATATATATATATATATGTATATCTATATGTATATATGTATATATGTATATATATATATATATATATATATATATATATATATATATATATAATATATATATATATATATATATATATATATATATATATATATATATATATATATATATATATATATTATATGAAGACCGTTACCGTTACTTATTAATTACGGGACGTCCAAAAAAAATTTGGCAACCAGGGCGTGCCATCATTCATCATCTCCCCCCCCCCCCCCCCCCCTGACTGGAATATGCCACGTTTTACTCCATCTCTGAGTCCATGAATTTACGATCATAAAGAAAAGAGAAATTCTTCCCTATAAAATTGTAAATTGCTGTTTAACTGTTAATAACGATATGTGTTAGTACCCTACTGGTCTGTGCCGATTGCAGCACGAAATATCATTTTCCCGACCATGAGACTTTCTTCGGAATTAAAAGTTTTGGCGATTTTATTGGTTACTAATATCCTTTGAGATACAGTCCCTAAATATGTGCTGCCATCGTGGTTGTGTGTGCGAGATATGAAGCATTGCCATCTTCATCCAGGCTCTGAAATGGAACAAAACAAGTCGTGACCTAGTTTGGTGATTGATAAGACATGCTCAGGTTGTCCATTATTCTTGGACTTCCCAAACTGTTATTGGTAAAACTTACTGACGGTCTTCGTCCGATAATAAATTGGCTTATTAATTTTATTAGGACCATTCTTTTCAGTTTATGCCCTACTTTATTAATTGCAAATTTAGAATAAATTATATAGAGTGTTGTTACGTCGAAAACTTCTCGTGACATGGAAGTAATTTAAATTAAATTCTTAGGAATTATGTAACACGTTTCTTTTAACGATAACTACTACTAACTACATTAACTTTACCTTATGTATAAATATAGAGCGGCACATTTATTCAAGAAGTTGTTTTTCATAGAATATATTTCTTGCTAGATGGATGGGTGATGGTATTTTATTTGTGATTTTCGGTATTCAGGCTTGGAAAACGCTGGAGAAAAAAAACAGAAATCATCTGTCTACGATGTAAATAAACAGCCACAGAAGTAACGTCATTCGCCACTAGATATCTCACACATTATATCTCCTCTAATTGGCGCTCTATATAGTGCATATAGAACACGCAAAGCGTGTGTTAGCCTTGAATATATTACGTTGAATTTGCCCACTACTCAAGCAAAAGTTACTAATTCTTTGTTATTTTACTTTATTGACAAGAAACAAGACTTACTAGCTAGGCACAACGAATATTAGTTTCTTAATTATTATTACTTATGTATTACACTAAATGTATTTAGTAGTTTTCCAATTTATTTTATTTTTCGTTTTACTATGTTAAGGTATTTCTAACGAGAAGACAGAGAGAGCATTATATTAAAGAAAGACGGAAAATAATTTGGTTTTTTCAGGGTATAATGAATGTGGCAACATAGATTCTCGCTTGCTTCCCGCCGCATGCAATTATGTGTACACAATACAATAAAAATTATGTATAATTAATTAAAATGATACTTTGGATTATTTATTAAAAATATATCAATTATTAAGAATTGATAACTGAATAAATGCGCATGCGCAGCACGCGTTTATTCTAGTATCTTTTAAAAGAAAGTCCGATCAGTGCAATGCATATATGTGATTCGAAATACGAAAGGACGCCCGCGTCGGCGTGCGCATTTGTCTTTAAGCTACGTTGCCCCAGCGAAAATTCACTTAATAAAATGACACACATGAAAAAATAATATTTGTCTAATATTTTTGCAACAACTAGAAGGTAAAATGCCTTCATATATTAACAAACAAAAGTAAATTAATTTTTTTATGTATATATATTTTTTTTGTGACTTTACTTTTTAATGCACATACGACAACAAAAATTGCAAAGAACACATGCTTTTGATCGAAGAAAAAGTATGGATTTCTATCTTTTACGTGTTAAATATCTGAAATTTTTACAAATAGTTATGGCAATACGGCGCCGGCGTAGTAAACCATCTTTATATTAAAGCAGTGAATGCATGATGCTGATATCTATTATTTCTCAAAATTTCAAGCAAAACTATTTCTACAGTGACTCATAAGAAATACCTTAAACCACCATAGCATTTTACCGTCTTACTGTATTTGCTCCATATACTTTTTTTATTTAGCGTATTGCTTCCATTCTGTTCAAAGATTAACTTTGTAAATTCAATATTTATTATTTTTGTTTCACCATTTTGTGCAACGATGTACACAATTGATATGTCTTTATCATACCGTTTTGTTGATTAATGGGCTTTAATTCACATGTCTTCCATATAACCAAGCACATCGTTTGTTGCTAGTTTAATTTAAGATATGTAATCAGCTAAATCTCAGCGAACCTTAGTAGAACCTAAAACATTCAGTTTTAATTTGGCGATTTCTATTGATAACCGATGACGATCATGTTTTGAAGCCGTTAGTCACCACAGATTACAGAAACGTTGTGATTACTCACTTGACGCTGTTCTCTGAAGTCGGATGTTGTTACTGGCGAATTATTTTGATTTATGAGAAAAAATTTTATAATATGAATTTAAGAAAAGAAAGATTACATTTTCTGTTTACATTAAAAAAAAAAAGTTAACAAAGCCTTTAAAATAAATAAATGTATATCGAAACTATTATTAATTTCAAAATATGAGTAAAAATGGAAGAAAAAATTATTTATATCAACAATCTCTGAAATGATACATTAAAAAAATCTACCTTTCTGGGTTTGGGAAGTAGTATATTTTTTACTTGACAATAGTTAAACATTTAAAAAACATTGAAAAAATTCTGGAATATTCTTCATAAAGCGTAGATAATTAGCCTTCGAAAAATAGATGCTACATAATAACTAAATTCAGTCTTCATCAAAGTAACAATTTATACAAATAAATGATATAGTATCTTCCTCTTTATCAGAATTGCTATAGGCCTCACTGCAAACTAGACAATGCGATTCCTCAGTTTCAGGTTCTGAATCAGACCTCAAAATTCTTTTTTTCAACTTTTTCTTTATCATCTTTCTTTTTTGTTGATATACCTTGCATTTTCCTTTCCCCTTTCTCTTTGCTTTTGATCCATTTTTTGTCTGTCTCTTTGCCATTTTTTCTTTATATTCTTTTCTTAAAGCTTTCTTTTCAGGTGTATCAGTAGAGCAAAGGATTTTCTTTTGCGTCTGCTATGTCTTGTTTGTTCCCGCGGTGGAACCTTTAAAAGAGGTCTAGCCTTCGAAGGTGAAAAATGTTCTTGCAAATCTGAGCAACTTAGAGTTCTTCTGCAATTTTAATGTCACGTATAATTTCAGAAGTGCTTATATGAAGTTCGGGAGCAGATTGTAATAATTCTAGATTTTCAAGGTCCAACGTTAAATTTTTCTGTATTTTTGAGAGGATTTGGACGATCAGTGACATAGGATGGTGCAAAGTCACTGTCTTGAAAGATGTCGGCGTTGAAAGGCCATATGCTGGATAACATGTTACAATGTGCCCCAAAATATTGTTAGAATAAGCCCCGTACCATAATTTAATTTAGCAAAAATTTCATAAAATGATGTCGCTAAACGTGAAACTTTTTAAAGAATATTAAAACTAAGTACATTTTTTAACTATATGCAAAACTAAAAGTTTTAAATTAATTAATTATAGACACAAAAAGTCAAATTTTACGAAATCAGTATTTTAAGTTACCTAGATAAAATGAAGCACGTGCACACATCTGCTCATCGCGCCGCCGAGCGGGACACTCGCCGTGATCAGTTCAGATTCCCAGTAAAAATTTTGTGTTTCTACTTACCCCTGTTACACCAAGCCCCTAGCTCCTCTATCGATAGAAAATAATTTTATTTTATTGGGCTATAATGAAACAAATATTTAGGTAGTAAATATTTATTTCACACCTTTACTGATTCTAGATTGAGTTTATTGGCTAACAAAAAATGTGAAATTATATATTGGAGATATATACATACATGATTAACTTAGCCTAGGTAAGAATTTTATTTTATTTTAAAAACACCTACGGAACACTAATTGCGTAAGTCCGACTTGCACTTGGCCGTTTTTTTTTTTAATTTTTTAGGGCATCTTATCTAATCTATTTTGAATTTAATACTTGCCAGGAACCCTTAAGCACCTTTGAGGAACTCAAATTAAATAATAACAAGTAATATAATCAGTTATAAAAAATATTAGTAAATTATATAGTAAATCGGTATTGCCAGGTTGTAGTTAAAAAAACTAACAGTTTGTTTCAAGTTTAAAAAAAAAGTAGCCTCTCTATTAAGTAGCAAACTGTAAATTTCTAGAAGCTTGTTCAATATAAAATTATGGGTATGTTTTATAGTTTAATTATAAGACTTTTCGGTCATAGAATTTTATTTAATTTATTTTTTAAAGAAGTTTAAGGTTTAATTCATTAAAACGTCCATCACTTTATGCTGAAGTTGAATAAAATTACCTTATCTATATTTTAAACTGTAGGCACAAGATAATACTTTATTACTTTTGCCTAGTTTAGGCCACAAAATGCTTATTTGGTGTAGAAATCTGATTTCCCAATAGTATTTAGTTGCGAAACAAATTAATCTGATTCCAATTAAAGTCAATACAAAATTTATTATGGTTTATGAGTCTTAAGAAAATAGTTTTATATAATTAAGTAAATATATTGGAGCAAATGCGACTTAAAAATCAGTAAGACAGACAGACATATGGATATAACAGACGTTTTTTAAGGAAAATGACACTAAATACTAAGTTGTTTATAAAGGGGGACGCCAAACAGCAAAGGCAAGTCAAAGGAACTCTAAAAGCTTAAGGTCTTCTCAACATAGTGCCATATAATTGAAATATATAATTTTAATCTCTTTGGAAATTTTAAAAATATTTCCAGTTCAGATCTCTTCGCACCTACATCGAGTTAATTTTATTCCGATTTCATCGAGATAAAACAGAAATTGTCAAATTGTTTCTGCTGGCTGCGTGTTTATTAGTGTGTAACATGATAAAGGAATGTTTTGATGCATTTTAAAATTAAATATATTAGTTTTCCTTAATTTATGATTCCGATGCAGACGTCTTCTAAAAAAGTTTCATAAAAAATCGGAAAAAAATATAGTGGGTTCGTGAACGGTGTTTGGCGGTATTTTTATGTGTTTTGTCAACTGTGTGACTACCTACTGAACTTAAATGAGGTGAGGTCTATAAATTGTGGACGTTTACGTTATTATCTGCATGAAGCTATTGAAAAATTTCTTCTAACATCGAAATATTTTATATTGTTAAGAACACATTTTGATTCGAAACGTATCAATATATATATATATATATATATATATATATATATATATATATATATATATATATATATATATATATATATATAATAAATATCTTTATTCGTTATTTTTTCAAAGGATATCAATTACCTTTCAAATGTCTAAAATTATTTTTCTTTTTAATAAAGCGCTCATTTTAAGTATGTATTTAGTTACCGAAAACTAACACAAATATTACGATAACCTGGTGTATGTTAGTGCTGTTAAATTTTGTGTGAATGTTTTAAGTTTGACAAATTTAACTCTTCTAAGATCCCGTCTGTTTTTTCAAATAAAAAATCAGTAATAAAATAAGCGAGAAGCAATAGTATAGTAATAATGAATCAGGTCATTGCAGTAAAACATATTTTTTTAATCAACAACTACCAGGCTTTCTTTATTATTCTTTTAAAAGTGTATATCAATATCCTTTCATACTTCAATAATCTGAACCATATTTTTCTGAAATATTCATGGACCGAAAAAAATCCATCGCCATTAACGTTTCGGAAATATCAGCTTCTTACTGTGATGATAATCACTCACAGCCTGAATTAAATGTTAATATCTCTAGTTATCCAAATGAGACAGAGCTGACAAAGCAATGTTTTAATAAATATCTCCAGAAAATATTTCTTATACCATTGACTCTAAACAAGAAATCAAATGTTGTGTAGCTTTCTTGTGTCCTCAGTATAATTAATGACAAGCTAGTAGCTATTTTTTATGGTTAAATTAAAATGAAAATTTATGAATTTTCTGCTTCCATATCTTAAAGTAAGTTTTTTCTTCTTAAATAAAACAAATATATATGTATATATATGTATGTATATATATATATATATATATATATATATATATATATATATATATATATATATATATATATTTATTGATACGTTTCGTTCAAAATGTGTTCTTAACAATATAAAATATTTCGATGTTAGAAGAGAGTTTTCAATAGCTTCATGCAGATAATAACGTAAACGTCCACAATTTATAGACCTCACCTCATTTAGGTGCAGTAGGTAGTCACACAGTTGACAAAACACATAAAAATGCCGCCAAACACCGTTGACGAACCCACTATATATATGTATATATATATATATATATATATATATATATATATATATATATATATATATATTTATATCTATATTATATATATATATATATATATATATATATATATATATATATATATATATATATTTATATCTTATATTTATATATATATATATATATATATATATATATATATATATATATATATATATATATATATATATATATATATATATATATATTTATATATATATATATATATATATATATATATATATATATATATATATATATATGTGTATATGTATATGTTATATATATATATATATATATATATATATATATATATACATATATATGTATATATATATATATATATATATATATATATATATATATATTTGTTAAAATAGAGATTTTCACGGATAGTGGAATGTAATATATCAAAATTCCGGGTTTTGATTCGTTCATCTAAGAATGAATTTGCATGACCGACGTTTCACCAAAATCTCGTTTGGCATTTTCAAGTGCTGTTGCTGTTGCTGCTACTCGATACTGTGAGCTTGCTGCTGCTGCCGCTCGAAGCTAACTTAGTTAGCTTAGAGCTAGCTTTGAGCGGCAGCAGCAGCAAGATTACAGTATCGAGAAACACAGAGCACTTGAAAATGCCAAATGAGATTTTGGCGAAACGTCGTGCAAAGTCATTGTTAGACAAACCTGGCCCAACTTTCGACTGCTGAGGAACCTAGAAATTCGATCGCAAGTAACACTCAACCAAGAAATAAGTCAAACAATTTCAGTAGGCCACTTGCTATTACTCGAAGCCACATTGGAGTTATTTAAAAATATCTATGTCAAAGTTTAAAACGAAAAACTTAATATGCCAACAAAAACAGCGAAAAGAGAATGGATGACCCAGGAAGTATTGGGACTTATGGATGAAGGGAGACGGTATAAAAACAATAACAAAACTAAATATAAAGAGATCAGTAAACAGATTCGAAAGCTTATAAGAAAGGCTAAAGAAAAGTTTTTGGAAGAACAACGTCAGGAAATGAAAGAATTACAGCTAAAGCATGACTATTTCAGTATGTATAAAAAGTTAAAGAAGTTACCGGTCAAAACAGTACCCGAATACCAACATATTTAATAAACGGTAATAATCAGATATTAACCGAACAAAAAAAGCTAGAAGAAGAATGGGCTCAATACATTAAAAATATCTTTGATGACGACAGAGAATTACCAGAACTCATTACGGACGGAATTTCTTTAAATATACTCCCAGCAGAAGTTAGGGATGCGATAAAACATGCAAAAACTGAAAAGGCTCCTGGACCTGATAATCTTTATGCGTTCATACCATTACCTAAAAGGCCAAATGCGAACAGATGTGAACAGTATCGTCTTATAAGCCTATTGAGCCACGCTTTGAAAGTAATGCTTAAGATCATTCACCATAGAATACGCAATAAATGCGAACAAGATGTTAGCGAAGAGCAATTCGGATTTAGACAAGGATTTGAAACTCTAGAAGCATTTTTCGGGCTGAGTGTATTTTTACAGAAATGTAGAAATCAAAGGAAGGACGTTTACTTGTGTTTTATCGACTACGAAAAAGCATTTGACCGAGTCAAGCATCCACAATTAATACAAATGCTTCAAAATATGGGCCTTTACGAAAATGCCATCAGATTCATTACTCACCTATATTGGGATCAGATAGCGACAATACGAGTAAATAGCAGAGAGACTGAGGAAATAGGAATAAAAAGAGGTGTTCGTCAGGTTTTTTCCCTTCTCCTGTTTAATCTACACTCTAAGCACATATTCCAGAAGGCCTTAGAGAATGCTAAAACCATTAACAATCTAAGGTACGCTGATGATACCGTTATTATAGCAGATATAGCGGATGGACTTCAGCGTCTTATGAACAATATATCTAGGAAAGGCGATGATTTAGGCATGAAACTAAACGTTAATAAAACGAAAGTAATGGTCATTTCAAGAACACTCGGGTTGCAAACAGATGTTCGTGTTTACGATCAATTGATAGAACAAATAAACAAATTTAAATACCTGGGGTGTTGGGTAACTAATGATCTGAATCCTGAAGTTGAGCTACTAGTTCGCATTGAAATGGCTATAGCGGCTTTTCTCAAAATGAGACACCTTTCTTTGGATACTCGTTATCGTTTTGTAAAGGGCTATGTATATCCAGTGCTTTTATGTGGAGTTGGGAAGCGTTTGGAGCCTTTCGAATTATGTGTCATGCGCAGAATATTGAAGATCTCTTGGACAGAGCGTGTTACTAATGAAGATGTACTTCGTCGAATGGGTAGAGAAAGAGAACTATTGTCATTTATTAAAAGACAAAAACTCGTTACTTGGGACATATTTACAGGAGTCTACGTTACTCACTGCTCGGTTGTCAATGGAAGAGAAAATTGTGGGCCCTCGAAAAGGTTCCTGGCTGAAAAATATACGAGATTGGACAGGTCTGGATTCCCATACTTTATTAAGAATTACCCAGGATAGGGAGGAATTCGCCGTGATTACAACTTCAGTAATGGAGATGGCACTATAAGTAAGTAAGTAATAGATATATATATATATATATATATATATATATATATATATATATATATATATATATATATATATATATATATGTATATATATATATATATATATATATATATATATATATATATATATATACATATATGCAAATAAATTTAAACTAATGGTGGTCTGGAAAAACTACATAATTTGGGAATACTATATGGGCGTTTATGCTTAGTTAGATAATATACTATAAGATAACTGTGGATTAAAATCTAATTTTAAATTTATTTGAAGCACACAAACTAACATTTAAGTGGCTAACCTAGTTAAATTTAGACTTATTACTAACCTGACAGTGGCAATGCTAGTTTCATTTAGACTTAATTGAATTGCTGGGGCTAACCTGTTTTCTGAATTATCAAAACTAAGGTGTTCATGGCTAAGTTCGTTTGACCCATTAATTAACAGGATAATTATTCTGGAGATCAGAAGTTAAAGAAACGTTCATATCTAATCAACATATCACAGTTCCCGCAATCTTTCAGTTTCCTTGTAGTCATGGAGCATTTTAAATAAACTTTTATCCTGCGTATTAGATTTGTCTTAATGGCAAAGTTACTCTTCGTATCGGAAAATATAAGATTTAAAAAGAACACTCTTAATTTCCTTGTGAACATGAATAGTATGAAAGTATTAAGATATTTATGTTAACTGACCATATCTGTAGGACTGGGGGCCTACTTCTTTACATAAACCGCCAGAATCATCGTAATAATAATTTGTGTCTTAAAAAATCCTTCAATGTGGTATTTGGGATATATCAGCTAAGATGATCGACTCAATATGTGCAAGCATTATAAAATTTTGAGTACATATGTATATATATATATATATATATATATATATATATATATATATATATATATTTGGTACGGGCGTTCTATAGAGATGAAAAACAGATATATGTAAAGAAATTTGTGTTAGATGCTACAGGGTGTTCAAAATAAATTTATGCATTTCGACTATTTTAAATTAAAAATCTCAAATTTTGTATATTATTATTTTTTCTGATAGATTTTTACGAAACCCTCCAACTTTTATTAAGTATGTCATATACCTATTTCTAATAGTTTTCGATTTATTTTGAATTTTTCAATTTTTACCCTTGTTTTTAATACACATACACAAAATGTAGGTATTGTCAAATTTTGACATGTCTAAGAAGACATAAACAAATAGTTAATAATAATTTTAATATAGTTTAACTTATCTAATGATTAATTATTATGACGTAATAAGTGCCCGTCTAGTTGAATACACATGTTGAGTCTTTTTACTATATTTTCCTTCACGTTCCTTAGCATAAAGGGCGTTATTTTCCTGCACGCATCCCGTATTCTATTTTCCATATCTACTGGTGTTGTAGGGGGATTCACATAAACACAATCTTTAATGTAGCCCCACAAAAAAAAGTCTAAAGGTGTTAAGTCACATGATCGAGGGGGCCACTGAATGAATCCATCCCTATCTATCCATTTCTGTGGGTAACGATCGTTTAAAAATTCCCGAACTTCCTGGTAGTAATAAGCAGGAGCTCTGTCTTGTTGAATCCACATTTGTTCCCTTTCAAAGTTATCAACTTCTTCAAGAAGCTGGGGTAATTCGTTTTGTAAAAAATTTAGATATCTAGGCCCGTTAAGCGTTTCGCGGAAAAAATATGTACCAATAATTCGAAAATTTAATATTCCACACCATACATTAAGCGACCAATCGTTTTGGTTTTGAACTTCCCGGACCCAAAATGGATTAACTGTTGAATAATAATTCATGTTATAGCTGTTAACTGCTCCATTACTGCGAAAAGTAGCTTCATCAGAAAACATTATTTTAAATAAAAAATTTGAATCGGCCTCTATGCTCCATTAATGGTGGTACAAAAGTTTACCCGTCGTTCAAAATTACGGTCTTGAAGTTCTTGGTGTAGTTCCATATAAAAGGGATGATACTTGTATTTTTTCGTGGTGCGATTAGCCGTAGACTGAGATGGGTCAGATAAGTCAGCTAGTTGACGGCTGCTGACCTAGGGATTATCTTCAACATGAAGTAAAATCTCCATTTCTTTTTCCTCACTGGTAGCACTACTATCAAACCGTTCCATTAAGCCCCCCGTAAAGCCTTACTGCCAGTATATAAACCATAACAATTAATTCATTTTTAGGAAAATCCATAAATCCTTTATACGTCACTTACAACAACAAATTAAACTATTTTTACTTGCTTATATGACATACTTAATAAAAGTTGAAGGGTTTCGTAAAATCTATCAGAAAAAATAATAATTTACAGGGTGTGCCATTTAAATAATTTGAGATTTTTCAATTTAAAATAGTCGAAATGCATAAATTTATTTTGAACACCCTGTAGCATCTAGCTCAAATTTCTTTACATATATCTTTTTTTCATCTCTATAAAACGCTCGTACTAATTATGAGTATTCTACCTTCAGAAACAATGACGCTACTGGCAATTTTTTACAAAACTGAAAACTAGTATTTTTTTTAAAAAATTGAAATATTAGAAAAACTACTAGGTTTAGATATATAACATTATTAATAAAAAAATTTACGAAGAATTTAAAAATAAATTAGAAAACAGGATGATCCATTTAAAAAAAACAGGTTATATCTGCCTCACTTTTTTGAAGTACCCTGTATACTCAAAAATAATTTTACACTGTGCACCTTAATATTCCCTAAAACTATTGTATTTATCATTTTTTCGTCATTCCCGAAACAAATGAGATAATGAACTTTACACTATCGTTGACTCACCCTGCACATAGTACGGCAGCGATATATTCCCGTACCCAAAAAATTATGTCCCACCAATAAGGATGGCCAAAAATGGTCCAAACCACTAGTAACCTATCTTCCAATGCAATTACAGGTTTAAAGAATCACATACTACACATAGCTACTATCTACGCAATTTGTCAAAGTAGCTAAAAAAAGCGTTTAAATATTGTAAATAGATTTTTAATACACTAACCATGCTAACATTTGCTTTATTCAATACATCTGACAAAAGCAAATATGCATTGTGTTTTTAAAACCTGAATCATATTCTGAAATAACAAACAATTACCAAATGGCCTAGTTAGAGAGTTTTCAAAATACAAACAAAAACATTTGGTTTGCGGGAGAGGTAAAAATTTGATAAAATAAACATTGTCATTTTCCAGAAAAGAACAACAGAAAAGCTTAAAATTGTTGTTTATGTTTATATTATTTAGATCTCTGGTTTATGAAAGGATATAAGTCATTAAGATACAGTTTAGATAAGCTGGCTGGTTTGAAAAAAATACATAATTTTTCTGCTTTATCTTATTTTTTAGCACTGGAATTATTGTTTCTCACGTTAGATTTTATTTTCGAGAGAAGTAAATTAGATCTCATAGTTGATGAGTTGTGACATGACGAAACATGTCCCGAGATGGATTGACAGATAAAAGAACAGTAAATAACTGCTGAAATATGGACTTTGTCCAAGTCGTAGTTGATATTGATTTTTAGTTCATTTGAATATATATGGCTTAAAATTACATTTCACAATGTAACGAGACAGATAAACAGTAGGCTATTTTTTTTTTCGTTCACCTCCCCGCCTGAGTAGGGATTTTACCCTTTATCATATCTTGAGGATATCGGCGGGAATGTCGTACTACCCGTCAACGTTGTCTAAGTGCCGAAACATACATTTTTATATTTCACGGCACCTTTTAGACAACGCAGTAATGTTACCACGGACGTTATTGCATTTCTGCAAACAACTACCACCTATGTATGTGGCCAGACTATATATACTTAAATAAAAGTATACCGACTTGCCGGGATTACACCCGAGACCTTGTGTACCGCAAGCAAATACTACGCCACGAAGCCACGGGCCAGCTATAACAATTACAACAATTTTGCAGTGAGTTCAACAAGTAAATGCAATTAATTTACTCGAAAACAAACTTTCTACTTTTTTTAAAAAATGTTTTAAATTAAAAACACTAAATACTTTCATGATATCAAATGGGTAAAAATTAACAACGTAAATGTATCTCTATCTAAAAAAAAATATAAAAGTAGTTAAAGGATTGAGAAAGAAAGATGTCTTCTATTTAAAAGCGGATAAAGGAAATAAAGTTGTTATATTTGATAAGAAAGAATACTTTGAACGTGTAGATAATCTTATCGAATCTGGCCCTTATGAAAAGGCAATAAGAAATCCATTACCGAAAATGATAAAGGAGGTTAAAAATTCTTTAAAGAAAAGTAAGAACCTTATTTCCGATTCGCTAAAATTTACGAGTAAATTAAATGTGAGTAATCCGACCATACCAAAGTTGTATTACTTACCTGAAATTCACAAACCTGGAAGAGCAGTGCGACCCATTGTTTCATTGGTCGGATCACCCACACATTTGATATCCAAATTATTATCAAAAGAACTTGAGAATTTACCATTAAATACTTTCGAAGTGAAGAATTCTTTAGAATTCATTAACAAAACAAAGGATCTAGTTCCTTATGAAGGTGAAATCTTAATTTCGTTTGATGTCAGCTCTTTGTTTCCAAGTGTGCCAATACCACAAACCGTACAATATCTCAAAGAATTACGTAGGATGAATGACTTCGAGAACGAAATTATTCATGAATACTTAAACTTCGTATAAAACAAAATCATTTTCAATATAACAGTCAATTTTATGTTCAGAAAGAAGGAACAGCTATGGGTAATTACTTAGCACCTTTCATAGCCAATTTATTCATGAGTAAGTTTGAAACTGAAGCCAGTCAACAGTATTTCCCAAGGGTATGGTATTGGTATGACGATGATGTTTTCGCGATTTTTGATACAAAGAAGCAAATATAGATGATTTTGTTTCCAAATTAAATAGCCGATATGATTCCATTAAATTTACGCACGAAATTGAGAACAAAGGACAATTGCCTTTTACAGATATTTTAATTATTAAAAATAATAATAGGTTAAAATTTTATATCTATAGAAAAGACACAGTAACAGATAGATATATTCCTAATGATTCATTTTTAGTTCATCGTTTCGTCACTTTTCCTCTGAATACAGAAAACTTCAATAATATATTAGAGATATAACTAGAGTTAATAGTTATAACTAGAATTAATGGTTATAAGGATGACTTAGTAAACAAGTTAATAAATATACATAAGTTTAGGTTAACTATTCAGAATTCCACCTTTTTTACACGCTAAGAAAATAAGACCAATTATGACTCCATATCATATAATCCCAAATATAACAGGGGACTCAATAAGGTATACCTCTCCTTAGTCTATATGTCATCAGACAATCTAAGGAATATCTGAGGAAATCCCAAGGATAAGATTCCTAATTGTGAGAAAAGTGGAATTTAGGAAATTAGTTGTGATTGCGACAAAAAGTATGATGAACAAACTAAAAGGTCAATTAAAACACGATTTAAAAAACATTTAGCAAATTTAAAATACAGTAGAATGGAAAAGTCTAGCATTGAAGCTGATCATACAGTAACATTAGATAATCTAAGATTAATTAAAAATATATCTGATGGGAGATTATTGAACGCAATCGAAAGTATAGAAATTGTAAACTGTAAAAGTAGTTTAAATAAAGACAGAGGGCATATTCATTAAAGTCCCCTCTACTGGTTACTTGACCGGAACTGATGGCCACGCCTATGTCATTAGTTCCACCTGAGTAATCCAGATGTTATGCTAAGTATAAATAGGGTAGATTTGTAGTTTAGCTTTAGCAAATCATCGCTCCTAATGAAGCTAACATAGTTAGCGAAACGCGCGTCGAGTGCAAAAATAAAGTGTTTGATGTAGTGGTGATATATACTGAGTAGTGTTATTGTGCCAAAATTTCCACATTCCCAACATATAAGGAAATATTTATTTTTTTTACTTCTAAGTACCCAAGACTAAATTTTCTCTTTATCTCTTTTCGGAACTCGATATGTAACTCATTTAAAGTACAGTAGAATAGTATCCTGTCACCATTGTTGTACTACTGACGGAATCAACATCAACTGCTTTAACCTAATAACGTAAAAAATTTACAAAAACTGGTGGATAAAATGACTGACCTTATTATGATTATAAGCAAGGAATCGAATATTGAAGATAATTGTATTGCTGTTAGTGGCACAAAGCTAGAAAAAGGTAATAAATTGCTGTATCCCGGTAGCAATGTTGATATTGCTACCGGGATAACTGGGACCGGACTATGGAAATCAATATTCGAATAGAAAAGGCCCGAGCCGCATATATGGAGAAGAAAAAATCCTAACCAGTCAAGACTTATCATTGAAATTACGGATGGAAATGGTTTGCTGCTATATCTTTCCGGTTCTCTTGTACGACATGGAAACGTGGACAATCACTGAAGCAATGCGTTTAGGGGCATTCGAGATGTGGGTGTATCAATGGCTGCTGAAAATTAGTTGGATGAACAGAAACAGCAGCGTTCTCACTAACATTGACAAGGACTTGGAAATAGCCACCACCTTCAAGCGACGCAAATTAGAGTACTTTGACTACATCGTGAGACATCTACCAAAACACGAAATTTTGCATTTACAGACATGGTTCAGGGAGAAGGAGAAGTATTGAAAAATTTGAGGCAGTGGTACGGGAAATCTACAGTTCAACTTTTCCGAGCAGTTGCCAATAAAATGATTATCATCAACATGGTAGCCAACATGATACTCGCTGATTGTTGAACGGTCGGGGTATCCAAAGAAGAATATCAGAAAATTCTAGTATTGCTAAACATGCTCTTAAACATAATCATAGAATAGAGAGAATTTTAGGTTAATAAAAAAAAGTATGGTAAGAAATTATTAGACGATTACAAAAATATTGAAAACATAAAATGTAAAAACAGTCCAAATAAGAACCTCTCTGTATAGGTTACTCGACCGGAACTAAACTCCCGCCTGTAATTGGTCGACTCCGCTCGATTAAATCACAATTTTGAAATAAATACTCAATCAAGTTTGTGTTCCGTACGGAACACTTATAAGATCACCTCGATGTTTGTCTATCCATCTGTCACACCCGATTTTCTCCGAAACTATTTGACATAGAAAGTTGAAATTTGGCATAATATAGAAATCGGTGGTCCCATCAGAGCCGTGTAGTTTCGAAAGTTAAATATTGACTTAAGGGGTTACTTTTGGGGAGTGAATTTGGGAATTAAAAATTTTTTATCAGGTCATCGAGTTGGGGGTCAAATAAAAGCTTGTAAAAACACGGGGACAAAAATATATATAATGTAATACTTGTGCACGCTCTTATTTGTATTATTTTTAAAAAATTTCGAAAAAACGTTGTCTCCCCTTATTTATTAAAGTACTAATCAAAAAATTTTGAAAAAATTATGGAATATTCTCCGCAGGGTGTAGATTAAACGAAAATGATGACGAGTGCATTAACCTTTAATAATTTATCTGGTATATATAAAAAAAAACTTTGTTAAAAACTCATTTGCGGTGTGTTTTGTAAAGTCGTTGATCATTTGATACCTCCGTAACAAAAATTTTTGTTTTAATAGCAGTCAATGTACGGAGCACTAATTGCGTAAGTCCGACTTGCGCTTGGCCGGTTAATTTTAATATTAGATATAGTCAGACATCGCTCCTCATAGTGTTAACATGGCTAGCGAGAGGCATGTAGAGTGCAAACATAACATAAATTGTTTGAGGTAATGGACATAAACTTCTGTGTAGTATCATTGTGCCAAACATTTCAAAACTCTAACTAATTAATAAACGTAAGTTCGTTTTTGTTACTTGTCGTTATTTTTATTTTTTCTTAAACAAATGCACGACAAATTTTTTAATAGATTTTTATTACACGATATCTCGGTAATCAACAAACGTCAGAAACACCACATTTTTTAAGGGAACTGATACATCTGCTTTGAAAAAAAAAACATTCAAGAAATAAAAAGTTATGTACATAAATTCTTATTATATTTTTATCCTTACACGAACACCTACCTGCAAGTTATAAATCCATAATGTGATGTTTTATGTCATGAGATAAGAATACCACTAGAAGTAAGTAAAGTATGTCAAGTAAGAACGTGACCGCTCGTATTCTTGAAAAAATGTGTTTCAAGAACATTTTTTTCCATCAATGTATTCTTTGGTGTGCTAACAACGGCGCATTTGCCTTAGTAATTTATCCAATCGCATCTTGCATCAATAATCGCCAAGCATCTTCTAGGCATGCTGTCGACGAGATTTTCTACATACTCTGCAAATTTTTTGAATCTCAGAATCCTTCCTCTGACCTTTCTCTTTTTTTTTATGGGTCTAGCACACGTGCTGCAGGGAAGTCCCTAAAGCACTCCAGGAGCGGCACGAGTGCGGAAAAAGCGACTCACGTTGTTCTTGAATCGCTGTAAATTGTACTCGGTGGGAAACACAGCGCTGGGCAAATTATTCCAAAGGGATGACGTTTTCCATATAAAAGATTGCTTGAAAAGCGTTGTACGCGGAGTAACAAGCTGAACCTCATATGGATGCGAAGCACCAGCGCGACGTGTATTTCTAACATGCACCGCTTTGCTTTACAAGGGATCAAACGTTTTTAATAGGGTTGACGTCTGGCGATTGTGAGGACCACTCTAATATCTTATCGTGGGCCTAAGCGAGCTGCTTCGCGACATGATTTTCGCCCAGCAAAGATTTCTTCTTCTTCTTCAAACCCCATTTTCTTAATTTTGCCGCTCTTTGACGTAACGTCAATTTTGGGTCACGTGAAAACACACGATTCGTTTTTCGACTTTCGCAGTGACTTTGCCTATTTAGCGGCCGCCGAATGTGTCATTTTAGGCCCCTTTGGATGGTAACAAAGAAAGACTGCCTCGAACCGACGCGCAAACAAGTGACTCATTTTCGATTTTACGTGATACCGACAAAAGTTCGGAATTGACTGATACTTTTACTAAAATGCGTAGTAGACAAAGGTTAACACCAGCGATTTTTTTGTTGAATAGCTAGAGTCGCATCTATCAGAAATGAATTAGCATGGGCACGTTTTTATTTAACAGACTGTACCTTATATTTATAAAGAAGTACTGAATATTTTGTAAATTTGTGCTTTAATAAGTTATATAGAACCATATACAACCTACCAGTAAAATAAACAAATGTAAGTGACAACACCGGTATACATTCCCAATACATTTTACAACGAGGCCACGTGCGACCATTCGGATTTTTAGCAGCGCTGTAGGACGAGGCCTCACTGTGCCACTCAAATTACCCTACAGGTCTTAATTTTGAGGTAATCGGAAATATATATTTTTTTAATTATTCGTTTTTTCATGACGAATTGATCTGTCGAGCTAGATTTTAGGTTCTTTTCCACAGTTTTCCGGAATCTTCAGGTGAAATATTAATTTTTATGAAAAAATGGCGTTTTTTTCGCGGGAAAATCACTCTATAGATCGTAATTTTCATTTAATCATTTTTTTTAAAAAATGTTCGTTTTTTTTGATTACCAATCGAGAGAGAAAAAATTTACATTTCCATGGAAGTATGGTTCTTTGGCATTTGACTCGTATATGGTTTTTCTTCCGTATTCAGGACAGATTTTTCTCAAAAATCAATCCTTTTGGTGAACAATAAATCTACCGATCTCGGTTTATCATTTTTGCCCCAGGTTTTTCAAAAATTGCAAATATCTTTTGCGTTACCTAAGATACACCATGGAGTGTTTAGATTAGTAGCAATTAGCAGAAATTAGCAATTATTCTACCAAATTTACCTAAAATTTGCCCAAATTTAATCGAAACTGCTTGAATTTGCTTAGTTGCGCGAAAAAATTTTTCCGATAAATTTAAGTAAATTTATTTGTTAAGGTAGCGATTTCTTTAAATTGCAAGTTATTTCTTCCACCCAATAATAATGAAATCATTTAGATTTAACGGGGTTCTTCTGCATCTGAACTATCCTGCAATAAATTTGCGGGATATTTCTAAATTCATTCAAGATTATTCCGCGACATCTTGACAATGAATATTGAAGTAGAATTTGAAAAATTCGCTTGCGTTCTTTTAAAGTCTAAAACTAAAAACAGCAGTATTCCTTGTAGGTACTTGAGTTATCGTAGGCAATACACGCACACACGGGCGCACTCAGACACACACACACACACGGGCGAGGGAACTAACACCAGTTTTCTGTAGACTTTTCAACCTATCCTACAGATAGGGAATAGTTTCTTCCTGCTGGAAATCTGCCACAGTTTAGCCGATACCTAAAAAGGCAAGAAGACCTTGCCAAATAACTATCGACCAGTCGCACTGCTTTCAATAATATCGAAAGTCATGGAAAAGGCTATCAATCAGCATCTTCTAAAATATCTTGAAGGATTCAACATTATTAGCGATCATCAATATGGCTTTCATAAAAATAGATCAACAGGAGAACTTCTGACCTATGTAACACACGTTTGGAACAACGCAATTGAACACTTTGGAGAATCTCGAACGGTTGCTCTTGACGTATCCAAGGCATTGGACCGTGTTTGGCACGATGGGCTGTTGGCTAAGCTACGCTCTTATGGTATGTCTGAACAGTTCTGTTTGTGGCTCTCATGTTTCCTCAGAGAGCGTTCTTTACGAGTGGCAGTCTACGGATTTCTTTTTAACACCTTCACTATCATCGCCGGTGTACCTCAAGGCTCCATACTGTCTCCTACTCTTTTTCTCATTTACATTAACCAACTGCTGGCAAACACCGAGAATCCAATCTACAGCTTTGCAGATGACAGTACGCTTATCTCTTCATTCACTTTGAACGCTCGGACATCGGCTACTCAGACAGCAGGAAGTCATTCAACTTAACGCAGATCTGGAAGAAATTTTATCTTGGGGTGACAGTAACCAAGTGGAATTTAACGCCACAAAAATCCAGGCGGCAGTTTTTTCTAAAAAAGTTAACGTTGCTGGACCCAACATAGTTCTGCCGGGGCACTTCATTCCTCTAACATCGTCACTCAATTTGTTGGGCGTTAATTTGGGACCAAATATGTCCTGGCATGAACATGTTGCAGTCATAGCAAGGAGAGCTTCTCAAAAGTTGGGAATATTATTTCGAACCAGAAAGCTTTACACTCCACAACAACTGTTAATTCTTTACAAAGCTCAAATTCGACCAACTATGGAATACGGCTCCGATGTTTCGGGCTCCGCTCCCAAACATACACTGCATTTGATGGATTCTGTTCAGAGAAGAGCTATTCGTCTGATTGGAGACCCGGAACTGACCGGCGGCCTTGATTCACTGGAGCATCGAAGAACGGTTGGCGACTTGAGCCTATTCTACAAATATATTTCATGGAAAGTGTTCGAAGGATGTGGCCCGGTTAATTCCTCCCAGAGCGGTGCATGTTAGAACTACACGTCGTGATAATACTTGACATCCGTATGAGGTTCAGCTTGTTACTCCTCGTACAACGCTTTTCAAGCAGTCTTTTATATGGAGAATATCATCCCTTTGAAATAATTTGCCCAGGACTGTGTTTCCCACCGAGTACAATTTACAGCGATTCAAGAACAACGTGAATCGCTTTTTGCGCATACGTGTCGCTTCTGTAGCGCTTTAGGGACTTCTTCCCTGCAGCACGTGTGCTAGACCCATAAAAAAAACGCACACGCACGCGCACAGACACGCGCACGGGCACGGGCACGCACACGCACACGCATACTCACACTCACACGCACACGCACAAGCACACGCACATGCATACACACACACACACACACACACACACACACACACATACGTGCAGCACATACAAACAGACAGACAGACAGACACACACACACACACACACACACACACACACACACACACACACACAAAGGGATACCAGCAGACACTACCTCCATATGGTGTAACCTGGGTAACGCCAGAGATGCCTGCAATTTTTCAAAAACCTGAGGCAAAAATGATAATCCGAAGTCGGTAGATTGATTGTCCATCAAAAGAATTAATTTTTGAGAATAATCTGTCCGGAATATGGAAGAAAAAGGAAAACCATCTATGAGTAACTCAGAAAAATCGTACTTTCATGAAAATAAAAATTTTTTCTCAAATTTTCCAAAAACAGGGGGGGGAAATCAAAAATCTAGCTCAATCGATCGATTGGCAATAAAAAACGAATATTTTAAAAATATATATGTTATGATTAGGTGAAAATTACGATCTACATAGTGATTTTCTTGGGAGAAGCGCCGTTTTTTTTTTCATAAAAAAAATTAATATTTCTTCCGAAAATTTCGGAAAATTGCAGAAAAAACCTAAAATTTAACTCGACAGATCGATTGGTCTTGAAAAAAATTAATAATTAAAAAAAAATCTTTCCGAATACTTCAAAATTAAGACCTATAGGGTAATTTGAGTGGCACAGTGGTGCTTCGTTCCACTGTAATGTTTGTAATGCTCGAGACGAAACACTTATGGGATTACTTCGATGTCTGTCTGCCACACTCGATTTTCTCCGAAACTACATATTTGGCTTAGAAAGTTGGAATTTGGCACAAATGTAGGAAATTACGGCCCAGAGCCGTAAACTTTTGAAAGTTAAATTTTAACTTAACGGTTAGTTTTGGGGGGAAGGGTAAATCGGAAGTGAAAAAAAAATTTTTGGAGGTTTATCGAGTGGGGTTTCAAATGAAAGCTTGTGAAAACATCAGTTCAAAAACAGATATGACGTAATACTCCCGTAAACTTTTCTTCATATTATTTTTAAAAAATTACCCAAAATATCTGTCCCTCACTCTATCTCTAAAAGTACAGATCAAAAATTTCAAAAAAAATTGTGAAATATTTTCCATAAAGTATAGGTTGAGCATTACGTTTGATAATGTATCTGGTATAAAAAAAACTATTTCACTTGACAATAGAGTGAAGATATTTTTCGTGGAATATTGTGAATTTAACCGGGACTAAAAGCTAAAAAAAATATGAATACTAATTCGTTGCAATGATTAATATACTCGTATACTTTTCAGTACATTTCTGCTTTAAGCATTTGGCCGATCACAGATGAAAATACCAACGGTTAGGTACCGAGACAATTAAACAAACATTTATATAGTAAATATTTGTTTTAAACTTTTACTACAAAGATGTCTGGCTTTTTATATATTCTTGGTAATTATTATATTGAAGATGAATGTGTAGCTGAATTTCATAAAATACTTCAGTAATTACAGTAGGGAACAATAATTGTGCAAGTCCGACTTACACTTGATCAGTTTTTTGCCTAAGGTGACATTGAAATTTTGTCCAGTGTTTTCTATTTGTCCTTACCGCAGTCATTGCAGTTTCTATTGAATCACTGATTTAACGTTAAACGATGTTATTGATGACATACTCTGTATAATTTTTTGTCCGAATAAAATACTATAATACCGTTTACTAGTATGCTATATATGAACTAAAAAATGTTTTTTAAGCAATGATTAAGGCCTTCAAAATTCCTGTCTCCATTTCCCTTGCTGCGGTTCTGTCTTTTAAATTAACAAGAAGCAAAGAAAAAGTATAAGCTACGATAAAATCGTTCATTTGAAACTTAATTAGATGAAATTTTATTTTTATTTCCTTGTAAATTCTTCGAAAGATCAATTTGATTAAAAAGTTTTAGTTTTCTGGTCACGTCACAATTGAAGCCAGTACAAGGATTCGCAAAACCTTCGCTTTCCTCATGTAATTTCCAAAGGGTATTGTAGCGGACGCGAGTTTCCAAAGAAAACGTGCTCATTTTAGAAATTCCTTGATCTATTTTCGTTTTAGCTTAAATTTTTACTGTGTGTTTTCCTAGCTTTTTATTCGCTCCCTTTATACCTTATACATAAATCATTCAAAGGGTTCTTTTTATACGGCTTATAACTGAGAAAAAAGTTCTTTTTCTTACTGACAGTTTTGCACAAAAACTTTCTTTAACCACGTTTTACGGTAAGACTAGAAAAAAATATTTTTCAGTACGTACTAGAGGCCTGCATGAATTATTACCCAATCGTCTAATTACACAGGTACACAAAAAAATTCTTTGTCTTTTAAGTGAGACACGTGTCTTCTTAAGTATTTTTTTTATGTTGAATCCAAAAAATCATAAAAAAAGAGGTTGAGGTTTTTTCAGAAAACACACTTAAAGTTGCCAGAAAATGTAAAACTGTATAATCATTAAAATTATGGAATGAAACTATTATTTCGGACATCTTTAAATGTTCTGAATCTACATTTATCATAAAAATATTAGGTTATAGTGTTCATATTTAACAAAAAACACGCAAACACCACATTTCACATCAACATCAATGCTGTTTAAAATAAATTTATGCAACCTCTAAATTATAAAATTGTTTTTAATTTTTATTAATAAAAACTCACTCACTCGCTCGCTCATTCTCATACCCCCATACCCACTTACACACTCACTTCTACATTCACTCGGTCACTCACTCACTCACTACCTCACTCACCCACTTACATTCCCCCATATTCACTCAAACAATCTATCCACAAAATTGACTTCTAAAATTGTAAAGGGATATACATTAGACTGCATTTTGCAACCATTTGTTCTTAAATAGTAGACCGATATTTTTTTTCAACACTAAACACTATTCCTCATGTTTTGATATCAAATTCGAATTTGAAACTTAAAAAAACTACTAGAAATGACAGTTTTGTTTGAAAAAAAAATCTTGTTTAGCTATTGCATTTATCTACTTAAAAAAGCATTTTACCAACCATATAACACCCTTGTAAGTATTAAAACAGAGTTTTTTGTTCAGACTGAACTTTATTTTTTGATGTGAAGTCAGTATTAAGAACTTCAAAACATACTGGAAATTGTTCAATATTAATAAAAATTAAAAACAATTTTTTAATTTAGCGGATGCACAAATTTATTTTAAACAGCATTTTGCTACGTAGTTTAGTTAAAGGTGGTGTATGCGTGTTTTTTTGTTAAACATGAACACGAAAACCTATGTAATATGTTTAAGTTTTTGCGACTAATGTAGATTCAGAACATTTAAAGATGTCCGAAATGATAGTTTTATTTTATAATCTTTTTTTTATGGGTCTAGCATACGTGCTACAGGGAAGTTCCTAAAGCGCTACAGGAGCGACACGTGTGCGGAGAAAGCGATTCACGTTATTTTTAAATCGCTGTAAATTGTACTCGGTGGGAATCCTGGGCAAATTGTTCCAAAGGGATGATATTCTCCATATAAAAGACTGCTTGAAAAGCGTTGTTTCAGGAGTAACAAACTGAACCTCATACGGATGTGAAGTATTATCACGACGTGTACTTCTAACATGCACCGCTCTGGGAGAAAGTAAACGGGCCACATCCTTCGAACACTTTCCATGAAAATACTTGTAGAATAGGCTCAAGTCGCCAACCGTTCTTCGATGTTCCAGCGAATCAAGGCCACCTGTCCGTTCCGGGTCTCCAATCAGACGAACAGCTCTTCTCTGAATAGAATCCAACAAATGCAGTGTATATTTGGGAGCGGAGCCCCAAACATGGGAGCTGTATTCCATAGTTGGTCGAATTTGAGCTTTGTAAAGAATTAACAGTTGTGAAGTGTAAAGCTTTCTGGTTCGAAATAATATTCCCAACTTCTGAAAAGCTCTCCTTGCTATGCCTGCAACATGTTCATGCCAGGACATATTTGCTCCCAAATTAACGCCTAACAGATTGAGTGACGATGTTAGAGGGATGGAGTGCCCCGACATAACTATGTCGGGTTTAGCAACATTAACTTTTTTAGAAAAAACTGCCACCTGGGTTTTTGTTGCGTTAAATTCCACTTGGTTACTGTCACCCCAAGACAGAATTTCTTCCAGGTCTTTGTTCAGTTGAATGACTTCCTGCTGTATGAGGATATTCGTCTGAGTAGCCGATGTCCGAGCGTTCAAAGTGAATAAAGAGATAAGTGTACTGTCATCTGCAAAGCTGTAGATTGGATTCTCGGTCTTTTCCAGCAGATCGTTAATATAAATGAGAAAGAGAGTAAAAGACAGTATGGAGCCTTGGGGTACACCGGCGTTGATAGTGAAGGTGTTAGAAAGAAATCCGTCGACTGCCACTCGCATAGAACGCTCTCTGAGGAAACATGAGAGCCACAAACAGAACTTTTCAGACATACCATAAGAACGTAGCTTAGCCAACAGCGCATCGTGTTAAACACGGTCGAATGCCTTGGATATGTCAAGAGCAACCGCTCGAGATTCTCCAAAGTGTTCAATTGCGTTGTTCCAAACATGTGTTACATAAGTCAGGAGATCTCCTGTTGATCTATTTTTACGAAAGCCATATTGATGATCGCTAATAATGTTGAATCCTTCAAGAGATTTTAGAAGATGCTGATTGATAGCCTCTTCCATGACTTTCGATATTATTGAAAGCAGTGCGATTGGTCGGTAGTTATTTGGCATTTTTTTAGGTATTGGCTTAACTGTGGCACATTTCCAGCAGGAAGGAAATATTCCCTTTCTGTAAGATAGGTTGAAAAGTCTACAGAAAACAGGTGTTAGTTCCCTCGCACAGTTCTTCAGAACTATGGCAGGTATTCCGTCAGCGCCAGAAGCCTTTTTGGTGTCTAGCTTCATCAAAATACGTTTTATGATACGCTGCCTGAAGACAATATCGGGCATCCTTGACTGCACTATGGGAATATTAGGTGGTGTTTTTCCTTGGAAATCGACAGTAGAATGTGAAGCAAAGAGTTCAGCCAACAAGTTCGCTTTCTCAACAGGTGTCTTTGCAATAGAATTATCTAGCCGTGTGAGTGGTGGTATGGTGGATTTGGTGAAATTTTGACTAACTGCCTTAGCGACTGACCAAAAGGACCTGGAATTGTTTGGACAAGCGAGAAGTTTGTTTCTAATCCGTTGATTGTGTGCCTCCTTGGCTTCGTCGATAATTTCTTTGCACCTGTTCCTGGCACGAACAAAGGTGTTACGATTTATGGTGTTAGGATTTCCACGCCAATGTTGGTATGCAAGATGTTTAGAAGCAACAGCTTCTTTGCATTTTCGGTCAAACCAAGGCTTGCCGTTGGAAGGGCATTTCTTCGAAAAAGGGATGTAAGCCTCCATACCGGCCAAAATAACATCGGAAACCTCCTTGGCGCAGTCAGATGGGTCATCGGATCGAAAACAAACGTCAAACCAAGGAAAAGTTCGAAAATATTCCACGAGATCTTCCCATTTAGCAGATTTGTAGTGCCAAATCTTGCGCGGTTTAGGCGCCTCTCTGTCACTGATTGGTAGGATACTCGATGTCGATAATAGTTTATGGTCGGAAGAACCTAATGGCGGATTTACGCTGACCGTGTAAATCTCCGGATTGGTGGTTAAAAACAGATCAAGAAGGCTGGCGAACTCCCCGTCTCGATCAGGGATCCGTATTGTGTTAAGCCACAACTGATTGAAAATGATTCGGCTTCACGACCTTGTTCGGTAGTATTTGAATATTTAAGCCAGTTGATGTTGTGGACATTAAAGTCGCCCAGGATGGCAATTTCGGCATTTGGATAGTTAATTTGTAAATGATCGATGGTGTTTGCAAGAGAAGCGAAAAGTGCTCTAAAGTTAGTATCGCTTGGTGGTCGATACAGGATACAGATGAACCTTGTGGTTGGTTGAGTCGTTATTTTTAACCACATAACATCAAAGTTTGGGGGCTCCAGAGCCTCTTCTCGTTGGCAAGAGAGGTCGCTTCTGACAAAAGGACAGATTCCAAAGTTACGCCTAAATCGGGAATAGAAGTCGTACCCAGGATAAAGATAGTTACTGTGCTGGTCGATGAACTGACCTTGGTTATTTAAAAAATGTATTTTTTTCAATTTTTCTGGCAACTTTAAGTATTTAATAAAGCACGTATTTCACTTAAAAGACAGAGAATTTTTTTATGTTGTATACCTGTATTATAGGTAAAAATACTCTTTTGGCGATTACAAAGATGCTTATTTCGAATCACATAATCGTGAACATAGGTGGCGAGTATTAATTGGCATCGTTATGATCAATAATCGGCAACACAATCATTTAGATAATAAGTTTAAAATGTATCTCGACGGAGATCATCATACGTATATGATCATCTTCATCGAGATGAATTGTTCCTTAACCCGTAGGTGTATGCAGGTTCGTGATACTATGTAACTACATTGTCTTGTGGAGCTGTTAATATTACAATAAATGAGGTACAGTCTGTCAAGTAAAAACGTGTCCGCGATAATTCATTTTTGGTAGATGCGATTCCAGCGTTTTAACAAAAAATCGGAACTTTTGTCTTGTTTGCGCGTCGGTTCGAGGCAGTCTTTCTTTGTTCCCATCCAAAAGGGCTTAAAATGACACATTCTGCGGCCACTAAACATATTAAAAAGTCAGTGTCGGTTGTGAAGAAGTGGGTAAAACATTTTAACGAAAAATGTCGACGACTTGCCAAAACTTAACTCAGTAGGCAAAGTCACTCTGAAAGTCGAAAAACGAAACCGGTCTTTGTTTTCACGGGACCCGAAATGGAAACTGCATCAAGGAGCGGCAAAATTAAGAAAATCGGGTTTGAATGTGTCCCATGAGACCATTCAACAACATCTTCGTGCTCATGATGCGAAGCACGTTGAAGACACCTTAATAAGATACTACAGTGTGCCTTCACAATTGCCGAACGCCAACCGTATTGAAAATATTTGATCCCTTGTAAAGAGAAAGCTCAGAGGAAAGACTCTGAGGACATTGACTCAGTTGTCTCGGGGAATTCGAAAAATTTGCAGAGTATTCAGAAATTCTCGTCGACAGTATGCCTCGAAGATGCCAGGCGATCCGCCGTTGTTAGCACACCAAAGAATACATTGATGGCAAGAAATGTTCTCGAAACACAATTTTTCGAGTATACCAGCGATCACGTTCTTACTTGAGAGACTGTAACACACAAAGAATAAAAGTTTCCTGGTCTTTGGAGTCTTGTGGCCAAACTTTGATAGTGAATGCAAAATATCTCAGTTACATTTAGTGGCAAAAAGTCTTCTACCTTTTGTAACTTAGTGCCAATTCAATATCATATTTCTATAACAGATCTGTCAAATCTTGAAGTAAAAGAAAAGATATAAAATTTTGGCAGTCTTGCAAACTTTAAAAAAGGAGAAAAATCCTGTTGTGTGCGGCAAAAAAAGGAAACCTGCTCAGTGGTAGAGTTTTCTCTATTTTCGGTCCTTTGTGAATAAATCGAAGTAAACTTTATTCAGGTGTCGACGTCGGTCCAATTTAAGGTGGTTGTCCCAATAGGCAAATTTAGGATATTATTTTTTAGCATCTCCAAATGCACAATGTGATTTTTTTCCCAAATAAGTGGTGTGAGAAGTTGTCGTCGTTACCTAGGGTAATATTAACTAGCGAAGTTTACGTTTTACGGCGGCTGCGTACCTTGCGGGAGCAAATAATGAAATCTTGATACACACTGCATTGCCCCCGATTAAAGGTAAGAAAGATGGATAAGAAAAAAGTATATTTTTTCAATACCACCTCATTTCTACGAAATTGTTTCCTTCCATGCTGCAAGTCAAAAAAATATCAGCAATTATTCCCGCTTTTCACGCATTCACGGTTCTGACAACGCGTCCCTCCTTTATGGCGTAGATAAGAAGACAGTCTGTACTACATTGTTACTCCAACTGCGACTTTACTCATACAATTTAAAACTAGTTGGAAAGCTAGGTCGTTTGTCGTTGTACGAGTAATATACAGTTCGTAAGTGTCCTCTTGTCATGCTATAAAGACACGAGAAAACAAGTAGCAAAAATTTAAACTCCTCGTCCACTTTTCAGAAATACAACAATGTTGGTTATTACCACAGATAGCCGTAATTTAGAAAACGTACTACCGCCAGGGGATGCCCTCGGTCTACATTTTCTTAGGATTTCCTATCACACACAAGTTTAGAAGCAGCGATCTGTTAGTCCCAGGACAAGATGGCTGGTAGCAAGGCGACTTCACTAAGTCACAGATGCAGAAACATGAAAGAAAACTATGAGAAGCTGAAAGAGTACCATAACATGCGTTGCTAATTGTAGCTGTTAAAGCAATAAACTTCCATGTTGTGATTTGTGCCAGTACAAATATAATCAAGATGATCTAAGTTAGTTGTGATAGCAAAAACGGCAAATCTGTTCTGGCTGCGGCTTTCAAAAAACCCTATTTACTCTTGCCTTCTAATAAACATTCGATCTGATTGGCTTTCAAAAACGTACGGTCTGCTTTACAATTCATTGTAGATTTACTTATAAATACGTCAGCTATTGTTAGAAATATGTAAATGATCGCTGTGAGTGTGATGCTGACGATATATCATCCTCTTTCGTCTTCAGAGCATGTTCCGAAAAATGACTTCTTTGGAATCTAGCACGAAACTAATTTAGTTCCGCTTATCATGCCTTTTTATATTAGTGGTCCAGGATGAGGGGTTTCATAGATGATCTGTTCCCAGTTTGGTGAGGGGTAAATACCAGTGTCACTATTAAGGTGGGTTGGATGTTTAGATATTTCGATGGACTCTTGAATTTTCCTAGGGAAGAAGGAATTTGTTGCTAGAATCTTTGATTAGTCGAAGAGCATCCTATCTCGTGCCGGTGTTCTGGAAACGTTGAAGTAGAAATGTTATGATGACGTACAGCTCCTTAATATTCTTGAATTCTAATACATTTTTTCTGCTCATTTCGCTAACATAGGTCTTACTACAGTGACATGGAATATTGTATACTCGGGGACTTGCAACTGAAATCTTATCTTTGACAGAACTACAATGTTGTGAAAGCTTAGGGCACGTAGAGAATCGTGTTATTATTTTATGTTTCAGTAGAATTTTCGAAATGCGATCTGTGATATTCTCAATGTATTGAGGAACTACAATTCCAGGAAACTGATCTGCTTGACTCTTACTCTTCGAAGATACCTGAGGAGATGTACGTTTTTAAATGAAGCAATTTATATTTCGGTACTAGAAATTGTTTCATTGAAGTTCTGATTATGTGCCAAATTTTATTTTGGTCCTATGAAATGCAAGGTTGATAGGAAGTCTAGTCACTAACCACCTTATTACTAGTGAATCCTTATTACAATCGCAAGCCTATTAAAAGATGAGCTAATAATAAATTAATTTTAATGTTGTGAAACTAAGGGATATAATGTTTTATAACAAGAATTTTCTCAACAAATAAGAACCAATTGCAGTGGCAGAATTGTAACTTGACGTTCTTAACAAATTTCAACTATAATTAGATTTTGGAGATATTCCCATGCTCAAAAAAATCCTCGGACTATTCCTATCATAAACTATAGATTGTGAGTTAGAAAAATTAACACAATTCAATCCTATATAGCCGTGGTTAGAATAAAATGCCAACTTTCAATGTGTATAAAAACAACTGGAAATTTCCCCCTTGAAGTTCAAGCAGCAGGTTAACGATTTAAAGTATTGACTTAGCAACTAATTTTGTAGAACAATATTCATATCCATCGATAAATAATATTTACTTTATCGAAATTAGTTTTCTCACAATTGGCAATGTTCTCATTTTAATCTTCCTATGTTTATAAATAAATTTCAATTGGTTAGGCAAGTATTTGCTTTGAAATACGTCCCTGAAACAAAGTTTACTCGTTAAGTCCCGGTTTCCTTCCATAAATAAAGTTTAAACACAAACAAGGTTAGATAGACGATATAGATAAACGGCAATATCCACTTAAATTGTTGAACATCTTAAACAAGTTGGTAACGTAAAGTCCTAAGTTAACAATCACTGGTGTAAAGCTTGTTTACGCATTTGGACAATGGTAAACTTGGAGGCGTGTCTAGAGCTTTAGTAAGTTGTTGGGGAAATGGCTACTTTGTAGGATTTGCTTATTAAGTAATATGAATACCAGAGTAATTCTTAGAGAAAAATCTGTGAAGAAATGAGTCCCTCAACTTTTACTACCTAAAAATATTTTTTTATTAGAAAGAAAATCGGTCAAATGGTTCCCTTACTTCCCAGTACTTCCCTCTCAAACACACCCTAGAGTGGGAAAAATAAGGCATTTTTTGGAGAAAAATCGAGCCGTGGCTTACGTTTTGACCAATTTGAATATTTTTTTAATACTCGTGACTACTTTACTCTCCAACCGCAAAGTTTTAAATAAACTGACTTATTATGATTAGGGTGATGGCACCAATAATCGACACTTTAAGGAAGTTTGCGACTTTATAGTTAAAAAAAAACATATGGTTTTAAACTTGGAACGATGGTTAAAATTGACAATAGTAGCCGACATTCTCAAGAATAGTTGCTAAGGTTTAAAATCTAGTGTTGATTTGTAAATTACTAAATAAACGAAAAAAAGTAAATTTCATAAAAATCTCCAGTAATGAACACGCGAAATCTAGTGTTAAACCACCAGTAATAGACATTCACCACTAGTCAACATCTAGTAATCGACACTGATCGACTCTCAATCCAAATGACTTAAATACGCTCTCAAGTGGGTTTTGACACATTAACTGGGAGAGGGAATGGAGGTTCTGGAGTGTTAATGAAGAAAAATGCAAAACTAGGCATTATAATGTTATTTAATCAAAACAAATCATATTCTAAAGGAATTCGTGTGATAAATCGTGTCTACAAAATACTCAACATCAATATCAAATAATATAGTAAAAAATCTTGCTATTTCTTAAATTCGACAAGTATTTTCCGACTTATTTTTTGCTCAAATTATGTAGAGAGCCGTGTCCTCATTAGACAGGGAGTCTTCCATCGATGATCTATTCTCATAATACAATTTATTAAATAAATTCAATTTTTGCATTGAAAAAAATATTTTACTACTTCTGATTCTAAATTTTTTTAGAAAATCTTTTTGTGCCGGATCAGATTTATTGTATATTGTCTGTGCACGGAGTTTGATTTTAGTTAAATCAATGTAATCGGATCCGAATGGATACAGACCCCCTGCTCTAAAGTCATTTTTAATGCAATCTTGCGAAATTTGTGCAACAGCTTTTTGCAAAACTGGAGCAAAATTTTCTTTTCTTAGTGTTTTGCCAAGATTGTCCATTTTCCATTCGTTAATAGTTTTTTTCCATGCCACTTTAAGTGGCCTAAATACCGATAAATCCATGGGCTGGAGGATATGTGTTAAATTGGGATATAATGCAATAACTTCAATTCCATTCTCTGAGCAATAGTTTGACAAATGTAGAGTAAGATGAGATCGACGGCCATCCAAAAAGAATAGCACTGGCTTTTCAATATCCATTTTTTCCAGCCAGGGGTTGATAATATTAGTTACATACTTATAAAATGTACTACCACACATCCAACCACTGTCTGATTTTTCAATACCCCAGCCATCAAGTACATTGGATACTATATTGGACGGAATCCTTTCATAATTGAAGACTATCATTGGAGGAACAAGTTCTGTTACATCATCTCGAGTTTTGGTTAGGTTTTCAGGTACTTTTTGTACTAATTCCGTTTGTCGTTTCATCAAAGATTGCAACCATTTCTTTCCCGGTCTATTATTTGTGAAGGGGTTCTGTCTTTTCTGCTCCGTAATAATTTTTTGCACAGTATCTAGTAGGCTATCTTTTTGAATTGGGAAGTGTTTCTCACACAATGCTAGAAGCCACCGTACTAAAATATCTTCCTCCTTTTTTGTCAATATCATGCTTGGTCTCATGGCACAGTCGATTAGAGTCTTACCTGTAATTTTGTTAAGGAGTGTGATTCGAGGTACTCCAAATTGTCTGACTGCAACTGCAAATTTTTCTCCACTTCTCACAGAAACAATAGCCTTTTCCATCTGCTAGGGGGCATAATTTTTTTTCGGCGCCATCTGAAAAAACCCCGTCATCGACATTTTAAAATAGCTAATCATGGACACATTGTTTACTGGTACGGTAACACGTATAGATTTATTTTAAATACAGCCTATATCACCATGTTAAAAAGAAGCGCATTCTGTTCTTATCGAATACATTCATAAAAAAATTAGTTTCGACACTTGATAATTAGAGAAAGGCAGTTAGTGAAATCTAGTAATGAACAATGGCCATAAAACAAATAGGTTATAATTTCACATGATTAAGCTTTACCACATTATCATCGGCATGTATATACAATGCCACAAATTCAGTGAAAATCTAAATATATCTTAAAGTAAAAATTTTATAACACAAAACTTCAACCCACCTTCTTAAAGATTTCGTTTTAAAAAAAATGGATTTTCTTGTAAGAACACCAACAACACAAAGTTTCGCGGCTGCCATATTTAAACAAAATGGCCGATTCCAGTGACGTCTGTCAAATCGATGGTAGGAAGTATAATGTTTATGATTGCGATGTTACCAATTCGGGAAAAATAATTGAACTCTTAGTTTTTAAGTTTCTTTTTAAAATTGTCGATTATTGGTGCCATCACCCTATATTATCATAAGTCAATTTATAATATATAGATTATTTGAAAAATACATATTTACGCCATATTAGGAATAGTACAAAATTCGACTAAATTTGGTATTTTAACGTGTATACCTAGATATATTAACTTCCTCAGTTCGAATTCGAAGATAATTTTAAAAAAATGTGATACTCCAGCCTCAAAAAATAGCTTCCAGTTGCAAACATTCTTAATCGTAAGAATGGAACAGTCGTCTACTGCACAAATCTTTCTAAATATGAACTTTGTGCATTTTAATTCAGCTGATAAAGGAATAACATCAAAATTGTTCCTGTAAATAAATTTCTCAACCCAAAAAGCCTAAAAACATCAATATTTTTGGTTATAAGTAGGGCATCTTTTATATAGTTCATAAAAGTATCTAAAATACAATAACTGTTTATATGTTTTTTAAATAGATATAAATAACATATAAAAAAATATGTATTTATAAATATATAATAACACGTAGGCTGAAAAGTTTTTGGTCTAGCTACTTAAAACACATTTTTTTTGCAAAATTCGACATTATTCATCAATATAGTCCTCTTCAAGAGCGATACAATCAGTCCAACGCTCTTCTAATATTTCTATACCCTTCTTGTAGAAGGATTTGTCTTTGTCTTCAAAATAGGCCTCAGTTTCGGCGATAAGTTCTTCATTGCAGCCAAATCTCTTTTCCGCGAGAATTTTTTTGGGGTTTGAGAATCGATAATAGTCGCTGGGGGCCAAATCTGGAGAATACGGCAAATGAGCAAGCAACTCGAACTTCAATTCATGTAATTTTGCTATCGTAACCATTGACTTGTGACACGGTGCATTGTCTTGATGAAAAAAGCACTTTTTCTTTTTCATTTGGGGTCGTTTCTTTGCGATTTCTGCCTTCAAACGCATCAATAATTTTATATAATATTCACTACTCAATGAAAATTATTCCATGCGCATCCTAAAATACAGAGGCCAAACCCTTCCCAGCCGACTGTTGTGTCTTTGGTCGCCTTGGAGCGGCTTTCACCGGCTGCTCTTCACTCAGCTAACTGCCGATTTGATTCCGGTGTATAGTGGTGGATCTATGTTTCATGCATTGTCACATATTACATGAAAAAATCCTTTTTATTGCGCTTAAACAGGTCCGTCGAAAGCACCTAACGGTGGATTTACGGTAAACAGTTTAAATCTCTGGATTGGTAGTTAAAAACAGGTCAAGAAGACTGATCCGCTTTGATTTATCGATAAGCTTAGTAAAGCCACAATTGATTGAGAATGAGTCGGCTTCACAATCTTGGTCGTCGGTCGTATCTGATTACTTAAAATCTTTAAAAATCTATAATGCGAAATCAGACTTTGGCAAATGGTCTGCGACTTTGAAGTCAAAGCAACAACTGTAGTACCAGACCTACCAAAAAACATATTTCCCTATCCGTGCATGAACTAAATTAAGATAACAATAAAACTACTTATTTACTTTGTTTACTGACACTAAATATATTTTTGTAAAGATTTACAAATGCGTTATCGCGATTTCGTAGTACAACTACATTTTCAAACGCTTAGACGTTATTGGGGCTTCCAACCTAAATAATTAATGCTCTAATAAGCCGTAAACAAAAGTAAATCACCATCAGCTTAATTTACCCCGTAAAAGAATAACAAGAAAGAGAAAAACCTCTGATATATTTTGGTCCTATCTCGGATAAAATATCTCCTCACAGCCGAAAAAACTAGGATAACTTTAAAACCCGCTCAAAAATTATCCAATATATTTTTTAGTGCATAAAATAAAACTAAGAAACATAATAAACCAGGAGTTTATAAACTTAAATGTCAAAAGTGCAATAGCTGTTATCTAGGTCAAACAGGACGGAATTTCAAAACAAGATTCGCAGAACATAATGCATCAGATACCACAGGTTAAAAATGAAAAATCACACTTTGCTAAGCATTTTTTAGAAACTGGCATTTCCTAATATTAATTGTTTATCAGTACTCCATATGGCATCTAAAGGGACAAAACTTAATTTCTTAGAATCTATAGAAATTTACAGACGTTCAAAGAACCGCACTCTAAATTTACTAAATAGTCAAGTAGAGGTCGGAAATTCCGTCCTTTACGAATTTTTAAAGCCCTTAAAATGCCCACATCCTATCATTATACTCGTATATATATTTTTTTTTTATGGGTCTAGCACACGTGCTGCAGGGAAGTCCCTAAAGCGCTACAGGAGCGACACGTGTGCGAAGAAAGGGATTCACGTTGTTCTTGAATCGCTATAAATTGTACTCGGTGGGAAACACAGTCCTCGGCAAATTATTCCAAAGGGATGATGTTCTCCATATAAAAGACTGCTTGAAAAGCGTTGTACGAGGAGTAACAAGCTGAACCTCATACGGATGTGAAGTATTAGCGTGACGTGTATATTTAACATGCACCGCTCTGGGAGGAATTAAGCGGACCACATCCTTCAAACACTTTCCATGAAAATACTTGTAGAATAGGCTCAAGTCGCCAACCGTTCTTCGATGTTCCAGCGAATCAAGGCCGCCGGTCAGTTCCGGGTCTCCAATCAGACGAACAGCTCTTCTCTGAATAGAATCCAACAAATACAGTGTATGTTTAGGAGCGGAGCCCCAAACATGGGAGCAGTATTCCATAGTTGGTCGAATTTGAGCTTTGTAAAGAATTAACAGTTGTTGTGGAGTGTAAAGCTTTCTGGTTTGAAATAATATTCCCAACTTTTGAGAAGCTCTCCTTGCTATGCCTGCAACATGTTCATGCCAGGACATATTTGCTCCCAAATTAACGCCCAACAAATTCAGTGAGGAAGTTAGAGGAATGGAATGCCCCGACATAACTATGTCGAGTTCAGCAACGTTAACTTTTTTAGAAAAAACTGCCGCCTGTGTTTTTGTAGCGTTAAATTCAACTTGGTTACTGTCACCCAAGATAGAATTTCTTCCAGGTCTTTGTTAAGTTGAATGACTTCCTGCTGTGTGTGGATATTCGGCTGAGTAGCCGATGTCCGAGCATTTAAAGTGAATGAAGAGATAAGCGTACTGTCATCTGCAAAGCTGTAGATTGGATTCTCGGTCTTTTCCAGCAGATCGCTAAGGTAGATGAGAAAGAGAGTAGGAGACAGTATGGAGCCTTGAGGTACACCGGCGTTGATAGTGAAGGTGTAAGAAAGAAATCCGTCGACTGTCAGTCGTAAAGAACGCTGTCTAAGGAAACATGAGAGCCACAAATAGGACTTTTCAGACATACCATAAGAGCGTAGCTTAGCCAACAACCCATCGTGCCAAACATGGTCGAATGCCTTGGATATGTCAAGAGCAACTGCTCGAGATTCTCCAAAGTGTTCAATTGCATTGTTCCAAACGTTTGTTACGTAACTCAGAAGGTCTCCTGTTGATCTATTTTTACGAAAGCCATATTGGTGATCGCTAATAATGTTGAGTCCTTCAAGATATTTTAGAAGATGCTGATTGATAGCCTTTTCCATGACTTTCGATATTATTGAAAGCAGTGCGATTGGTCGGTAGTTACTTGGCAAGATCTTCTTGCCCTTTTTAGGTATCGGCTGAACTGTGGCACATTTCCAACAGGAAGGAAATATTCCCTTTCTGTAGGATAGGTTGAAAAGTCTGCAGAAAACTGGTGTTGGTTCCCTCGCACAGTTTTTGAGAACTATGGCAGGTATTCCGTCAGCGCCAGAAGCTTTTTTGGTGTCTAGCTTCATTAAAATACGTTTTATGATACGCTGTCTGAAGACAATATCGGGCATCCTTGAGTGCACTATGGGAATAGGAGGTGGTGTTTTTCCTTAGAAATCGACAGTAGAATGTGAAGTAAAGAGTTCAGCCAACAATTTCGCTTTCTCAACAGATGTCGTTGCAATAGAATTATCTGGCCGTGTGAGTGGTGGTATGGTGGATTTGGTGAAATTTTGACTAACTGCCTTAGCGACTGACCAAAAGGACCTAGAATTGTTGGGACAAGCGAGAAGTTTGTTTCTAATTCGTTGATTGTGTGCCTCCTTGGTTTCGTCGATAATTTCTTTGCATCTGTTCCTGGCACGAACAAAGGTGTTACGGTTTATGGTGTTAGGATTTTCACGCCATTGTCGGTAGGCAAGACTTTTAGAAGCAATAGCCTCTTTGCATTTTTGGTCAAACCAAGGCTTGCCGTTTGAAGGGCATTTCTTCGAAAAAGGGTTATAAGCCTCCACACCGGCCAAAATAACAGCGGAAACCTCCCTGGCGCAGTCAGATGGGTCGTCGGATCGAAAACAAACGTCTAACCAAGGGAAAGTTTGAAAAATATTCCATAAGATCTTGCTATTTAGCAGATCTGTAGTGTCAAATCTATATATATATATATATATATATATATATATATATATATATATATATATATATATATATATATATATATAAATACAAAAAATCGATTTTAGTCTTAGTTAGACGTTTGAAAATGTAGTTGTACTATGAAATCGCAGGAATGCATTTGTACATCTTTACAAAAATTTATTTATTGTCAGTTAACAAAGTAAATAAGTAGTTTTATTGTTAAAATGTACTGTCATAAAGTAACGAACCAATCAATCAACTCTCTAAATTAAGATACGTTCTATCTATTTCTAAAAAAACCGGTCAAGTGCAAGTTGAACTTGCACAATTAGTGTTCCGTACGTTGATTGTTTTTAAAATAAAAAATTTTGTTAGGGTGGTATAAAATGATCAGTGACTTCACAAAACACACCCCAAATGAGTTTTCAACAAAGGTTGTTTCCAATCTTTACTGAAAACTGGTGACCTTGAAATTTTGTTTTTTTATATACCAAATAAATTATTAAGGTAATGCACTCGTGATAATTTTCGTTCAATCTATACCCCGTGGAGAATATTCCAGAATTTTTTCAAAATTTTTTGATCAGTACTTTTCGAGATAAGATAGGGGACAGCGATTTTTTAAAAGTAATACGAAGAAAAGTGTGCGCAAGTATTACATTATATATATATATATATATATATATATATATATATATATATATATATATATATATGTATATATATATATATATATATATATATATATATATATATATATATATATATATATATATATATATATACATATATATATATATATACATATATATATATATATATATATATATATATATATATATATATATATATATATATATATATATATATATGTATGTATATATATATATATATATATATATATATATATATATATATATATATATATATATATATATCTTTTTACTCGTGTTTTCACAAGCTTTCATTGGACATCACACTCGATGACCTAGTAAAAAAAAATTTTTTTTCACTTCCGATTTCACCCCTCAAAACGAACCTCTTAAGTCAAAATTTATGTTACGGTGGTATAAAATGATCAGTGACTTCACAAAACACACCCCAAATGAGTTTTCAACAAAGTTTGTTTCCAATCTTTACTGAAATCTGATGACCTTGAAATTTTTGTTTTTTTTATATACCATATAAATTATTAAAGGTAATGCACTCGTGATAATTTTCGTTCAATCTACACCCCGTGCAAAATATTCCAGAATTTTTCGAAATTTTTTGATAAGTACTTTGCGAGATAAGGCCCGGGACAGCGATTTTTCGCTAATTTTTAAAAATAATACAAAGAAAAGTGCGCGCAAGTATAATATTATATATATATTTTTTACTCGTGTTTTCACAAGCTTTCATTTGACACCACACTCGATGACCTAGTAAAAAAAAATTTTTTTTCGCTTCCGACTTCACCCCCCAAAACTAACCCCTTAAGTCAAAATTTAATTCTCAAAACTACATGGCTCTGATGAGGCCATCAATTCCTATATTATTACCAAATTTCACCTTTCTATGTCAAATAGTTTCGGAGGAAAATCGGGTGTGACAGACAGACAGACAGACAGACAGACAGACAGACAGACAGACAGACAGACAGACAGACAGACAGACAGACAGACAGACAGACAGACAGACACCGAAGTGATCTTATAAGTGTTCCGTACGGAACACTAAAAATGAATATATTACAAATTCTACGTTACAAAATATATCTTGAAACTGACGAGCATAATTTATTAAGTGTATATTTACACATCCATATAGGTACATGAATTTTATACTTAGAATATTGGACGTCTATATAAACCGCCTCAAGCGAAAAAACAAGAATAAAGTTTTTTCGGAACAGACATATTGGCAGTAAACTCCAAAGTTATTTATTTTCTCTTTGGAATATATCACAAAATATATTTATGGAGCCGTTCCACAAACAAAATGTATTTAAGCGTATATTTGCAGAATATTTTCTCTTATTAGAAAAACAGGATTCATAATGGAATTTTGATCCTATTCTCTCAAGAATACTGAAAACTGGGTCATGAGGATTTTGCTTTAATTGTGTATAACTTTGAACTTACGCCAGCTGTAGAGAATATCTGAAGTTGGACTGGAATTTCTGACAAAATTATATAATTTTCAAGTTTAATATACTAAAAGGAAGTATGTATTAACACCAGTACATACATACATTACTTACGCTGTTAATATAATTACCTATACAAAATGTTAATTTTGTTCTCTAGCATGTAGTGGGAAAATAAGCAAATTTTGTAATTTTATTTAACAAGCTAATTGTCGTATTTTGCAGATTGTAGATCTTGCAAAAGTCTAGTTGTTTTATATCGCTTAACGTTTCTCACCAATTAGTTAACATACTTGTTGGCTGAACTCTTTGCTTCACCTTCTACTGTCGATTTCCAAGGAAAAACACCACCTACTATTCCCATAGTGCAGTCAAGGATGCCCGATGTTGTCTTCAGACAGCGTATCATAAAGCGTATTTTAACGATCGACTGCTAGGGTCATATAGCATCAAGATGATTCCAAAGCTGATAATGAGGATAGATGAGGTTCAACGTGAGGTCAAAGCACTGAAGTCCCAACTCGGAAATGTAAATGTTGGGGATGTAGTGCAAACGGATGAGACAACTATAGATGAACTCTACGAAAGGCAGAGGAGAATGAATAACATCATGATTTTTAATATGTCTGAGGGGAACGAGTCGGACATCAACAAAGCAACAGAAATTATTGAGACTCTAACTAATGAACAAATTGTTGTCAAAAAAACTATTCGTATTGGAAAGAGGAATAAGAATGGGAATCGTGCACTGAAAATTACATTATCCAGCGCCGATGATGTCAATAAAGTGATGAGAGCTAATAGGGAGTCTCTTAAGGCGAGGAAATTGTACATAAGTAACGACTTAACTCCTTTACAAATTATCAACTTGCAGAAAATGAAACAGGAAATTCAGGAAAGAAGATATAATGGTGAAAATGTTGGTATTAAATATGTTAAAGGAAAGCCTGTTGTTTGTGAATTAAAAAACTAAATGTCACGAGTATTTCAGCAGGTGAAGAAATAAATCTAGTATGTTATTATCAGAATGTAAGGGGTCTAAATTCAAAAATTGTTGACTTTTATTCCTCGGTTTGTGATTGTGAGTTTGATTTGTTGGCTTTAAGCGAAACCTGGCTTCACGAAGATGTTCATAGCTCGGAATTGTTTCCGAGTGAATATACGGTTTACAGAAAGGATAGAAAATTTGATATAACAGGTAAAGAACGTGGTGGTGGTGTTTTACTGGCCGTCAAGAATTATATAAACTCAGAGTCTATGGATGTGACTTTATTTGATTTACAATTTTCGGATTTGATTTGTTGATGGTAAAATGTAGTATTAATGATAAAATTTTGTATGTAGTAGTATTATATATACCTGATAGATTAAGTATTGATGTATATTATCATTTTTTCGAATTTACTGAACAGATTGATTATTTGAGTCGAGACAGTGTATTCATAATGGGTGATTTTAATGCTCCATATTTTGTTGACGGCAACGTTTCTGATCGCAAGACTTTGGTTATCAACAACTTTCTTGAAATTAATCAGTGCAAGCAACGGAACGGCATAACTAACTCGAATAATAGACTACTTGATTTGATTATCTCTGGATCAGAGTGTATTGTCAGGAGAGATGATACCCCAATGGTCCCGGAGGATACACATCATCCGGCGCTTATGTTCTCCATTCCAAAAATAAATATAAGACAAAAAAAATTCTCTACTAATTCCCCGGCTAAGATTTATAACTTTAGAAAAGCAAATTTTCCTGAATTATACAGAGCCCTATCAGCAGTTGACTGGACGTCTCTTGAGGGTTGTTGCGATGTTGATCTTGCACTGGAGCAATTGTATGATAATGTTTTTCATTTGTTTGATGAACATGTTCCGGCATACAAAAATTTTGCTCATCAGTATCCTCCATGGTTTTCTGCTGATATTATTAAAAATATAAAAAGGAAAGCAAAGCATGCAAAAAAATTCAAGAGATATGGTAATCACAATGATTATCTAGAATTTAGACGGTTAAGATCAATTTCTAAGCAGCAAATTAAAGCGTCATATGTTAAATACATGGAGGATGCACAGGCTTCTCTGGCACTGGATCCCCAACGCTTCTGGAGTTATGTCCATTCCAAAAGTAAATCTTCTAGGATTCCCAGTATGATGATCTATAGAAATAACATTCTGAAGTCTCCGTCGGGCATTGTTAACGCGTTTGCAGATTTTTTCAAGACTGTCGGAACCAGCAGGGACTTGTCATTCGCTTAGTACGTCGTTGACAATTGTGGAGTTCTCGCCCATTACTGGGAATGAAATATTGATGGCCACGAAAAAATTAAAAAATAAGATGACCTCTGGCCCTTATAATATTCCCTCGTTTCTCATTAGGGACTGTGCGACTGTCCTTGTAAGACCTTTAAAGTATATTTTTAATTTATCAATTAAACAGGGTGTTTATCCGGAACGATGGAAAGAAGATTTTTAAGAATGGAGACAGGGGAAATGTTGAAAATTACAGGGGTGTCGTTCTACTTTGTAACTTCTCAAAGGTCTTTTAGTCAGTCTTGTATGCACGTATCTATAGCCAAATTAAAAATCAAATTTCTCCTTATCAGCACGGATTTGTTAGTAAGAGATCTACGGTAACAAATCTAACTGTTATGACACAGTTCATTTCGGAAATATTAGATGATGGTGAGCAGGTTGATGTTATTTATACAGATTTCTCGAAGGCCTTTGATAGGATCGACCATCATGTTCTCATCAATAAGTTGTCTTTCTTTGGTTTCACTGATGGTGTGAGGGCTCTTATAAGTTCTTACTTGTTTAATCGATCTCAGTTTGTAGCCTACAACGGATTCGACTCAGAAAGATTTGTGGCTACCTCCGGCGTTCCACAAGGTTCAAATCTGGGACCCTTGCTCTTTATTATGTTCATAAATGACCTTTGCGAGGATTTAAAATGTAACAGGCTAATTTATGCTGATGATTTAAAAATGTTTATGCCAATAGAAAAAACTGAGGATTGTTCCTATCTACAAAGCCAGTTGAATTTCGTGCATTCTTGGTGCTGTGACAACAAACTACATCTAAATGCTCAAAAATGCAAAGTTCTAACATATACTAGGAGGGTAGCGTCAATAGAGTTTCAATATAGAATTCAAGACCATAATTTAAGTAGGTGTAGCACAGCTAAGGATTTGGGAGTTGTTTTTGATGCAAAACTAACATTTGCTCAGCATATAGCATTGAAAGTTTCTGAAGCAATGAAGTCTTACGGGTTCATCATTAGAAATTGTAGGGGTTTCACTAATATTGCATCACTGAAGGTTTTGTATTTCTGCTTTGTTCGCTCGAAACTGGAATATGCAAGTATTGTCTGGAGTCCAATGTACAAGGTGCATAGAGTTTCACTTGAAAAAGTGCAGAGGAGATTTCTGAAATTTCTGTTGTTTAAGATTAATGGAATGTATCCTGAACGGGGAATCAGCAGCGATTATTTGTGTGAACAGACAAATATTCTTAGCCTGGGAATCAGGAGAGTTTGTGCCTCAATATTATTCCTATATAAAGTATTGCACAATATGATTGATTGCACGGATATACTGTCTCGTATTAACATCAATGTGCCACGGATACACTCACGATCAAGTATGTTTTTTAGATGTGACAGACCTAATACTAATTTGTTATTGAATTCACCTATTCATGTAATGTGTACTAATTTTAATCATATTTGTAGTGTTTGTGATATATACTGTTGTACTAAGAAGCAATTACTACAGACTGTCATTGAATATGTAATTGTCTAAATATTTACCCTATTAATGGGAAACTGTTGGGTAATAAAGCTATTATTGTAGTTGTAGACTCTTAAGGTAATTTATTATTTTGGGTATGTTTTTTGAGATTTGTTCCGCAGATAATAGTTGGGGGAGACCATGAGATGTGATATTGTGTCTTATTCTGTCATGTGTGTATTGTGGATCTTCAAAGAGGTGTTTTATCGTGAGTGGACTGTTGCAAGTCTGACATCGAGGAGGAGATTCATTCTTGAGCAAATGATTATGTGTGAAATACGTATGACCTATGGATAGTCTCCTCCAAATGCAATTCTCTCGTCTGGAGAGATAATTTAGCTGGAATAGAGGAAAAACGAGGGGATTAATTTCAACATATCATAAAACGTATTTTAGTGAAGCTAGACACCAAAAAAGCTTCTGGCGCTGACGGAATACCTGCCATAGTTCTCAAAAACTGTGCGAGGGAACTGACACCAGTTTTATGTAGACTTTTCAACCTATCCTACAGAAAGGGAATATTTCCTTCCTGCTGGAAATATGCCACAGTTCAGCCGATACCTAAAAAAGGCAAGGAGACCTTTCCAAATAACTACCGACCAGTCGCATTGCTTTCATAACATCGAAAGTCATGGAAACGGCTATCAATCAACATCCTCTAAAATATCTTGAAGAATTCAACATTATTAGCGATCACCAATATGGCTTTCGTAAACACAGATCAACAGGAGATCTTCTGACTTATGTAACACATGTTTGGAACAACGCAATTGAACACTTTGGAGAATCTCGAGTGGTTGCTCTTGAGATATCCAAGACATTCGTGTTTGGCATGATGGGCTATTGGCTAAGCTACATTTTTGTGGTATGTCTGAAAAGTTCTGTTTGTGGCTCTCATGTTTCCTCAGTGAGCGTTCTTTACGAGTGACGGTCGACGGATTTCTTTCTAACGCCTTCACTATCAACGCCGGTGTGCTCCAAGGCTCCAAACTATCTCCTACTCTCTTTCTCATTTATATTAACGATTTGCTGGAAAAGACCGGAAATCCAATATACAGCTTTGCAGATAACAGTACGCTTATCTCTTCATTCACTTTGAACGCTCGGACATCGGCTGCTCAGGCGAGTGTCCGCAGACAGCGGGAAGTTGTTCAACTTAACAAAGACCTAGAAAAAATTCTATCTTGGGGTAACAGTAACCAAGTGGAATTTAACGCTACAAAAAACCAGGCGGAAGTTTTTTCTCAAAAAGTTAACGTTGCTGAACCCGACATAGTTATGGCGGGGCACTCCATTCCTCTAACATCGTCGCTCAATTTGTTGAGCGTTAATTTGGGAGCAAATATGTCCTAGCATGAGTATGTTGCAGGCATAGCAAGGAGAGCTTCTCAAAAGTTGGGAATATTATTTCGAGCCAGAAAGCTTTACACTCCACAACAACTGTTAATTCTTTACAAAGTTCAAATTCGTTCAACTATGGAATACTGCTCTCATGTTTGGGGCTCCGCTCCCAAACATACACTGCATTTGTTGGATTCTATTCAGAGAAGAGCTGTTCATCTGATTGGAGACCCGGAACTGACCGGCGGCCATGATTTGCTGGAACATCGAAGAACTCTTGGCGACTTGAGCCTATTCTACAAGTATTTTCATGGAAAATGTTCGGCGGATGTGGCCCGTTTAATTCCTCCTAGAGCGGTGCATGTTAGAAATACGCGTCGCGCTGATACTTCACATCCGTATGAGGTTCAGCTTGTTACTTCTCATACAACGCTTTTCAAGCAGTCTTTTATATGGAGAACATCATCCCTTTGGAATAATTTGCCCAGGACTGTGTTTCCCACCGAGTACAATTTACAACGATTCAAGAACAACGTGAATCGCTTTTTCCGCACACAAAAAAAAAATAAAGTCGTTACACAAAATATTAAAAATATATTCTTCTTGTGATTTCATCTCTGAAGCAGATCGTTTCTTTAGAATTTTGTAAGTGTACAAAATGCTGTGTAGTATGACCTCCGAAGGAAAGAGCATTAGCCACGCTGAGAGCAATAGAAATGGACTCTTGGAGAAGAGCAGCAAGAATATCCGGAAGAGAAAGAGTCATCAACGAACGTATTAAAGAAATCATGGGAATCAAACATCGTATTACAGATGACATTCTAACCAAACAATTTACCTGGTTTGGGTATATTCAACGAATAGAGGGGGATCGAATTCCAAAACATATACTAAAACGGCAACCAGAAGGCACGAAAAAGCGAAATAGATCGAGAACAAGTTGGTGAGAGGGAATAGGCAGCAAAATTGAGGAAGGGAACTATGAAAGGCCCGAAAAAGATAAAGATTGGAGAACGTTGCAAACCGGTATGTACATATCATCCCTTAGCCTCTTGCATCCACTGTTGGATATAGGCCTTCTCTAGATTCTACCATTGTCCTCTGTCCTGTGCTGTATCTGTCCAATTTCCTGCTACTCTCGTATGTCATCGTTCCATCTAGTTGGTGGTCTACCCCTGTTTCTGTTACTTCCCTGGATCCCCACTCTATAAGTCTTTTTATCCATCTATTATCACACATATGACCTGCCCATCTCCACCTAGCTTTAGTGATATATCGTACAGTGTCCATTAATTTTGTTCTTTCCCTTAATGTTGTATTTGGCATTTGGTCTCTTATTGTTATTCTGAGCATTGCTCTTTCCATCGCTCGTTGGTTAACTCTTAATTTATTTATCGATCACCTTGTTAGTGTTAAAGTTTCTGCATCGTAGATAATCACAGGCAGAACGCACCGTTTATAAACTTTTTTCTTTAGACAGGTTGGGATATCTCCCCTGAAGATGTTACGTAAATTACCAAAAGCTGCCCATCCCAAACCTATTCGACGGTGCATTTCGCATATTTGATTTTCCTTTCCTAGTCTTATTTCGTGGCCTAAATATGTGTAGTTATAAACCTGTTCTATTTCATGTTCAGCGATTTTCATGTTATTATTGGGTACTAGGTTGATCATGAATTTAGTTTTTTGAAAGTTGATATCCAAACCAACATTTTCGGAAGCCATTTTCAATTCCGTGAGCATTTGTTGGGCTTCATTGAATCTGTCTGCTATTATGACAATGTCGTCCGCAAAACGCAAGGGACTAAGATATTCGGCGTCAATATTTACTCCTTTTCTCTCCCAGTTCAGGGTTTTAAATGCATATTCTAATACTGCAGTGAAAAGTTTAGGAGATATTGTGTCTCCTTGTCTAATTCCTCGTTCTATTCTAAATTCGTCTGTGGATTCATGCAGTTTAACACTTGAGGTTGCGTTATTGTATATATGTTCTATCAAGTTGGTATATCTGTAATCTATTCTACATTGTTTTAGAGCTGATGGTTCTACAATATCGAGGGCTTTTTTAAAATGTACAAAAATCAGCACAAGTGATTCATTATATTCAACTGACTTCTGAATAAGTCTTCATTGCCTGTAAGTGATCGTTGGTTCCATATCCGATTCTGAAACCAACCTGTTCCCTAGGCTGATAAAAGTCTAATTTTTTCTCTAAGTGCTTTGTGATTATTATATGCGACAGCGAGCTGATTGGTCTATAGTTCTCGAGGTCTGATATGTCTCCTTTTTTGTGTAGAAGAATGGTCACTGCCTTATTCCATTTTGTTAGGATTATACTATTTTCCGGACAGAGGTTGAAAAGGGCAACTATTACTTCCAAGAATTTCTCACCATCCATTTTAGTAGCTTCTATTAGGATTTATATATATATATATATATATATATATATATATATATATATATATATATATAAATATATATATATATATATATATATATATATATATATATATATATATATATATATATATACGTATATATATATATATATATATATATATATATATATATATATATATATATATATATATATATATATATATATACGTATATATATATATATATATATATATATATATATATATATATATATATATATACATATATATATATATATATATATATATATATATATATATATATATATATATATATATATATATATTGTAACATTCATTTTTTCCTAGATTTTAAGACCATGTAATGTTACTGATTTTTCACTTCAAATTGTACTTATTTTCATTTTTGTATCGAACGGTATATTAAACAGAGATTCCAAGACGTTCGGTATATACTGTGCAGTGCGGGTTCCTGACCGAATCTACCGCTACGCCGCGATTGGTGAAATGTGTGTATCCGCAGTTTTGGTTCCGGCGTCGCCATATTACCGGCAGAGTTTGCACGGTTTATTTAAGGGTCCGAGAAACGACTGTCTTGGCGAATTTCCATCCAGCCGCCGAGTAGGCGGAATACCATCAAGCCGCAGCCAGGCTAATTTTCATCGGAGCCGCCAAGTAGGCTTCCTTCGACTGAGCTACAGTAAAGGCTCATAACAACCATCATGCGAGCTAAGTAAAGCACCAGTTTCTTAACGAAAAGCCGTAGTGGGCTCTCTAAGTGTTTACTAGAAAAGTGTGAAATCGGTCGTATTCCATCGAAGCCGGAATAAGAACAGTAAGTTACCAAAACATCCTTCAATAGACCTATCCCTGAGTAGTGCCTTAACAGCAATTTAAACAGACTAAAAAGTGAAGTGAAAAGCACTATTTTTCGTCTTCGGGGGTAGTCATAGTTCAGAATTTAAATGTAATAACTACTAGTTAGGCTAGACTTTTTTTGTAGAACTGCAAAGGTTAGAACTTTTTATTTTTAAAAACATGAATAAATTTTCTTTTTGTTGATTAAAGCTAGTGTCTCACTGAATACCTATTTTTCTTTTCGGGATAAGTTGTACTAGACTAATTCTTTTTAGTAATACCCATAAAACCCTTCAGTATTTTTTCATTTTTTAACTGAAGTTAGATCCTTTCTATTTTAAAATGAAGGGTGCCCAAAAAACTTGTACAACTGAAGCTTTTTAAAAATAGAAAAAAATTCCAAAAAGACGTACAAAAATTATCTCTTACCCATATCTCTCTACCAAGAAAAACTGAGCTAGTGTGTGTTTAATTTCTTTAGTTCTTTTAAAATCAGGATTCACTCGATTCATTATCAGAAATTAAAGCGGGGCTGCAAGGAAATTGTGCTCAAGCTTGGGGCATCCAATATTCAAACGGTACAAAATTGCGCTCAAGCGTGGGACAAACAACTTCTCACAGGGTACAAAAAAAAGATGCCTCAAACTGAGGACAGTTTAGCAGGTTACAAAATGATACCACAACGTGCGGGCAAGTTCCAATGTTACAATATATATATATACGTATATATATATATATATATATATATATATATATATATATATATATATATATATATATATATATATATATATACGTATATATATATATATATATATATATATATATATATATATATATATATATATATATATATATATATATATATAAGAGAGAGAGAGAGAGATCACAATATAACCATTTTTAGACTTTAGCACATTTGTCTACATGCATGTTTCGATTTCATATTAAAACGGGTTCGACGGTACACGAAGACAGATATATGTCTCAAGTTAGGTTATAGTTAAATCCATTGCCTCATTATTAGCCATTTTAAGATGCGTAAAGAAAGGTCATCATAAGCATTGCAAACATACCAGGCTACCATACCATAATTTTGATTATAATTTATTTATCAACGACCTTTATAGACTCGGGGGGGGGGAGGGGGGGGGGTTTAGTCTAGAGAAAGTGGATAATATGTTAAATAGTTAGTTTTAATAACAACATGGACTTTCGTTAAGTATTTATGCTAGGGTTAAGACACTAAGACCTAGAACCCTGGATGACTGGGAACCTTAAATATACAATTAAACTTGGAAAGTAACATTACCTAAAAAAAAACTATAGTTGAAGCTTCAAGAGATTATTATAAACAAATTGGAAATTTAGTGACAATAGCTGTACAAATTGAAAAAAAAAAGCTTATTTAAATTTTAAATTTAGAACTGACCTTAAGGGTTTTCGATTGATTGATTCGTTGAATGATTTCTTGGTTAACAATATTCTTACTCCTAATACTTATTATTAATAATCTTCTAATTACTAAGTTATAGTCGAATAAAATCTATGAAGGTATTAAACGCCAGTTTAGTTTAAGCTCGGTTAGTAAACGGAAGGTTGAGGCACAATAGCGCAAATTAAATTTTATTCCAAGTAGTTGATGATAATGATATTAAAGCATCTTATTCTTATCCCAAATAACTTATATTTTGAAACAATTCTTAACTAAAATAAAGTTCTTAAATTGTGTTAAACATGTAATATTATCCTGATTCCAAAGATAAGTAATCCTTCTGAAAAATCTCGTTTTTCGAAGCTATAAGCATACTTTGAACAATGTCCACAATCCTAGAAAATGTTGTTTTTGAGCAGCTCAGTATACACGTTTACAAAGGTTACGGAAGTAATATTTTACCCTTAACACCATATGCATTTCGGAATACCCATGGTACTATCACCTCATTGTTTCACATCATGGATGATTTATTTAGAGTGTTTAATAAAGGTAAATATTCTTGTCTTATATTAGTCGATCATAGCAAAGCATTGGATACTCTTAATCACTCAACTTTATTAAAAAAGAAATTACGTTCTCAGTATAAATCCAATTGCATTCATAGAAAAGTATCTTAACGGTAGCTAACTGAAGTAGACATTTGTCCTTTTATTGTGACGGTAGGGTTAGCCTAAAAGAACCAATGTCTTCTACCCAAACTGGACGGGATAGAGGTTTATAATTAGGATAGAACTATAACCAGTCAACTTGAAAAATGTTACACCGGCACCCTTCAGATCTAATATTATTCAGGGCATTTTAAAATTTTAAGTAGAATTTATATTTAAAATTTAATTTTGACATAAAAAAGTAGTATGTTCTACTTAGAATAAAAAAAACCGGTCAAGTGCAAGTTGAACTTGCACAATTAGTGTTCCGTACGTTGATTGTTTTTAAAATAAAAATTTTTGTTAGGGTGGTATAAAATGATCAGTGACTTCACAAAACACACCCCAAATGAGTTTTCAACAAAATTTGTTTCCAATCTTTACTGAAATATGATGACCTTGAAATTTTTGTTTTTTTTATATACCATATAAATTATTAAAGGTAATTGACTCGTGATAATTTTCGTTCAATCTATACCCCGTGGAGAATATTCCAGAATTTTTTCAAAGTTTTTTGATCAGTACTTTTCGAGATAAAGTAGGGGACAGCGATTTTTTAAAAGTAATACGAAGAAAAGTGTGCGCAAGTATTACATTAAATATATATATATATATATATATATATATATATATATATATATATATATATATATATATATTTTAGTCGTGTTTTCACAAGCTTTCATTTGACACCACACTCGTTGACCTAGTAAAAAAAAATTTTTTTTTCACTTCCGATTTCACCCTTCAAAACGAACCCCTTAAGTCAAAATTTATGTTACGGTGGTATAAAATAATCAGTGACTTAACAAAAACACACCCCAAATGAGTTTTCAACAAAATTTGTTTCCAATCTTTACTGAAATATGATGACCTTGAAATTTTTGTTTTTTTTATATACCATATAAATTATTAAAGGTAATTGACTCGTGATAATTTTCGTTCAATCTACACCCCGTGGAGAATATTCCAGAATTTTTTCGAAATTTTTTGATAAGTACTTTTCGAGATAAGGCCCGGGACAGCGATTTTTTTCGCGAATTTTTTAAAAATAATACAAAGAAAAGTGCGCGCAAGTATAATATTATATATACATTTTTTACTCGTGTTTTCACAAGCTTTCATTTGACACCACACTCGATGACCTAGTAAAAAAATTTTTTTTTCACTTCCGACTTCACCCCCCAAAACTAACCCTTTAAGTCAAAATTTAATTCTCAAAACTACATGGTTCTGATGAGGCCATCAATTCCTATATTATTACCAAATTTCACCTTTCTATGTCAAATAGTTTCGGAGAAAATCGGGTGTGACAGACAGACAGACAGACAGACAGACAGACAGACAGACACCGAAGTGATCTTATAAGTGTTCCGGACGGAACACTAAAAATAATAATTGAGCATGATTTTTTAAGACGCCTATATATATATATATATATATGTATATATATATATATATATATATATATATATATATATATATATATATATATATTTATATATATATATATATATAAAAAAACTATAATAAAATAACAACTTATGTGAGTTGCGGCCCCGATTTATATTGGAGTTTATTTGTTTCAATATTTGTAACACTTCATTACCACAGATTCTACTTTAAATTTATTCTTTTGAAGAAGCCATCCAAAGTTTTATTGACTAATAAAGAAGTATTCCAGGTAGTGCGTCGGGACCCCTTATTTTCTCTTTATATACGGCGGATTTTTGAATATTACTATTTTCATTAACATCCTCATGATTTATAAATATTCTTTTACTCAAAATGATGTTTTGCTGGCATCTCAACAAATCTTGAAACTATATGTCAATTGTGTGAGAACACATGAACTAATCCTTAACGGTACCAAAAATGGATTGCTTTATTTTTGGCGGTAATAAGGATGACGTTGTTGTTAATAATGATCTTAATATTACACAAATAGCTGCTCTCTTCTAAGATTAGGATATTTTTCTTGATACACATTTAAGATTCGATCACCGTATCATTATTGCGAAAATCATATTCTCAAGATTTTATATAGATATAATGATTGCTGTTGGTACTAAACTCAAGTTGACTGACATGTTTATTCTCTCTAATGGGGCATATAGAAATATTTTTCTCGTGTATCTAGTACTTGGCTAGTAAACACAATAATTAAGTTTTTTTATGGGCATAGCACACGTATTGCAAGAAAATCTCTAAAGCACTACAACATTGATGCGTGTACGGAAATAGCGATTCATGTCGGTCATAAATTGCTGTAAATTGTACGCGGTGGGAAACACAGTCCTGGGCAAATAAGGGATGAGGTTCTCTATATAAGCGAATTCTTGAAAAGGGTTGTACGAGGAGTGACAACCTGAACCTAGGCTGAATGTTATGTATTAGCGCGTATTCCTAGCATATTCCGTTATGAGAGGAATCAAGCTGGCTACATACATGACAAACGTTTCATGCAAGTTCTTGTAGAATAGAGTGGTCAGCAGTTCGATCTTTCAAGAAATCAAGGCCGCTGGTGAATTCCTGGTCTCCCCTTATATGTTTGACAATAAATAATTAAAAACAATGGAAAAATTAGATGATTTTCTTAGACTCCAAAAATCCTAGAAAGAATGTGCTGGCCTTCTTGGAATAGTTTGCAAAAATTACCAAAGTCCAGCAACAGATACAGTTATGAAATGCATAAATTCGATCACATAATTTCAGCTCTTTTAAACTTCCCTGGATCATACTTTGAGGAGAGATTTACTATGCATCTAGCAGCATTGGTTCTTTTTCGTTTCCAAGCCATAAGACAGCAATTTTCCAACGCTCTCTTACAATACACAGCCTGATGACATTAAATTTTAGTATTAGTAATTTCTTACCTATTTACAGGTGTATTGCATTTTTGTTATTATTACTTTTATTAATGGGTTTTTCTATTTATTTTATTTTATTCTAATTTTATTCTAGATGTAAATTTATTTTATAAGGCTGGTAGCCATGCTACCTGTACGTATCATATGATATACAAAACCTATTTGTTTATTTATTTATTTATAGTATACATTTTATCTCGAAAAGTTTTATATAAGGTATGCCGAAAAAAATGATTTTTACTGGACAAATTTGAACATGCTCATCATCAAAAGAACACCTTTACTTATATGAGTGTTATAAAATAATATTGATTCCAGAATTATTGCTTATATAACTTATATATAGAGTATATCACAATAATAGATCATTATTTACACTGAAATAATTAAAAAAGTGACAAACAGAATACTATTCCAGAAAGACCATTACATATATGTGACCTAAATTAGTATATGAACTAGTCTAAATATGTATATATACTATTAGAAACCAGTAAAAAACTGTAAATATGTATAACATAAGAACGAATGAGATGGATAAACGAAAGAGAGAGAGGAAGAGAGAGAAAGAGAACGTAGATTAGACAACATGGTAAGCCCAATGGCAGACGACCTGACCAATTCAAGCAGATTTTTTTGGAATAATTTTTCTCTACAAAAAACAAAGTTGGACTATGAAGAAATAAAAAACTAAATCAACGAAAAACTTTCAAACCAAGACTAAATTACTCCATCATTTAAAAAGCATATTTGGAAATAATACTTATAATCTACAAACAGTACCAAGATTTACCATTTAGGGCAGACCATCGGCCAGCCGTAAGGCTTTAATAAAGATAAATGTATCTTTAAGTATGTTGTTTCTGTAAGAATCTCGTAACTCATAAGTCTATGTAATAACTTTTCAATAATAAAGAGATTTGAAAAGTGAAGTGAGTATGAATGAACTAGACTCTTCCCCTTATTGTCGGCGAATTCTTAGTATTTCCAATCGGATTATTAGATACCCATATAATTACAGGTAAAAAAATCATGAGAGATCAAAATAGATGAAGAAAACTTCAGAAGAAGTAGTAATACATATTTAGCTCAGATCTATCAAGACAATTCAAACAAATTTTAGCACAATCAATTGAACGTATCCAGAAAATTTATTACTACTATTATAAAACCGAAATATGGCCATACATGTTACACAGCTTACCTTAATAAAATTAATGTCATAGAATCCAACTTATGCAAGTTATGTAGAACTGTTGGCGATTTAAATCATATCTTTTTTTTCCAAAATTAATAAAGGACCACTGTACACCAGGACTGTTAAACTTTCTACAGGGACCAACACTTTTTGACAATTTCCAAACTCGTCTCATCATGTTTCAATAACGCGAAAACAATATTAAACATTTAATTCTAGATATAACTATTATCTTGCTTCTATAAAATCCTCATGTAATTCCAGGTTTATATGTTACACTGGGCCTACCTGTTTGTTTTAAAATCCTCTGATTGGCCCAGAGCTAGAAGAGTGTATACCTGACCATACAGCTTTTAGGGAACGTAGTTTTTTTTATCATTTTGTAATAAATAGCAACTGATCAGTTTATGCGAATAGTTCTTGATACACCAAAAATTCTGTTCTAATTAGCGTATGGCAGAGCTGCCCACGACCAAACCAAAACAAACCAGTCAAGTGCAAGTTGGACCTTCGAAACTAGTGTTGCGTACGGTAACTGCTTTATAATAATATATAATAATAAATTTTGTTACCCTAAATGAGTTTTTAACAAACTTTGTTTCCAATCTTTGTTGAAAACTTATAACCTTAAAATGCTCGTTTTTTTTATGTACCAGATAAATTATTATTATCACTTGTGATAATTTTCGTTCAATCTACACCTTATGGAAAATATTCCAGAATTTTTTCAAAATTTTTGATCAGTAGTTTTCGGGATAAGAGGGAGACAACAATTTTTGGCAATTTTTTAAAAATAATATAAAGAAAAGTATGCGCAAGTACTCCATCATTTATCTTTTTAAACTTGTGTTTTACAAGCTTTCATTTGACACCCCATTCAATGACCTTGTAATTTTTTTTTTCACTTTCGATTTTACCCCCCAAAACTAATTCCTTAAATCAAAATTTAATTTTCAAACCTACACAACTCTGATGGGGCCATCAATTCCTATATTTGTACCCAATTTCAACTTTCTGTGTCAAATAGCTTCGGAAAAAATCAGGTATGAAAGACGGGCAGTCAGACGGACAGACACCGAAGTGATCTTATAAGTGTTCCGTACGGAATACTAATTAGTCCTTCATCACACCTATGTGAAGATATGTGTGTGAGTGTGTGTGTGTGTGTGTGAAACCGTGAACAAATACCAGCTTTATCTCAAAGTTAATTTTACATTGGTATAGATATACTTCCGACTACATATATATATATATATATATATATATATATATATATATATATATATATATATATATATATAATAAATATATATATGGTATATATATATATATATATATATATATATATATATATATATTATATATATATATATATATATATATATTTATATAAATATATATATGGTATGTGTATATATATATATATATATATATATATATATATATATATATATATGATTCTGTGCTTTTTTATTTCTTAGGATTTTGATTCTACTTATTAAAACAACTTATTTTATTTTATTTAGTCTTTACTGACTTTTCGCCGATTTTTTTGTGGCATTTTTAAAGTATCTAAAAATTTTTTAAAAAGTTTCAGGACACATTTTAAAATTTAAAATTTAAAATTTAAAATTTAAAATTTTGGTACAATTCACGTCTCACTATAAAACAGTTTACAAAGCTTTTTATAAATATTTATAACTAATTTAAAAATATGTATGCTAATTATACTGTTTTTAAAATTAATACAAAAAATATTTACTGAAATATTTGATTTGGTATATGGTACGTACCTAATAAACTCAGTATTTTTCACACACAGGTTGTTATTGATCGAAATATTGGATGTTTACTAGTTTGTAAAGGTGAAAAATACTGAGTTTATTAGGTACGTACCATATACCAAATCAAATATTTCAGTAAATATGAGAATGCCCACAAAAAAATGGGCTAAACGCCAGTAAAGACTAAATAAAATAAAATAAGTTGTTTTAATAAGTAGAACTAAAATCCTAAGAAATAAAAAAAAAAGTACCGAATCATATATATGTCGAGAAGGTTCAAGAAAAAAGAAATTTTATAGAATATATATATATATATATATATATATATATATATATATATATATATATATATATATATATATATATATATATATATATATATATATATATATATATATATATATATATATATTTATATATATATACATATATATATATATAATATATAAATATATATATATATATATATATATATATATATATATATATATATAACCATATGGATAAGAATATAAATATTAATACTCTTCAAAATAAACGAATATTTAATTTATACGGTTGCTTGCCAATGCCGAAAGACATGATAACAGGTTTATGGACAAAGTTAAACAGTAAAAGGTTTATTATGAGAAGGGCTGCATATTTCTCAATTTATCTCAAGCCTTTTAATCGCGTTGTTAAACCTTCAAAAATTATGTATTCGTGTCTAAATAGCTCTTCAAATCACGCTTTATTAAGAAAATTAACCCTGAGCAACAAAATAAAAGTCGTTTTAAGTGAAGATAAAAAGGGCCTGTGAAAAAAACCTTTTTATTTTAAAAATAAGTTGAATGAAAATTCAAAAAAAAAAGTTATTATATATTTATTAAAAATTCTATACTACCCGCTTAGTATAATTTTTTGATCAGTACTTTTCAAGGTAAGCAGGGGCATATCGATTTATGGCAATTTATATAAAGAAAAGCGTGCGCAAGTATTATATCATATATATTTTTGAACTGGTGTTTTTACAAGCTTTCATTAGACACCCCCCCTTGACCTGGTAATTTTTTTTCACTTCCGATCTCACCCCCACATATCAGATGAATTATCAAACGTAATGCAATCGTGATAATTTTCGCTCAATTTACACTCTATGAAGAATATTCCAGAATTTTTTCAAAATTTTTTTGATCAGTACTTTTTAAGAGAGCATGGGAAAATAGCGATTTTTGACAATTTATATGAAGAAAAGCGTGCGCAACTATAACATCATATATATTTTTGAACTCGTGTTTTTACAAGCTTTTACTCCACTCGTCGATGACCTTAGAAAAAAAATTTTACTTCCCCCCACAAGCTAATCCCTTAAGTCAAAATTTTACTTTCAAAACTACACAGCTCTTATTGGGCCATCAATTTCATACCGATGTGATCCCATAAATGTTCCATAAGGAATACTAATAAGTTCTGTAATGTAATATTTTTATATTTTTTTCAGACACTATTAGTCTTAATTAATAAAGAGCTAACATAACAATGGCAAAAATATAATAATAGAAGTTTGTTTCCGATCTTTGTTGAAAACTGATGACCTTGAAAATTTTGTATACCAGATAAATTATCAAAGGTAACACACTCGTGATAATTTTTGTTTAATCTACTATTTCAGAATTTTTGAAAATTTTTTGATCAGTAATTCTCAAGATAAGGGGAGTGGATAGTGATTTTTTGGCGATTTCTTAAAAATATTATGAAGAGAAATTTGCGTAAATTTTACATTATATATATTTCTGAACCCATATTTTCACAAGCTTTCATTCGACACCCCACTCGATGACCTGATAATTTTGTTCTCATATCCCCTAAAACTAACCCCTAAAGTCATCGTTAACTTTCAAAATTACACAGCTCTAATTGGGACCATTCATTCCTATATTTGTGCCAAATTTCAACTTTCTACGTCAAATAGTTTCGAGGAAAAACGGATGTGACAAACAGATAGACACCGAAGTAAACACATAAGTATTCCGTACGGAACACTAGAAACACTAAATCATTTTAAAGTATGGTTACGCTGCTCCCCTGATAAAAAATATTGATTTATTAAATATTTTTGACTTTTGTTTTACAAGTATTAATATCTGTGATTTTTTGATGCCCTCAATTTAAACTTGCACC
>CM032454.1:125923922-125936422 GCA_019049505.1 Pachyrhynchus sulphureomaculatus
TGTTTGGGCTCCGCTCCCAATACACACACTGCATTTGTTGGATTCTATTCAGAGAATGAGCTGTTCGTCTGATTGGAGACCCGGACAGACCGGCTTCCTTGATTCGCTGGAACATCGAGAAGAACGGTTGGCAACTTGAGCCTATTCTATAAGTATTTTCATGGAAAGTGTTCGAAGGATCTAGCCCGCTTAATTCCTCCAGAGTGTTGCATGTTAGATATACACGTCGCGTTGATATTTCACATCTGTATGAGGTTCAGCTAGTTACTCCACGTACACACGCTTTTCAAGCAGTCTTTTATATGGAGATAGAGCATCAATCCCTTTGGAATAATTTGCTCATGGCTGTGTTTCCCACCGAGTACAATTTACAGCGATTTAAGAACAACGTGAATTCGCTTTTTCCGCACACATGCCGCTCCTGGAGCGCTTTAGGGACTCCCCTGTAGCACGGCTATTCTAGACCCATAAAAAAAAAAAATAGTAAACGCCTAACATTGACCACTCCATTTTCCTTTGCTTGAAAAATATTTTGTTGAAATATTTTCGTCAATGTATGGTATAGTATTGGCTTTAGATTTTAAATATATAGCCCAGTTTGTAGTATGCCGCCCAGGAAAGACCTATTCTGCGTTAAATATCATGTGTTTGGTTGTCTCGTCCTATGCTGACTTCATGTCCAAGGTATTTATATTCTGTACTTGCGCGATTCTCCACTTTATTCAATTTTATTAGTGTAATATTTAATACATAGATTTGTTATAAAACTGGGTCTTGGATAGATTCAATTTTTAAACCAAACCCTCCCTAAAGATTCTTGAAAGCACGTCCAGCATAGTTTATTGTTTCTTGCATGTTGTCTATTATTAAGACAATGTCTCCAGCAAAACAAAGGTGATTAACTTTTCACCATCAATGTTAAGCCTCATTTTTTCCCAGTTTATTGACTGTAGCATACTTTCTAGAATTGTTACGAAAAGCTTGGAAGAGGACATATTATCCTGATGCACTCCTCTTTCGATTTGAAATTGCTAGTGGATTGGTTATAGCTCGTGCTTTGACATTAGCGGTGGAATTTTTCATATACGTATTTAATTACACTGGAGTATCGTTGATCAATACGGCATTTAGGCAATCATACCTCATTAACTGTTTTACTCCTTAATTTACGATTAATTTCTATTCTTTTTGTTCTTTGGGCAAGTTTTTCCACGTGGGCTTGCTCTCCTTTATATAACTCTAAATCTTCCGGGGGTTGTTCATTTCTTATGGTGTCTTTTAAGAATCGTCTTCCGGGGTTTTTGTTTTAACTCTAAATTTATTTAGGACATTTACATCTTGAATAATGTCTTTCCTGTTACTGATTATGAAATCTACTACATTTTTTTGTTCTGTCCATCTATATTCCTTATATATATATATATATATATATATATATATATATATATATATTTATATATATTTATATATATATCGAGTTTTTAAATTGATAACTTATTTCTTTCGATGGTTTTTTAGTGCCGATTAAAGAACCGACAGACAGACAGACAAAAGAGCTATGGACGTGAGTGATTTTTATCTCGAATACAATATTTTTCTTTTACCGAGGAATGTAAAAATGCAAAATAATACCATTAATAAAATAAAACAACTTTTCATAAACCCTCCAGTTATTGTAACTAAACTTTATCAATTTTATACTTCGCAGATCGCGAGCAATGTTTCGCGGTATTGTAGTCTTTCAAAATATTTGTTGTTCAAATGGGAAACAAAAGACCGCCTTAGTGCATTATCTCAAGTTAATTTTTCTATGGTCCTACCACTAAGGGGAAAGTTACAGACACAAGTAGTTAAGATTAATTGCGTTGAAATAATTAAATAGTGATTAGCCGTGAAGCTATAGAGTAGCAGAAAGCAGCTGGAAATAATAGTGAAAGGCGACTCGGGAAAACTTGCTAATAATTTATTGTTGCTTAACAGGATGTGTTCAGACCTTTCCTTTTCGACATGGAAATGTAACATCTTTTAACTTTGACTATAAATAAGCTCGCTAGTAATTTAACTAAATTGCACATTTAAATAATACTTATAACTGCCTTATCCAAATCACGTTCTATCATTATATTTTATAATTTATATCTTTTATTGGCACCTGATAAAAAAGGAATTTATATCTTTGCATAATTCTTACCAAACCATAATATAAAATGATTCTGAAATTATTCTGACAACATAGAAGTAAATTACACATTCATATTTAAAAAGACTTAATATTTATTTGAGCTTTTCATTATTATTACAATTTTTTACGATTTTTTTTTTTTCTGCACTAATAACTGTAACTTTCAGTTATATCAATTTTTAATATAAACAAAAGTTATCCAGATTCATTAAAAAGGTTTCAATTTGAAACCATGAATTTAAGCCTTAAACCTCCTAAACCTTTCTCACTAAGCAGATTTAAATGGTTTAGGGGCCATATTAAACCTAGGTTTAAGAAATTTCATCTTCATATCAACAGCTTATAGCATCCACTGCTGGACGAAAGCCTCCATTTAAGTCTTGCCACCTTTTTCTGTTCTGGGCCACTTGCACCCAATTTCCAAATCTTCAGTCCACCGATTTGGTGGTCTAGTTCTACTTCGATAGGCTTTCGAATCTATATTTGTTTTTGTCAATCGTCCATTCTTAGACCTAGCAACATTATCCAGCCCAGTTCCATTTAATATGTAGAATCAATGGTTATTATGACATGTTCGTCGGCCAAAACAGGTGATTTAAACTTTTCACCGTCAATGTTAAGCCCCCTTTTATTCCAGTTTATTGATTGGAACATACTTTCTAGAAGTGTTACAAGAAAGTTGGGAGAGAGCGTATTACCTGGCGCACTCCTCTTTCGATTTAAAATTAGCTGGTGAATTGGTTAGTTTGTGTTTTGACATTAGCAGGGGCGTTTTCATATTATATATATATATAAATATATATATATATATATTTATATATATATATATATATATATATATATATATATATATATATATATATAGTATGTATGTATATATATATATATTATATAATATATATATATATATATTATATATTATATATATATATTTAAACTACACCAGTGTATCGATGATCAAATACGACATTTAGCAGGAGCTTTCAAGAGAGTCTCTGCTGGTTTACAAAATCAAAAGCCTTTTCGAAGGCCACGAATATGAACATCCGAGGCTTTTATACTCTGTATATTTTTCAATGAGGAGTTTAACTGTAAGCAGATGGTCATTTGTTCTATACCCTATGCAGAAACCTGCAGAAAACTTTTTTGAAAGAAAAAACTCAAATTTATTTGACTTTTGGTAAGTATTTTAGAGAATAATTTGTATATATTACTTAGGAGGCGAATGGGTCGATAGTTTGTAAGGTCTGAAATATCGCCTTTTTTATGCATGATGACAATAGTTGCATTTTTCCATTGCTATGGAGTTATTCCTTCCAGGAGGCATTTATTAAATAACATTTAAGAAATTTATATTCTTCGAATTATAACAACAACCAACTTGAAAATTAATTTAATCAATATTTTTTTCATTAAATAATAAGCATTGATATTATAAATTAACCACTTCCTTAGTTTGTCTACCGTAAATCAAACTTCCGCATATAAAGAACGTTGCTAACTAAACGAATATTGACCGTTTAGTTATTATGGTATAACTGTGAGACAAACTTTCTGTCACATTCTACAGGCGATTTATGCAAGGTGTAAGTAATTACTCCGATGAAAAAGAAAATAGTTCCATATAAAACTTATGAGAAGTGCAAATGAATAAAAGTATGCATAATTTAAAACAACAAAATAAATGTCCGAGAGCGCGAATGTCCAGTTTTAGAAAGCTGTCGAGAATGTTTTTCAAAAATTTGAGGCTCACTTATTTTATGTCTACTTACTTATGCGGCTTAGGATAAAAATAGGAAATTCCAAATCACATAAATAGTGTTAACGATTAAAATAACCGACGTCTTGTTAACTAAGCAATAAAAGAAAAAGGTCGTCGTTAAATTATTATTTATGTATTTCAAATTGTGTAAAGGATCCCGGGACTAATGTGTAAAAAAAAACTATATATCGGAGAAAGTTATTCTGCCGATATTCAAAATAATATGCTACATTCTAATATTAAAATATAATTTGTAATACAAAATTGACATTGGCAGATACCTGAATGTTAAACTGTTTTTGAATAAGTTTGGAAGTATTTTCCTGTCAATGTTCTTGAAAAATTTCTTGGAAAACAGATTATTTATTCCCATTATATTTACATATATGTAATTCTTCCGGCGACTCACAGAGGCAGAAAACCACAGAAAAAAAAACAGATGGTAAAAAACTGAAGGAAAACTGGTGTAATCATTTGAATTACTAGAAAAGTTCACTGAAGGAAAAAAAAAAAAAACAGTAAAAAAAGAACAAAAAACTTTCGCAAGCTACCATTTTATTCTTTCTAGGATAATTTTATCTTATTATTTATCGAACCTCTCCCCACACGTCCTTTCATAAACATAGACACTGCGGTATCTGTCACTCCATGGAAAAACGAAAACTTTTTTGTAAGAGATTCTATAATGAACTAAATAAAAAAAAATGGAACAATAAAAATATTTACTAAAGAATTTTCCCATTCGGTATGACAAAATGAAATTAACCCTGATTATATAGACGATGCAAAAAAAAGTGAACAAAAAGAAGAACCACGACGTCAACCGAACCATAAAAAGTTTGTGAATCTAGCGCGAAATGGAGTGATATGTTAGTTGAAAATAAGTCCAAATGATGAGAGAGATTTTGCAATGCTTATTTTTCACACACCTTTGTCCTTATTGTTATCTCAACCAAGCGCAGTATTAACGCGAAGGAATTGCAAGGTTAAGTTAGTATTCATCTTTTATAAACTTAGGGGAATTTTTAAATTAATATCATGGTTAATCACACCGCACAGTGCGAAATTTCTTGGGTTTGCCGGAACTTAATTATTTAAACAGTTCTATTCGTTGGTTTTTTAAAATTTTAATAAAAATTAATGTGTTTTATTTTTGTGTTTTTTATTATAGAACAATTAAAAAAAACATACATTTTGTAACAACATTTTGAACATCTATTCAGAACAAGACTCATTGCAATCGTCTGAAGACTCGCAATCATTACATGGGTCTACAAATCTTTCTAACAACTCTAAAACTTCTGGCGTAGCTTCACTATGCTTGGTTTTGGGTGCTTTACGAAGACTGGCGATGTACGGATCCGATGAAATAAGCAGTCGATTAAATAAATCCGTATTTGTGTCAATTCGGGATGTTTTTCTAGTAAAAAGTTCGTGATATTTTCTGCAGTCTTTGTTTCTTGCCTCCTGAGCTTCTTGGGAAAATTGTCCGATCGGAAGAATGCAAGAGGCTATAATATCCTTTCTATGACAAAGGACTTTATGCACACTAACGAGCATTGAGTACCAGAAATATTCTTTCAAATACAATTCCAAAGTTTCTCTTGCATATTCGCCGAACTTTTCTGAATCAATTTTAAGACCACAATTTAGGCACTCTAACAGCGCATGAAAACGCTTGATCAAATCTAAATTAACGCCAGTTATTTCTGAAGACTTTTCGGCATTTCTAAAGAATTTCCTCGCGGTATTACCATCGTTTGTGTTTCCGATCTGCTGTTTTGGCATATCTATAAGCAAGCCAAGCTCCTCTTTGAATTTTTGTTGAATGTATTTTTTCTTCTCTGCAACTTTTTTTTTATTTTCTGCTCAACGAGCTTGCCATGCCTTAATATCCAATTTGTACGATATATGTAAAATACATTCCAAAAACCTTATCCATGCATGGAGGGGTGATAGTCCAAGGGATAAAAAGGATTCATTTATATTTTTTTTGAGGTATATCGCAGATGTTATTCATTTCACTAGATTTAGCCCCACAAAAGTAGCATGTTTGTGATGATGCACAGGATGATACGGCATTGCATACGGCGTCAATCATACAAAAGATCATATTTGATGTAACCTGAAATTGCTTGCCATCTACAAGTATAGTGGTTGGAGTAAGTTGAGATATTTGTTCTTTCACTTTGTTTACTTCTGAGGTAATTTACACTGACTGTTTCTTTGGCAAAAACGAACTTAATGGGGCGACAGTACCGTGTGGAAGAAGAAGCAGGGTTTTTCCAAATTACTGACTGATTATCACCATTATCATTTACGGAGCACATTTGGATTGGTACCATTGATACACTAAACATACTATCATCAGAGCTATGTTTGTCCATATACTTTTGTCGATAATTAACTTGTTCCGCCCCATCACAACCTCACTTTACGATAATATTTAGTGCTTTAACGTTTGATAAAGTTCTAAGAATCCCTTCTAGCCCTGTACAAAGCCTTGCTACGGTATGATTTATAAGCGACTGAACTGATACTTCAGCTGAAACTTCAGTTATTATTATGTCCTTTGGATAGCACAACCTCTTTGCCTCTTTTACAACATAATAAGGTGGATACAAAGTGCAACGGTGATTTTTTTGCTTGATCTCGAACAATGTTGTACTGATTTGGACGATAAGTTTGCATCAGTAAGTAGCGCCAGAGCCTGGTCTGGAGTTAATTTTCGTGGGCTGTTTGAAGAAGACTTGCGAGCCTTCTTGATTTTGCTACCCCTTTCTGGAGAACCAGATGCCAGTTTCTTGACAATCGCTGCAGAGTTTCGTTTTCCAGATTGGTATAGCTTTGTTGCAGTTGCTTTGGCTAACTCGTCTTGACTACCGGACTTCAAAAGATGATGCACTTTTCTGTCTTGCACTTTAGGATGACAATCCCTAAATTCTTTTTTAGGTCTGCCTGCATTGGTCCTCGATCCACTAGGCAATGCATCCCTTACAGCATTTAAAAATTTTACATTATTTTCAAGCCAGCTAGCATTTTTATTCAGAAATGATGCTAAATTTTGACTGGATTCCCTCCACCTTTTTTGTATTTTACAAACCAGCGCACGAAGAGTTGCCTTTAAACTGCAAAGAGCGTCAGATGTTAGCATTGGTGAGCCTATTTTTTCCAAAACAAAACCAATGATGGCGTCCGATGTCGGTTCTTCCTTCCACTTTTGGAATATGCAGTTATATGAAATTTGCAAAGTCATTCTGGAAAATGTTTAATTTAAAAGAAGATCGCAAAATATCGCAGAAGATCTTTTGTGTTTCCAATAGAGGAAAAAAAACCTTTCAAATTTTGTGCGTTTCAAGCTGGTATTATGTAGTATCACTTTTTAAAGTCTCCACTGAAGTTAAAAATGTAAATTTTACTTACTTCTTAAAAATCACTTTTTCACGAACAAATCACACACGAGTAAGAAAAGATTTTGCAATTATTTAAATGCCAATAATTGACAATTCTCTTATAAAATAAATGAAGAAAAAATCATGGCCTACTGACTTGCCGTTCGTATGTACCACTCTATTAACTTAAACAAATCGAATAGCTTTCTGTAGGCAAAAAGTATGATTGAATAAGTAATGCAACTTTCAGGTGCATTTTGCAGTTGTTTCGCAGGGTTAATCCCCAAACTGAGTATGAGGTTTTAGAGGTGGGATATTAACCTACCAAAATAATGAATAATCTTATGCATTTTACGTATTTCAAAAATTGAATAAAGTTCCGCTAAACTTCCTAAATTTCGCACTGTGCACCGGTTATTAGTATTTGATGGGTCAACACAATTTTCTAAATTAAAGTTGTGACTAGCAGGTTTCTATCACTTCTTTCAATATTTCCAAAATAATACGATAGGCAACAAACAAAATTTCATTTGAAATTAGCACTACACCCACTGTAATGCCATCTTGCGAAAGATTGCAAAATCCCAACATAATCTGAACACTAATGAACTGTTGTTAGTATTATTTGCAATAAAAGATTATAATTTCAATTTTATCGTATTTTCTTAGTGGTTTGTGTATACCTAAGTAGAAAAAAAAAACAGGCCGTACCATAATAACGATAAGAATAACGAACTTCAAATAAACTCTCTTATAAGTTCCTAAATAAGGGAAATCGTTATTCTTAAGTTTCTCTTACTTTGTTTCAATACCGCGCAACCTCCAAATGGTGGGAACAGACTTCAAATAACGATAACAACTGAGTCCTTATATTTAATTTATTCCCTTTATTACTGCACAAACTCAAAACGGTGGATGCATGCTTCAAATAAAGATAAAGACAGTGGCGATGCAAAATTTCTCTATTGTTAAAGTTTAAAAGAATAGACAAGTTAAGATCTCTACAAGAAGAATCATTTATCTAGCACACTCTCTCGGTACCGCAAATTAGGAAACAAAAAAATAAACAAAAATTGAAAATTTTTACGTTTTCTATTTATTAAAACTACTATAGGTAATTTAAGTTATTGTAGGGTAGGAAAAACTAGTAAAATGAAACAGGAGAATATCAAAACTTAATCTAATTAAAATATATGTATTGTTAAAAATAAAAGAGAATATTAAAATTCTATTTACATAAACATATACGAGTAAAGTATCAAAAATAGAAAGCAAAAAGAAATTAACGATAAAATACTTAGCAGGAAGTATATACAAAATAACGAGATTCTATATCACAAATAAACGCACTCGGAATCCTACACAACGAAATCCTTTAAATACTATATTTTAATATTGTTTATATAAAAAAAAAACATGTAGCGATATTCAAGCTCAGCATTTTGAAGTCTCATCTGGGGTTCCGCAGGGTTCCAACCTGGAGACCTTACTTTTTTAAATATTTACTGTATAAACCATATCTCTGAAGTTATAGATGGGAATTATCAAATATTTGCATATGACTTAAAACTGCACTTACCGGCGGAGGGACTTAAAGAATGCAAAAAATTATAAAATGCTCTGAAAAGAGTCCGTAATTGTTTTAGTTCTCACATAGATAAAATAATAGCATTTGGAAATACGGCTGTACTTAAAACCTTGTGTGAAAAGGAAATCGGAATATCGCACCAATTTACAGTAAATACATAATAGCATTAGAGTAAGTGCAAAAAAATAATTAATATATCTCTTTAAAAAGAATGGAGTGTATCAGCAAATATTATTGAGGCGGTTTAATTTTGACAACCTTCATAAACACAGAGAATTTCATTCAATCACATTTCTGTTTAAACTCGTTGATGGTAGTGTTGTGTGTCCTTCCTTGTAGGAAGAACTCAAGTTTCTTTTACCCAAAGGTCCTCGTAAATCAAGGAACTATTTTTATCTGCCGAGAGCTGCTACAAATGTTATTTTAGGATCACCAGGGTACAAAATATCTTCAGTTTATAACGAAATAACAGATCAATGTGATCTTGGCTTGCCTTTAAAAAAATCTTTCCTAATCTCCCGTATTCATTATAGTTTTATAAACTTATACTGTATTGTTTCCAGCGCCAGTGCCATATGCACGTGTGTTTTTTTATCACTATATTTTAATATTGTTTATATAAAAAAAAAACATATAGCGATATTCAAGCTCAGCATTTTGAAGCCTCATCTGAAGTGCCCCAGAGTTCCAACCTGGTGACCCTACTTTTTTAAATATTTACTGTATAAACGATATCTCTGAAGTTAGAGATGTGAATTATCAAATAATTGCATATGACTTAATACTGCACTTACCGGTGGAGGGACTTAAAGAATGCAAGAAACTGTAAAATGCTCTGAAAAGAGTCCATAATTGTTTTAGTTCTCACATAGATAAAATAATAGGGTTTAGAAATACGGCTGTACTTAAAACATTGTATTAGAAGTAAATCAGAATATCGTTCTTCGACATGGTCACCAATTCACAGTAAATATATAATAGCATAAGAGTAAGTGCAAAAAAAATTAATATATTTCTCTTTAAAAGAGAATGTAGTATATCAGCAAATATTATTGAGGCAGTTTAATTTTAACAACCTTCATAAACACAGAGAATTTCATTCAATAACATTTCTGTTTAAACTCGTTGATGGTAGTGTTATGTGTTCTTCCTTGTAGGAAGAACTCAAGCTTCTTTTACCCAAAGGTCCTCGTAAATCAAGGAACTATTTTTATCTGCCGAGAGCTGCTACAAATGTTATGTTAGGATCACCAGGGTACAAAATATCTTCAGTTTACAACGAAATAGCACATCAATATGATCTTGGCTTGCCCTTTAAAAAAATTGTTCCTAATCTCCCGTATTCGTTATAGTTTTATAAACTTATACTGTATTGTTTCCAGCGCCAGTGCCATATGCACGTGTGTTTTTTTAATACTATATTTTAATATTCTTTATATAAAAAAAAAACATATAGCGATATTGAAGCTCAGCATTTTGAAGTCTCATCTGAAGTGCCCCAGGGTTCCAACCCGGTGACCCTACTTTTTTAAATATTTACTGTTTAAACGATATCTCTGAAGTTATAGATGTGAATTATCAAATATTTGCATACGGCTGTACTTAAAACATTCTATTAGAAGTAAATCAGAATATCGTTCTTCGACATGGCCACCAATTCACATTAAATACATAATAGCATGAGAGTAAGTGCAAAAAAAATTAATATATCTCGCTTTAAAAGGGAATGGAGTGTATCAGCAAATATTATTGAGGCAGTTTAATTTTGACAACCGTCATAAACACAGAGAATTTCATTCAATAACATTTCTGTTTAAATTCGCTGATGGTAGTATTTTGTGTCCTTCCTTGTAGAAAGAATTCAAGTTTCGTTTACACAGAGGTCCTGGTAAATCAAGGAACTATTTTTATCTGCCGACAGCTGCTACAAATGTTATGTTAGGATCACCAGTGTACAAAATATCTTCAATTTATAATCTCGCGTATTCGTTATAGTTTTATAAACTTATACTGTATGTTTCGAGCGCCAGTGCCATATGCACGTGTGTTTTTTATGCTATTTCTTAACTACGTTGTTAAATATAGACTTATTTCTTTATACGATACTATTAATTACTTTGGGTTAAGTTATAAATAAATAAATAAAAATAAAATAAATATTGTTAAAAATATACGCTGAGAAACGAACTGATGTGATTTTTGAATTATGTACTTTTTAAAATATTTGCAGCTTCAAAATTGTTTAGTTTTCCAACTATTTTAATTCGTATTTCTCTTCATACGATAAATGTCCATGTATTAAATAAAACATGCAATAAAAACTTTGAAAAATAATCATTTGGAGACCGTAACCGAAAATAATTATTAACAGGTAAACTCAATTATTCGTTTTTCGCAAAACTAAATTTGTTAAATTCATTTTAAAAACAGACTATTCAATTTTATAGAGACATTTATATTTGAAAACTGCTATTTTTATATTTTGGATGATTGTAGTATTTTAGTGCAGGATAAATCCAAATTGCATAGTTTTTAAAGACATTTTCAAAACTAGCAACACTAGTTTGAACCAAAAGGACAAACGTCGTCTTTCAACCAATCTGGAAGGGATAGAGGTTTATAATTAAGATAGTTACTATAACCAGTCAAGTTAAAAAGTATTACACCGTTCAGATCTATTATTAAATTTTTATTGGGGGTTTTAAAATGTTAAGTAGAATTTATATATGATATAAAAAATATAGTAATTAGATTTGAAAAATTAATAAACGAGCATGATTTTTAAGACACCTGTACATATAAAACCATAATAAAATAACAACTTATGTAAGCTGTGGCCCCGGTTTATTTCAAAGGGTTTGCAGTAACCAACTCACTATAAAGAAACCACAAGTTTTAATGTAAACTTGTTATTTTGAAGATTTTCTTTTCATTTTATATTCAGTTGTTTTAAATTTGAAACCATTTTAGAAACGTTTGTGGTCTATCCTGTATTTAAAGATTATTTTATAGTGCAATGTTAGAATTATATTTGCAACAAATAAAAATTTGTTATTGGTTACATATTAGGATTTAACAGCTTTACTCACATTAAATTTAAAAAATATGGAATATTCTACATCCAATTTAAAAGCATATTACAGATAGTATTTTCTGAAAATATAAATATCCATTTTCCAATATTCGGAAAGCTTCACACCAAATAACTTCTATATTACGAGTCAAAATATAAACAACGCCGAAAGTTTATACTTTACATCATAGTGTCTAAAATAAATTAATTAGATAATAACGAAACTATTGATTATGTTATATTCGTTTTGTAACAAATATATGGTTTTAACGAATATTTCGTAATGTATGTGGTCAATTTATATCAACACTAAGAACAAAATTAAAAACTTTTCACGGATGTAATAACATATTTATTAGAATTTCTTTTTCGCAGACATTCATAAATAAACATTTTTTAGGTGCACTGCAATACTAATAAATATATAGAAAGCTAAAACTTATAAACTTAAATTTAACTTACCCGTAACATAAAAAAATTCTTCCGGCGTCGATCTGAAAAAA
>CM032454.1:125938922-125958926 GCA_019049505.1 Pachyrhynchus sulphureomaculatus
TCTCGGCGGCCAAGAGATAGAACCATTTCGTGAAATTAATGACTCACCGCACTTGGTGCGCAGTAAAGCCATATTTGGGCCGGAAATATGGGGCGGTGTGCCATCCTGTTAGAAATAAAAGTCGTCTGCGTCCATTTCGTCAAATTCTGGGAAGAAATATTCCTGCGGCATCGAGTTATTTTGGAATAATTTTGGACAATTTCCAAGCATTCTTTTGAAACGATTCATGATTAAATGGCAAACCTTACTAAACACAACTGGCATCAGATGTCAAACATCTGCCAACAAACATGGCAGATATTAGCTATCAAAAGTCGGATATCCGTAATAGAAAACCCTATATATATATATATATATATATATATATATATATATATATATATATATATATATATATTTATATATATATATATATATATATATATATATATATATATATATATATATATATATATATATATATACCTTCTAAACATATTTATTAATGGTTGTGTCTGCATGAAAATGCTCCAAATAAAAGCTTTTATAACATAGTATTTAACACATTTATCTACGCTGTAAGAATAAATATAAACAAGTCTATTATTTCTTTACAGACATCTAATATCTTATTTAAAAAAACACGAAATGAATTATATAAAATCTTAGTTTATTAAAGAAAAACGAATTACTTCCCTCCAAGCTATTCATAAACAACCAGCTTACAGGCAAAGCCAATTTTTCTCTCCCTAAGTTTAATGTTTCCATTTATAAAACTCTCTATAAAAGGACATTTTAACCCAGTTTGAAAAACGGTGTTCTTTATGCACGTTAAACTACGCGCTGCAGTTACAAGTGCCTACTATTATACGAGTTAATGTCTTATGAGAGGACGTTTTTAAATTTAGATAGCATGTAATTTTAAGTAAATTACATAATGTTCATGAACAGAAAGTCAGATCATTAAATTTCAAAACTTACAAAGATTTACTGTTTTAATAAAAATGATAAATTTAATGGTTATTATATGCCATAGATCATAGTTAACTAGCATTTTTAAAGTCTCTCCAGCGTGAAAATAAGGATACCTAGATGGGCACATTTTATATTATATGGATTTTACAGTTCGCAGTCAAAGTTAAGTTTCTCTTTTGAAACAAGAAATTTTAGCCCCGTTCTTAACCCAAGACCTTTTTGATATTCATATGTGCAGAGAGTAAAAATTGGACACCGTGAAATGTATAATACAAGTTATCGATATTTCAGAAATATTTTAATTATACCGGATATACAAAAACTTTTAACACATTGAGCTCATATTTGTAAATTTAACGCCACACATATTTTGCAATATATAAGTCTAGAAGGAATATATGAAATATGTATTGCATGTATCTACTAGACCCAGAGGCTGACCGGAGTTGTAGTGCACGATGCAGTTCATCTACCTGACCATAGGGACCAGTGGAAGGACTTAGTGTCACTGGCAGTCACCAGGCCTCTGCTAAGAGGTTTAGACTGAGCAGGAGGACATATCTACTCAGATGTTTTTAAATAGTTAACGAACCCTTAGTAACCCTGAATCTTAAATAAAATTAAATATTATTTTTCAACAAATATTCCCCTCCATATATAAATTTCACCTATTTTTTCAAATAAGAAAGTAGATTACTAAATGTTTCTTTAATTATGGAATTAATCGTCTAATTAATATAAATATAAATATTGGTAGCATTTTCAAAGCCACATACTTTACGGTTCTAAAAACAAACAAAATTGTCTAACACATTTTAAAATTTTTCCTGTCACTATAAACGTCACTTTTTAAAAACATATAGTTACAAATTAAAACAAAATGTATTTTCAGGATACGCACCTTGAAATTTTAACCGTCAGTGTGTTACTGAAATCATTTGTATTTTGATGGTTCATATCAGATGCTTTTTATTTTCTGTTTTTGCGTCAAATATTTATGTGTATACTGATGTCTCTTTCTTGAAAGCCATTTTGTATCAAGGCATACTTTTTTTAGTATATCTGGTCTAAGTTCTGGGGTAGTTAAGATTATTGCTCTTTTTATTAAACCTACAATAATACTGATCTTCCTGACCATGTCAGTTTTGTGTATCATTCTGTCTGGATCATACTATTTTTTCTTGTGAGTGTTAGATCTAAAAAAATTAATTTACCATGTTCCTCTATTCAAATATGAATTGTAGTATTGTGTGAAAACTGTTAAATTTATGTAAGATCTCATGAAGTTTTTCGTTGTTTACTGCAAGCAAACAATCATCTATAAACCTTTTAAAAAATAGAATGTTCATATTTAGATTTTTTATAACATTTTCCTCTAGGTGTTCCATCACTAATTGTGCCATGACGAATAATATTGGTGAGCCCATTGCGCATCCATCTATTTATTTATAGAATGCATCTTTATATTGGAAATATTTGGTGTTTATAATGAGCTCTACTGCGTCAGGAAAATTGCTTTTTGACAGTGTTGTGTATCCTTTTAATTTTTCCCATTTTTCTTCTAAGACTTTTTGAACTAGATTTTTTTGAATATTTGTGTATAGTATTACAGTGGATGAAGCACTAAACAAAATAGCAATGAACGAGAATTTTCCAGCTCATGTTATAGAACTATCGGAACACTGTCTAAAAATACCTACTTTGTCTTCAACAATCAGATATACAAACGAACAGATGGAGCGCCCATGGGATCTTCCCTTTCACCAGTAATAGCCAATCTGTATATGATGTATTTTGAAACAGAGGCCCTTAAAAACTCGCCACTCAAACCCAAACTCTGGAAACGATATGTTGATGACATCTTTATAATTTGGCCCCATGGACGAAATGAATTAGATAACTTCCTGACCTTTTTAAATAGAATTCACCACCGGATAGTAGAAGAAGAAAAAAGCCTCCTTTTCTTTGATGTGCTCATAACTCTGAAAAACAACGGTCAGCTTGATTACTCAATCTACCGGAAGCTTACCCACACCAACAGATATTTAAACGCTGGCTCACACCACCACCCATCCCAAATCCAGTCTGTAGACAACACCCTCGTATCGAGATCATATCGACTCACCGAAGCAGACACGAGACAGCAAGAAATTATACAAATCACTAGGGCCCTTAAGCAAGATGGATATAAAGACCAGTCCATACGGAGAGCATTAGAAAGGCAGCACTATCCACAGATAAGGACAGAAGAACGCGACCCGCACATTGTTGCCGTTGGTACAATGCGCCTGCGCTGAGTTAAATTTCACCAGCACTGTAAATGGCTAGTTCTTGTTAACAAACGGTCATATGATTTAGTTGTTCTGTCTACCAGTGGCTGAGCGAGAACAGTACTTTCCTTTCAGTTATTTCATAATTTCTTTAAGGTCGATTTTTTACTTTATTATTGATATCTGTTATTTAACATGAATTTTTTGCAATTTCGCATTATATATATATATATATATATATATATATATATATATATATATATATATATATATATATATGTATATTTAAAGCCAACGTTAACAAATTTTGCAATATGTCGTGAGTAAAATGAGGTAAATATTCAATGTTATTGCCGGTTTTTTAAAAAATATGCTAATATATTGCTGTTAATTAAGAAATTCGTAGAAAGTGTAGAATATAGTAGCAAGTGTAATAGTTTGTGTTCTTCAGTACAGTTGATCTAGTTATAAATATATATATATATATATATATATATATATATATATATATATATATATATATATATATATATATAATGGCACACATTAAACCTACTTTATATTTTGTTAGTTGCTTCTACACGCGCCACGAGTCACCTGTTTAAATGTGATAACGCTGTATATATATATATATATATATATATATATATATATATATATATATATATATATATATAATGGCACACATTAAACCTACTTTATATTTTGTTAGTTCCATTTATTAACCCTGTTAGACGCCCTCTATCATTGTAGCCAAATGTTCACATTTTTCTTGAAGTATTATAACTTTTCGACAGAAATTATTTTTATTTATTGATCATAGAGTTAACAATACTATAAAACTATTTAATAACAAGCAACAATGAATAATGTAGGCTAAAGTTGATACAAGGGTGATTTTTTTTAAGTTAGCTACCTAATCTGAATCTGAAACTGATCTCAAGCAAAAAAATTACTCGGCTGTCAAATTACTCGCATTTTAAGGTTTTTACGAGTTTTTTTCAGAGAATTGGGTGAAAATAATTTAAAGTTTCTAACTAAAGAAGTAAAAATTTGGTCTAAACAGTTTTGGTGGATCCAAGACTCAATTGAATGACCGGGAGATCGATTGAGGCAAAAACCAAGGAATCCAATAAGTTTATTGAGAATTTGTTGCCATCAGATCAGATAACGAGGATCCCAGTTCTTCCTAAAGAAGCTGGAGTATCCTTACAATTTTTTATATTGTACACGGAGATTCAGGAGTAAAAAAAGTCTCTGCATGGTGGGTCGTTAAACTCCTTCCACTAGACCAGAAACTGAAAAGAAATTTGTTGTCACATTTTCACATACGGCGAGATATCTTATCGTACGTGACCCTCCAAATAAGGTGAAAACTCAGTCCGCTTAAAAAAAGTTGATATCAACAGTTTTTTTGAAAGTACGAAGGGATTTGGCATTATGAATATATTGAAAAAGGGTCTACAATTTTTAGCAAAGGTCGATTCAAAACCTCAAGTCAGTCATTAGAGAAAAATGGGGAATCAAAATTTTTCTGTTTTCTTTCTTAAATTTGCGACCATATGTTCTTTAGATATTTGAAGTATCTTTACTTTAAGTAATGTTAAGTTTTAGAATCTTGTAAACTTAAGACTAAATGGTGAGTATTGTAATATTTATTTCATGTAGAAAGTGCTCTTATTTTCTATAACAATGTAGTTTGTTTTTGTAGCTTTAGATTCTAAAAAAGATAAAATTCTTTTAACTTATTATAATGTAAAATAAAAAACTTCTTATTTTTATGTATGGCAGCATTATGATACTCCAGGTTAGCTATTTGCTACAGCCATTACTGGGCATCCTGAAGAATTATAAAACTGCAGAGCAAATATTCTCATTAGTTATACGGGAGTGCCATTTCTCAATACTTTTTTGCAATTGAACTTGATACAAGGATTTACTGGTTTCAATATATTAAAACATTTTCATAAAGCCCTGTATGTTAGTACTTAGTAGGTGTTTTGTTTAAACAAAGTTTACTCTGCCGCTATTTTTTGTACCATACTGTAGGTACAAAAATTAGTTAGGAGAAAGAACTCTCTTTGTTAGTAACATCTATGTACTCAATACTTAATAAAAATATTGATTATCCTGTACTACACAATAATAAGACCAATTGAATTTTATTGAGTGACAGTTGAAATTATCCAGACGGTGATGCAAACTGAATATCATTTTAAATCTTCACACGTATTTTTCCGCACAATTTGCACCACTTTATCCAACCTAAAGTCTGTTGTTTTTTAAATTGTCCCAAAAATTTCCATTCATAAAGATCCCCATAAATTCTGGTTTTATATTTGGCGTGGAATATTGTCCAATGCTGTAAGTTTATTGTTTACGGAAATACTCTTAGCACGGCTACATTTTATTTTGAATCTAACGGCTCTTCTTTATACAAATTTGACCCATTTTCGAAGACAGTAACAAATGAAAATTGCATCAAATGAAGCAAATTTATTGCTTTAGTATTTATTTTTACAGCTTATAAAGAACTTTATGTGGCAAGACAATTTACAATCAGAAGCTTTTCCCAATTCTATATTTTTTGTTCTAGCAATGCAGCAGAAATAACGACCTTTTTTTGCAAATGTAATAAATCAGGATAGAAGAACATGGAAGGTTTTAAAAGAGGCCTACATTTATAAGTCGATAAATACAGGCTGAAGAAGAAGAAGATGTAATAAATCATTATTCTTAAAACGCCTTAGATTTATATGCAAACACTAGTCGTGCCCGCGGCTCCGCTCGCGTGGACTTGATTCACTGTGATCGTCACTGCCTATTCCTTATGTTACCTAACGTAATAAAATATATCGTATAACCTGGCCAGAGAACATATGCATTTTATTAAAAAACACATAAATCGGATAAGTGGTTCTAAGCCCACTAACGGACAGACAGAAAGATGTTGCGTTTTATATATATTATAGATTTTTTTGATAAGGTAAGAATTAAAAAAAAAACACGTAGACCTGATAAGTGGCTCTGGAGTGATAAGCGCACTAACGGACAGACAGACAAGAAAACGTTGCATTATATATATATATATATATATATATATATATATATATATATATATATATTTTGTATTCTTTGTTGCATGGTATTGTTCTATATTTAACTGTTTAGGCAGCGTATTACAAGAGAGTGCGCTAGCGATAAACTTTTTTCCCACTTGATTCACTATTATCGTCACTGCTTATTTCTTATATTACCTAACGTAATACAATATTTCCTATTACCTGGACAGAGAACATATGTATATATCTAAAAAAAACATGTAAATCGGATAAGTGGTTCTCGAGTGATAAGGGCACTTACAGATAGACAGACAGACAGAGAGACGTTGCATTATATATATATATATATATATATATATATATATATATATATATATATATATATATATATATATATATATATGTATATATATTATAGATTATTATTATTATTATATAACCTGGAAAGAGAACATATCTATGAATAAAAAAAAAACACGTAAATCGGATAAGTAGTTTTCGAGTGATAAGCGTACTAACGAACAGACAGACAGAGAGACGTTGCATTTTATGTATATTATATTCTTTGCTACATGATATTGTTCCATATTTAATGGTTTAGGCAGTGTATTGCAAGAAAACGCGCGAGCAACAAACTGTTTTCCGACTTGATTAATTATTATCGTCACTGCTTATTCCTTACGCCAACTAACGTAATAAAATATATCCTATAACCTGGTCAGGGAACATATGTATGTTTTAAAAAAAGCACATAAATCGGATAAGTGATTTTCGAGTGATAAGCGCACTAACGAATAGACAAACAGACCAAGAGACGTTTCATTTTATATATATTACAGAAGATTATAGATAACCTGGCCAGAGAACAAACGTATGAATTAAAAAAAAAAAAAAACACGTTAATCGGATAAGTGGTACTTTCCTCGCTAAAATAAAGTATAGTATTTTTTCTTTTCTTCATATTTTAGGGTTTCCTAGATCACAAAAAAATATAGTCACCCACTTACGTCGGTCTGTCTCTCCATCGGGCTTTTGGCACGATAACTCGCGAACGAAACGAGTTATCAATTTCGAACTTAGCACATAGGTAATATCTAACAAGTAGATAAAGCCTATAGTTTTTGAACGATGTGGCTTTAGCCCTAGTAATATGGAAGATTTTCCTAGCTTTTTTGTTGAATCATAAACAAATTTTATGAACAATTATAGTAAAACTTATTACCTTTCTGTATATGGGTGTTATAGGTCTTTTCGAAGTTCGTTGAGTCGAGAAATCTGAAGATAAAGTTATTTTTTCATTACTTTCAATTTTAATGGGGGAATGGGCGAAAGAGGTGGAGTGATATTGTATTGTGTCACTAGTATTATGGGAATTTTTTTCTGGTTTTTGGTTGTGATAATAAACAAATTTTAAGCATAATTATTTATTTACTATATATAATTACGTAAGTATAAGGGGTGAGGAGGGAAGATAGAAGAGCGATTTCATATTTATTGTGTTATAAGCATTTTTCCAAGCTCTTAAAGTCAAGAGAATACAGCATTAAATTGTTTTTTTGTTATCTGCAATATTAACATGGGGAAGGTATTAAGGGGTGGGGATAATTGAATATTGAATAGTTTCTGTATTATTATAGGAATTACAGTAGACACTCGGTAGTGTGAACATCGCATAACGGAAACCTCGCATAACGTGAACATGTTATTAATTAACCCAGGCTACCGTATACCGTGAACAAGCAAACCTTCGCTAATGGAAACAAACAAATAATGCCATCCATTCTGAAAAATCGATACAGTTGCGGTTGCGCACTGTTGTAAATCCCCGATACATTCGGTACTTCCCAGTCGTATAAGCTAAAAATATATTTGTTTCGTGAGATCGTTCGTTGTTAATAGGTGGTGTCTGCGTATTTGGGCTACGTAATTTCTGTTTATTTCGATGAAATGTCTCTTAAAAAACCAAAGTGTCTTACTCTTTACGTGAAATCGCTAGTGATTCATCGGATTAAATGATGGACAAGGTGTTACTTATTTAGCCAAAAAATATGGTGTAGGAAAATCTACAATTTCTAAGATAAAACAAAAAAAGAACTAATTTCTAGAGCTGTGAAAGATACATATGTCGGACCAGGTAAAAGACAAACATTAAAGAGTTCGGGGTTTCCCAGAATGGAAAAAAAATTGTATAAGTGGTTTTTGGATCAACGAAATAAAAATTATATTGTGAGTGGGGAAATGCTTAAGCAAAAAGCAAAGCTAATTCATTCACAAATTAAAGAAAATGATAAGCTATTTACAGCTAGTGAAGAATGGCTACAACGCTATAAAAAGCGATTTGGGATACGCTTCTTGAAAATTTCTAGGGAAAAATTATCCTCTCAACCAGAACGCGTGGATCCGTTTAAAATTCAGTTAAAAAATAAAATGGAGGAACTTGGTCTCACTTTGGAGCAACTTTACATTGCTGATGAAACAGGACTTTATTGGAAATTGCTACCAAACAAAACATTTTTCTCGGCGGCAGAAAGAACTGCAGCTGGTAGAAAAACCGAAAAGCAGCGTATAACATTTTTGGCGTGCACTAATGCTGCTGGGACTCATAAGATAAAACCATTGGTTATTGGTAAATCCGCTAAGCCAAGGTCATTTAAAAATTTCAATTGTCCCGTTGACTATGATCATTCTAGAGCAGCTTGAATGACTGCTACCATTTTCAAAAATTGCTTTCATTATTCGTTTGTCCCTCAGGTAAGATTCAATTTTTAACGTCATGGATCTTAAACCTAAATAAAAAATTGTACTTGTAGGTTAAAATGTTTATGAAGGATAAAGGTCTCCCGATAAAGACATCTCATCCAAATGAAGATGAACTAAAAAGTGACGGGCAAATTGTAACAATGTATCTTCCCCCGAATGTCACATCACTCATACAACCTATGGATCAAAATGTTATTAGATTAACAAAATTGTATTACAGAAACAGTCTGCTATCTACTATAATAGAGTTTCTGAGTCCCTAAAAAAATTTACTATCAAAGACGCAGTAATTAACCTAATGGCAGCCTGGAATTATCTTCATCCAGAAATTACAAAAAAATGTTGCAGGAATATTTTGGAGTGGGTGTGCTCAAATTTTGATGAGGACGAAAATGTGCCACTCGCTGTTTTGCAACGCCGTTGGGCCAACGACAACTTAGTTTCCAAATCACTTGAACTTCTGCACGTAGTTGGTAAGTCTTTTCTTTCTACACATACAAATATTTTTTATTGGCTCTTGTTTTGTTTAATTAAAGGGTGATTTTGACGAATCTGATGTGTTGCAGTAGAATCAGTGTGACAATGATTTTAAAGATGATGTAAGTGAAGACCATCATAGTGATGAGATTGAGAAGGTCGAAGGAAATCCTGAATTATCGACTACATCAATACCGTTAGATAGAGTCATAGAGGCTTTAAGTGTAGTAAACCAGTGAGCAGAAGCAGGTGATATTGACGTTAATGGTCTTTTAGTTATAAAAAGACTAAGAGATAAAGTCATTTTGCAGAAGACTAAAAGTTCCCATAAACAAACAAAAATATTTGATTTTTTTTATCAAAAAATGACTTTTATCAGCTTGTTTTTATTTTTTCGTATTTGTTTTGATGAGGATGATCATTTTTTCATGTTTATATTGTTAATTATAGATTTTTATTAGATATTTAATATAACCTTCGTTAACGTGAATAAATCGATAACGTGAACAGACGTTGTTTTTTTGGGTTCACACTATCGAATGTCTACTGTATATCTGGTTTTTGGTTGAGATATTTTTTTTTAAAAAAAAGCTAGTCGTTTATAGTAAAAGACATATAAGGTAAAAGGTTAGTTAGAAGGGTCGGTTGAGTATATATCATAATAAACTACTATCTCAGTATTCTTGTTTTTTGTTATTTACAATTTTGACAGTAATAGTATATAGAAGGGTTTGGGATCTAGTTACAAACTAACCTAACACATGTTAAGTTAATTGTAGAAAAAGTTTTAGTAGTACACAGTTAAATTGGCCGAAACTTACTTCCCTCCGGCTAGTAGATAAATTATGTTTGCACTTCCCTTGCTAAAAAGAAAGAATTGCCCTCTGCAATTTTTGCGTTTGTTTTACGTTTTAGCGTTTTTAAACCACGAAAAACATATACTCCCATTTCTATTAATCTGTTAGCATCGTAATTCTCAAACAAAGTGATATTATAATATTTTAAATGGGGACGAAACCTATAGTTTTTAAGCGATAACGTTTCAATGAAATAAACAGAAAGGTGTCGACATGCTGTGTGGTTTTATTCGTATTATGGAAATTTACTTTCTCTTTGCTTAAGAAAGTCAAATTTACTACTCATTTAAGAACTACATGTTTGCATGGAAAGTGCTAGGTAAATCACTTTACCTACTTTTTTAATTATCATCTCACCATAAAACACCTATTGTATAAAATATTAAGTCTTCTTCAACGTTCATCGATCCATTGCTCTCATATCTTTCGATCTTCGACGATCCTGTGCCTGTCTCATCCACATAAACTCAGCCGCTCGTTTGATGTCATCAGTCCAACGTTTGGGGGGGCTTACCCATGTATGGTCTCCATTTCAATATAGATTGGAACTATCCGTCATCTGCATATCTAACAACATGACCAGCATAACTCCATTGGAGTTCAGCCACCGTCTCTGCTACATCTCTGACGTTAGTGATTGACCTAATATAAGTATTACTTTTACGATCTTTCAAACATATACCCAGCATTTCTCGTTCCATAGTACGTTGTGTTGTCTGCAGTTGGTTCAGAGAGTGCTTGGTAAGTGTCCATGTTTGGTAAGTCCGTAAGTTAGGACTGGCAAGATTCACTGGATATTTTTGTTTGTCAGCGTTTTATTTGTTTTACCAAATGCTACCCAAGCATTCTTCTTCTATAAATCACGGTTATTTGATTTTGGTAGCCCATTTTTCGTGCTCCGTATGGAACACTTATAAGATCACTTCGGTGTCTGTCCGTCCGTCCGACCGTCTACCCGTTCGTCTGTCTGCCACACACGCTTTTCTCCGAAACTATTTAACATAGAAAGTTGGAATTTGGTACTAATATAGGAATTGATGGCCTCATCAAAGCCGTGTAGTTTTGAAAGTTAAATTTTGACTTAAGAGGCTAGTTTTGGGGGTGAAATCGGAAGTAAAAAAAAATTATTTACTAGGTAATCGAGTGGATTGCCAAATGAAAGCTTGTAAAAACACAAATTCAAAAATATATATAATACTTGCGCATACTTTTCTTTGTATTGTTTTTAAAAAATCACGGAAAATCGCTGTCCCTTCCCTTTATCTCTCCACAGGGTGTAGATTGAACGAAAATTATCACGAGTGCATTACCTTTAATAATTTATCTGGTATATAAAAAAAATAAAAATTTCAAGGATATCAGTTTTCAATAAAGATCGGAAAAAAAACTTTATTGAAAACTCATTTGGTGTGTGTTTTGTGAAGTCACTGATCATTTTATACCTCCGTAACAAAAATGCTTATTTTAAAAGCAATCAACGTACGGAACACTAACTGCGCAAGTTCAACTTGCACTTGACCCTCAACATTCTCCAGAGGAGTGTTTTCAACCGTGACGTTCGGGTCTTCTCTACACATTACCCTGGTTTTTTGCAAATACATCGTCAATCCGACAATCGACAATTCTCTCTCCAAGTCCGTCAACATTGCTTACAATTCAGCGGAATTCTCAGCAATTAAAACAATATCATCCGCGTACCGAAGATGATTCAGTCTTTTCCATTAATCAAGATGCCTCGATTGTCCCAATACAAGTTCTTGAGTACGTCTTCTAAAGTTATTATAAAGAGCTTTGGCGAGAGAATATCACCCTGCCTTATGCCTCTTTTTATGGGACCTAGATTTTTCTAACTGAACAGTGGAAGTTGCCTTGTCGTATATATACGTAAGTATCTGGGCATACCTATAATCGATTCTGGCATGATTAAATGCATTTCTCATAGCCTGATGTTGCACAGTATCAAATGCTTTGTGGAAATCCACAAAAGCTAGGCAGATATCTAAATAATATTCCACTAACTTTTCCAGCAACACTCTCATGGTCAGTAGGTGTTCGCATGTACCATAATCTTTCCTGAGCCCAGCCTGCCCAGGACGTTGGTAGCTATCCAGTTTTGGAGTCAGTCTATTTGTTAAGATCTTTGTAAACAATTTATAGATTTGCGAAAGTAGACTGATCGGTCGGCAATTTTCTAAATTAGCGTTATCTCCTATTTTATGTAGCAAGATAACGATTGCAATATTTCAGTTATTTGGGATCCTACCTTCACTCAAACATAAGTTGAAAAGATCGCTGAGTTTCTTCAATATTAGGTAGTAATGATTAAAATAAGTTATTTAACGTCACCAGTTTTTCAGTGTTTATTATATAACTATGTTTTTTTCAAGGAAAATAGTCGATAAACCACTTAACCACCAATTTTCTTGTGAGCCGTATTCGGAAATCTCGGCATTTAAATGTTTAATATCATTACCAGATACAAAACCACATTAAAATTGTCAGAAAATAAGTTATCTCGAAGCTATAAATCAAACCTAACATTAACTATATCATCTTTTTTTGCTCAAGGGTGTAGTTTATTTTCCCCAAATAGCAGAAAACCGAACCTGAAAGTATAACAAATGTGTGGCGTGCCTAATTGCTGCCAATTACCCCTGGTCTAATCCTTCTCGAATCAAATCTGAGCTGTGTAATTTGAATTAAATCGTCGATTTCCACCCCAATGAGTTTGCAGGGTGCAAAATTCCCTAGTGTTACTGTTTAAGTACATGAGATGTTACTGTTTTTAGACCCATTTATTTTTTACGAGTAGCGTCGATTTAGGAACAAATTAATTATCTTTTAATATTTATTGTTTAATTATTTTTAACTGTCTTCAAAAAGGAAGAGGTTTTATTGTATGTTCCCGCATAACACTAGCAATATGTACCAGTTTGGATGATTATTAGTGTTCCGTACGGAACACGTCTGTCCGTCTGTCCGTCCGTCTGTATGTCCGTCCGCCTGTCGGTCCGTCCGCCCGTCTGTCTGTCACACCCGATTATCTCCGAAACTATTTGACATAAAAAGTTCAAATTTGGTACTAATATACGAGTAGAAATTGATGGCCTCATCAGAGCCGTGTAGTTTTGAAGTTAAATTTTGAGGTTAGTTTTAGAGGGTGAAATCGGAAGTGAAAACATTTTTTTTTACTAGGTCATCGAGTGGGGTGTCAAACAAAAGCTTATAAAACACGAGTTCAAAAATATATATAATGTAATATTTCCGCACACTTTTCTTAGTATCGTTTTTAAAAAATCGCGAAAAATCACTGTCGTCCCACTTTATCTCAAAAAGTACTGATCAAAATGTTTTGAAAAAATTCTGGAATATTCTCCACGGGGTGTAGATTGAACGAAAATTCTAACGAGTGCTTTATCTTTAATAATTTATCTGGAATATAAAAAAAACAAAAATTTTATAAAAACTCATTTGGGGTGTGTTTTGTGAAGTCATTGATCATTTTATACCTCCTTAACAAAATTTTTTATTTGTAAAGCAATCAACATACGTAACACTAATTGGGCAAGTTCAATTTGCACTCGACCGGTTTTTATTTTTTTATTGATGAGAGTACGCATTCGAGATGGTCTAATAAATTTTATTGAAATAGGTTATATACTTCTAATTTATAAAAAAATCCTGAAAAATCTAAATTTCTGTGATAAAACACCGATAACTCTGGCAAATATGTACCGATTTGGATGATTTTTTTTAGTGTTACATACAGAAATCTTATAGGATCACTTCGGTGTCCGTTTGTGACGCCCGATCTTCTCCGAAACTATTTGACGTAGAAAGTTGAAATTTGGCGCACATATAGAAATTTATGGCCCAATCAGAGCTGTGTTGTTTTGAAAGTTAAATTTTGACTTAAGGGGTTAGTTTTGGGGGTGAAATCGGAAGCGGAAAGAAAAATTTATCAGGTCATCGAGTAAATGAAAGCTTGTGAAAACACAAGTTCAAAAATATATATAACTAGCCGTGCCCGCGACTCCGCTCGCGTGAGCTTGATTCACTATTATTGTCACTGCTCATTTCTTATGTTACCTAACGTAATAAAATATATCCTATAACCTGGCCAGAGGACACATGTATGAATTAAAAAATAAAACACTTAAATCGGATAAGTAGTTCTCGACTGATAAGCACACTAACGGACAGACAGACAGACAGAGAGACGTTGCGTTTTATATATATTATATAGACTCTTATTATTATTATATTAAGTCTGGGAAAAAGTTCGTGGCGTTTTTTTAGTAAAATCCAATTGGTTTTCTTATAGTGTGAAAATGAATTTATTTAAACCAAATATGCTCCATTATTATCGACAATGGTTCGCCATTTTTCGGGTAGAGCCATGATGACATCGGTGAAGAACTTCTGTGGTTTTCACAGGCTTCTTTTGAAAGCAGCTTAATTCCATTGAGACAGTTCTGCAGATATTGGAACAAGTGATAGTCAGAGGGTGCTATGTCTGGACTATACGGTAGATGCATCAAAACTTCCCAATCAAGCTCTCGCAATTTTTGACGGGCCATCAAACAAGTGTGTGGTTGGGCGTTATCATGATGGAAGACAACACCTTTCCTATTAATCAATTCGGGCCGTTTTCTTTCAATTGCCTGGCGTAATCTCTCTAGTTGTCCACAGTAGAGTTGAGAATCAATCGTCTGACCAACTGGAAGTAGCTCATGGTGGACGATTCCCTTCCAGTCCTACCACACACACAGCATCACCTTTTTCGGCATCAATCCTGGCTTCGCGAACGCTTGTGATGGCTCACCATCCCTTGTCTACGATCTTTTACGCTTCCGATTGTCGTACGTGATCCATTTTTCATCACCGGTTATGACACGTTTCAGAAATAGCTCGATTTCATTGCGTTTCAGCAGCACACCGCAGATGTTAATTCGGTCTATCATGTTTTTCGCGCTCAACTCATGAAGAACCCATATATCGAGCTTCTTTTTGTAGCCAGCTTTGTGTAAATGATTTAAAACCGTTTTGTTGTCAATGCTTAGCTCCATACCAATATCGACACTGCTGATATGCTTATCTTGCTGGACTTTTTCAAGAATTTCAACAGCTTTTTCAGCGATTGGACGACCAGAGCGTGACTCATCTTTCACATCAAAATTACCAGAACGAAAGCGAGCGAACCATTTCCGCGCAGCAGATTTTGATAAAGCACCTTCACCGTACACAGCACAAATTTTTTCACAAGCCTGCGTAGCGTTCTTCCCTTTATCGTAATAATATTGCAAAATATAGCGCAATTTTTCATTACTTTTCTCCATTTTCAAACGCAAACAACCTTCCAACCACTGCACCCAATTTCGATGTTTATACACTCAAAGTAACGCTCGAAGTGTCACCTTTCCAACGAGCGTTTAGTGGTGTCGGTGCGATCTGTGTTTCTTGAGTTATTTGCAATTGACGCCATCCATCGGGAAAAACGCCACGAACTCCCAGACCCAACATAATGGTTTAAGCAGCGTATTGTAAGAGAGCGCGTTAGTGGCAATTTTTTTTCCGACTTGATTCTCTATTATCGTCACTACTTATTCCTTATGTTACCTAACGTAATAAAATATATCCTATAACCTGGCCAGAAAACATACATATGAATTAAAAAAAAAACGTAAATCGGATAAGTGGTTCTCGAATGATAAGCGCACTAATGGAAAGATAGACAGACAGAGAGACGTTGCATTTTATATATTATATTGTTTCTACTCAGTATATATCACCACTACACCAAACACTTTATTTTTGCACTCGACGCGCGTTTCGCTAAGCATGTTAGCTTCATCAGGAGCTAACCATGTTAGCTTCATCATCGCTCCTGATGAAGCTAACATGGTTAGCGAAACGCGCGTCGAGTGCAAAAATAAAGTGTTTGGTGTAGTGGTGATATATACTGAGTAGTATCATTGTGCCAAAGATTCCACATTCCCAACTTAATTATATTGTTTGCTACATGATATTATTGCATATTGAATGGTTTAAGCAGGGTATTGTAAGAGAGCGCGTTAGTGGCAATTTTTTTTTTCCGACTTGATTCACTATTATCGTCACTGCTTATTCCTTATGTTACCTAACGTAATAAAATATATCCTATAACCTGGCCAGAGAACATATGTATGACTTAAAAAAAAAAACGTAAATCGGATAAGTGGTTCTCGAGTACTAAGCGCACTAACGGACACACAGACAGAGAGACAGACAGATAGAGAGATGTTGCATTTTATATATATTATTGATGTAATACTCGCGCAAATTTTTCTTCACAATATTTTTAAAAACCGCCAAAAATCGATATCCACCCACCTATCTCTATAAAGTGTAGACTGAATGAAAATTATCACAAATGATAGCTTTGATAATTTAATTGGTATATAAAAAAGAAAAATTCAAGGTCACCACTTTTTAATAAAGATCGGAAGCAAACTTTGTTGAAAACTCATATAGGGTGTGTTTTATGAAATCACTGTTCATTTTATACCTCCGTAACAAACTGTTTTATTACAAAAGCAATCAGTGTACGGAACACTAATTGCGCAAGTCCGACTTGCACTTGACCGGTTATTTAAATTTACTATGTATGCTTTTTTTTTATTCGAGGGAGTACACATTCGAGATGGTCCCATATAAATTTTATTGAGAACAGAATAATGGCAGTATTTACCTCTAAGGGTCGTAGATATATAAAAGACATAAATAAAAAAATTAGTTCTTAAAACCAATATTTAACATTATGCGCTAACTTTATCTTGAAAAAACTACTATTAAAAATGCGAAGAATAAAAAGGTTTTAACAAAAAAAAGCAACTTCAAAAAACCAGCACACAAAATTTTGCCACTAAAAAAAAATAATGTTTCTAAACACACACAATTCAGCTCTTAATTCCGTATAAACAAATCCTACAAATGTTAAAAACAGCTGTTATTATGATTTCTTTATAAAAAGATAACTGTTGAAGAGTGTGTCAATGTAACCAACGATAAACCTTACTAATAATATTAACACCTAATTAGACAAAAATTGGCATTGACACAAAAAATTGGAGCCGACTTCCAAAGTTATCTTTTTATAAAGAAATCAGAATAATAAATAAAGTTTTTTTTTATGCGTGTAGCACACGTGCTGTAGGGAAGTCCCTACGGAGCTACAGGAGCGACACGTGTGCGGAAAAAAGCGATTCACGTTGTTCTTGAATCGCTGTAAATTGTACTCGGTGGGAAACACAGTCCTGGGTAAGCCATTCCAAAGGGATGATGTTCTCCATATAAAAGACTGCTTGAAAAGCGTTGTACGAGGAATAACAAGCTGAACCTCATACGGATGTGAAGTATCAGTGAGACGTGTACTTCTAACATGCACCGCTCTGGGAGGAATTAAGTGGGCTACATACTTCGAACACTCTCCATGAAAATACTTGTAGAATAGACTCAAGTCGCCAACCAGCGGTCAGTTCTGGGTCTCCAATCAGACGAACAGCCCTTCTCTGAACTGAATCCAACAAATGCAGTGTATGTTTGGGAGCGGAGCCCCAAACATGGGAGCAGTATTCTATAGTTGGTCGAATTTGAGCTTTGTAAAGAATTAACAGTTGTTGTGGAGTGTAAAACTTTCTAATTCGAAATAGAATTCCCAGCTTTTGAGAAGTTCTCCTTGCTATGCCCGCAACATGTTCATGCCAGGACATATTTGCTCCCAAATTAAGGCCCAACAAATTGAGCGACGATGCTAGGGGAATGGAGTGCCCCGACATAACTACGTCGGATTCAGCAACGTTAACTTTTTTAGAAAAAACTGCCGCCTCGGTTTTTGTAGCGTTAAATTTCGCTTGGTTAATGTCACCCCAAGATAAAATTTCTTCCAGGACTTTGTTAAGTTGAATGACTTCCTGTTGTCTGCAGATATTCGCCTGAGCAGCCGATGTCTGAGCGTTCAAAGTGAATGAAGAAATAATCGTACTGTCATCTGCAGAGCTGTAGATTGGATTCCTGGTCTTTTCCAGCAGATCGTTAATGTAAATAAGAAAGAGAGTAGGAGACAGTATGGAGCCTTGGGGCACACCGGCGTTAACAGTAAAGGTGAAAGAAATCCATCGACTGCGACTCGTAAAGAACGCTCTCTGAGGAAATATGAGAGCCACAAACAGAACTTCTCGGACATACCATAAAAGTGTAGCTTAGCAAACAGTCCATCGTGTCAAACACGGTCGAATGCCTTGTATATGTCAAGAGCAACCGCTCGAGATTCTCCGAAGTATTCAGTTGCGTTGTTCCAAACATGTGTTACATAAGTCAGAAGATCTCCTGTTGATCTATGTTTACGAAAGCCATATTGGTGGTCGCTAATAATGTTGAATCCTTTAAGGTATTTTAGAAGATGCTGATTGACAGCTTTTTCCATGACTTTCGATATTATTGAAAGCAGTGCGACTGGTCGGTAGTTGTTTGGCAAGGTCTTCTTGCCATTTTTAGGTATCGGCTGAACTGTGGCAAACTTTTAGGTGCTGGACTTTTTTTATTAAAAAGTTGTTTTTAACTAGGAAAGTATTAATTACAGTTTACATTTAATAGCCGAAACAATGAATAGAGACACAAAACAAAAGCTTAATATATAAAACTCTACATCAAAAATATATATTGATTCTTTCTAAGCAAAGCTTATTCGTTGCATCAAATAAATCAATACGAGAGTTGGGCATGTACGCAAGTAGGGATTCACGTTGATCTTAAAGTGCTGAAGTTTTTTACTCGGTTGGAAACAGTCCTGGACAGTTTATTAAAAATTTGGTCGTTTGTTAAGGCTGAAAAATCGGCAACTTATTTACCTGATATGCTTAAATTGGGCAATCTTCAATTCTCTGAGCCGGATAAAATTGCTGATGCATTTGCCGACTTCTTTGGAAATGTATATAGTACGCCGTCAGATAGCGTCCCCAAAAACGATGTCTTCACCTCTAATTTATGTATCTTGATTGTTTGCCAGAGCAAACTATACTAACGGCATTGAAAGGATTAAGGGATAAACTTACTTGTGGCCTTGATAATATTCCCAGCTTTATTGTGAGGGATTGTGCTCATACTTTGTTGATACCTTTATCTTATATATTCAACTTGTCTCTAAAAACGAACGAATTTCCTGACGTATGGAACAAGGCCAAAATCACTCCCTTATTTAAGAAGGGTGACGCAAATGATATATCTAATTATAGACCGGTATCTTTATTACCGATATCCGCCAATGTCTTTGAGATGTCAATATATCAATGTATTTTTGCACAGGTTAGAAGCCTGATTTCTGTAAATCAACATGGTTTTTTTTAGCAAATGCAGTACAATAAGTAATTTGGCTTGTTTTGCTCAATTTATAGGCAATGCTTTGGACAAACAAATGCAAGTTGATGCTGTATACAATGATTTCTCCCTCTGGATAGACTGGGTTTCAGGAAAAACCTAATTCCTTTTTCGAGCCCTATTTGTGTAACCGCTTACGGTACGTCGAAATTCGTGGCATATATCCTCAATGCTTAGTGCCACAAGTGGTGCACCATAGGGTAGCAACCT
>CM032454.1:125959026-126084026 GCA_019049505.1 Pachyrhynchus sulphureomaculatus
CTCACAAAACACACCCCAAATGAGTTTTTCAACAAAGTTTTTTGAGATCTTAACTGAAAACTGATGACCTTGAAATTTTGTTTTTTATATGCCAGATAAATTATTAAAGATACTAGTGATCATTTTCGGGCAATCTACACCCTATGGAAAATATTCCAGAATTTTTTCAAAATGTTTTGATCAGTACTTTTCGATATAAGGGGCGACAGCGAATTTTCGCGATTTTTTTTAAAAATAATACGAAGAAAAGTGCGCGTAAGTATTACATTATATATATATATATAATATATATATATATATATATATATATATATATATATATATATATATATATATATAAATATATATAAATATATATATAATATATATATATATATATATATATATATATATATATATATATATGTATAATATATATATATATATATATATATATATATATATATATATATATATATTTGAACTCGTATTTTTACAAGTTTTCATTTGACACCCACTCGATGACCTGGTAGAAAAAATTTTTTTCACTTCCGATTTTACCCCCAAAAAACTAACCCCTTAACTCAAAATTTAACTTTCAGAACTGCAGGGCTCTGATGAGGCCATCAGTTCCCATGTTAGTACCGAATGTCAATTTTCTAGGTCAAATAGTTTCAGAGAAAATTGGGTGTGACAGACGAACGGGCAGACGGACGGACAGACAACGATGTGAACTTATAAGTGTTCCATATGGAACACTAAAAATACTGAAAAAATACTGAAAACCATGTTTCCCTACACAATGGTAGAGGTGCATGATTGTTCGTACATTTCCGCGCGTCGCTGCTCTAGAGACAAAGTAATTTTATTTTACTCGTTACAATTAAATATTTAGCTATATAAATATTTGTTTTACACTTTTCGTATTAGGTTCTAGATTGAGCTAGTTTGATTTAATGGCTATTAAGTAGCTAAGATGCTATAACTGTTATACATCATTGACTAAGTTAAAAAACGTGAAAATGTATATCGGATCTTAAAAATATATACATGTCAGGGAGCTAATGAACTAAGCCTAGGTAAGGATTCTAGGTTATATTAAGTGCAATCACGGTAAGGAACACTAATTGTGCAGGTCCAACTTACACTTGACTGGCAGTTTTTCTTTTATAAACAAGTAGATACTAATTACTACTACAATTCGGTGTCTGTCTGGTTGTCACACCCGATTTTCTCGGAAACTATTTGACACAGAAAGTTGAAATTTGGCACTAATATAGGAATTGATGGCCTCATCGGAGCCGTGTAGTTCTGAAAGTTAAATTTTGACTTAAAGGATTAGTTTTGGAAGGTGAAATCGGACGTGAAAAAATTTTTTTTTCACCAGGTCATCGAGTGGGGTGTCAAATGAAAGCTTGTAAAAATACGAGTTCAAAAAATGTATATAATGTAATATTTGAGCACACTTTGTATTATTTTTAAAAAGTTGCGGAAAATACCCCTCTTATCTCGAAAAGCATTGATCAAAAAAATTGTGAAAAAACTCTAGAATATTCTCCACAGGGTGTAGATTGAAAAAAAAATTATCACGAGTGCATTACCTTCTATAATTTATATGGTAACACGTAGGATGAAAAGTTGTTGGTCTAGCTACTTACAACACATTTTTTTTGCAAAATTCGACTATATTCATCAACATAATCTCCTTCAAGAGCGATACAATCAGTTCTATGCTTTTCTAAGATTTATATACCTTTCTTGTAGAAGGATTTGTCTTTTCCTTCAAAATAAGCCTCAGTTTTGGCGATAACTTCTTCATTGGAGCCAAATCTCTTTCCCGCGAACATTTTTGGAATCTGGAGATCTAGAGAATACAATGGATGAGGAAGCAATTCGAGTTTCAATTCACGCAATTTTGCCATCGCAACCATTGACTTGTGACACGATACATTGTCTTGATGAAAGAGCACTTTTTTTCTTGTTCATTTGGGGCCGTTTTTTTTGCGATTTTTGCCTTCAAGCGCACCAATAACTTTATATAATATTCGCTATTGATGGCTTTTCCCTTCTCAGCATAGTGAATAAAAATTATTCCATGCGCATCCCAAAATACAGAGGCCAAAACCTTCCCATCCGACTGTTGTATCTCTAGTCGCTTCGGGCGGCTTTCAACAGCTGCTGTCCACTGAGCTGACTGCTGATTTGATACCGGTATGTAGTGGTGGATCCACGTTTCATCCATTGTCACATATCGCATGAAAAAATCCTTTTTATTGCGCTTAAACAGGTCCAGACAGCACTCAGAATCATCAACACGTTGTTGTTTTTGGTCCACTGTGAGCAAACGCTGTACTCATTTCGAACTGAGCTTTCTCATGCCCAAATGTTCATGCAAAATATGACCAACACGTTCTCTTAATATCTTTAGGGTGTCAACTATTTCATACAATTTCACTTTACGGTCATCCAAAACAATTTTGTATCCAAAACAATTTTGTGGATTTTTTTGATGTTTTCCGGTATAACCATCTCATTTGGGCGTCCAGAGCGTTCAGCATCATTTTTGTCTGTACGACCTCGTTTAAATTCAGTATACCAGTAAAGGATGAGTAATTTTCCAGGGTAACAGATAACACTTATCAAGCCATTGCTTTGCTTGAACGGTATTTTTTGTCATCAAAAAGCAGTGTTTAATCAACATACAAAATTCGATTTTCTCCATGTTTTGAAAGCATCAAAAGTTACGTCACTAAAACGACTAAAACTTATAAACTAATCGTCGAAATGTCATGAAATTTTTGACACGTATCGTTTGAAGGTTGGTACTTTCCAAAAATTATATTAATTTTTTGAAAAGGGCGATAGCCTACGTGTTATTAAAAAAAAAAGAATTCAAAGCGATCAGTCAGTCATTGATCATTTTATACCTCCATATAAAAATTTTTATTTTAAAGGGTTTCATACACCTGGGCGCTGCAAAAATAAGCATATTTAAAAAAAAATGTAAAGGTTATTAAGTGAATAATACAAAAAATGGTGATTATATATTTTGATTTTACTTTAAATTAGAATTTTTTTTAATTTTTGTTTAAATGTTAACATTATTTTTTATCTGGTTAAATTGACCACTGATAAAAACTATGGAGCCTCCTTGTCTGCAGGATATTTCAGAAAAAATGCAAAAATAAAAATTAATCTTGTAAAATAATGTAGTTAAAAATTGTCAAGGGATTCTTTTTAAATAAAAAATTAACGGTGTTTCAAACTTTAGTATGCAATTTCAGACCAAAAAAATTATGTTTAAATATTTATAAAAAATTGTCAATTAGAAAAATTTAAAAAACCTTTCGACATTTTGTAGAAAAAGTAATTGTTAAGATTTAAAAAAAAACGTTAAAAAATATTAAAAATTGACTGAATAATATTGCAGACACTGCATTGAGACAGGTAGCGGCCCCAATCCGAAGCCAGGTCACATTTAATGCGATAACTTCGTAATGGAATGAAATTTTCTTTTTTTTGAATAATTCTTTGAAGTATAGGGAATAAAAATCCGTAAAAAAATCGAATTTTTGAAAATTCCAGGTGTATCTAACCCCTTAAAAGCAATCAACGTACGGAACACTAATTGCGCAAGTCTGACTTGCTCTTGGCCGGTTATTTATTTTAATATTAAAGAAGAATATTACTTTGTACTTGTTATCACTTTTTTCAAGTTAATTTAATTTTCTTGTAACCAAGTGTAAATACTCATAATATAAACAGTGGAAAATAATTCTTTCTGCTTTAATTCTAAAAATTGTACTTTTACTCATATTTAATTTGTGTTTGTTTTTCTCCCTTTTTTTAATTAAAAACTTTAGTTTTAAACTCAAGAAACTTATTATTTCCAACTTTAACCAAAGTTCGTTAGGAAGAGTTAATTATCACAGCCGCTCGGTCAGTCATGCGGGAGGTAAAATTCAATCGCCGTGACCGAGAAAGTTTTTGCTTGGGAAAATAGGGTTTTGTCAATGCTCATTGAGGTGAAACGTATTGATCTAACCCTAGACATTGATGACTCCCTCATTCTCTAAAAAGATTTAAGTTTAAAACTAGTCTAACTCAGCCATTAATGGCTTAAAGTGACAAGAACACACACATAAACTATTTAATGTTATTAAACTCTGCGATATAAAGCCAGAAAATTCGTTCTTATTCAGGATTAAAGAGATTAAATGAAATAATCGGCCAAATGCAAGTCGAACTTGTGCAATTAGTGTTCCGTACGTTAATTGCATTTAAAAAAAATATTAGGAAGGTATAAAATGCCCAATGACTTCACAAAACAAACCCCAAATGAGTTTTCAACAAAGTTTGTTTCCGATCTTTAGTGAAAACTGATGATCTTGAATTTTTTTTATATGCCAGATAAAAATATTAAAGGTAATGCACTCGTGATAATTTTCGTTCATTCTACACCCTATGGAACATATTCCAGAAATTTTAAAAATTTTTTTGATCAATACTTTTCGAGATAAAGGGGCGATTTTTGGTATTTTTTATAAATAATACAAAGAAAAGTGTGCGCAAATATTACATTATATATATTTTTGAACTCGTGTTTTTACAAACTTTCATTTGACGCCCCACTCGATGACCTGGTAAATTTTTTTTTTCACTTCTTCTTTTTAAATAATATAAAGAAAAGTGTGAACGAGTATTCTTCTTCTTCTTCTTTATAAGCCACTGCTTCTCCATTGCAGGTGATAGGCCTCTTGAAGTTTCTTCCAATTGTCTCTATCCTGTGCAAGATGGAGCCATCTACTGCCTGCTATCAACCTGATATCATCAGTCTATTTTTTCATTGGTCTCCAAGCTCTCCATTTAGTAATTTTGCTATTCATCTACTATCATTCGTTCTAGCCACATGCTCCGCCCATTGCCACTCTTTCATTGATATCTGTAATTCTTGTTGTTCGTCTGATATCGTTGCTTTTAATGTGTTCTCGTAAACCAACACCTAACATCTATGTTTCCATGGCCCGTTGAGTACGTTGGAGTCGATAAACACTATTTTTTATAAGAGTCAAGATTTCCAGCACATACTTACTGGAAGTATATAGGTCTTGTACACTTTTCTTTTTAAGGTCATGGGGATATGTCTGTTTTTTAGAATGAATCCCAGTTTTTGAAATGCAGTCCAGCTGAAACCAATTCGCCTTAGTATTTCCGCGGTTTGATTGTCCTTATGCAATCTAATCTTATGTCCCAAGTATATATACTCTTCTACTCTCTCAATCTCTTCCGTGCAGATTTTAATTTTTGTGCTTTGTGGACTTAAAAATTTATTTTCTTGGTGTTTATCTCGAGTCCAACTTTCTGCGAAGCTTGACTGAGTTGTTCTATCATAATTTTGAGTTCTTCTACATCTTCACAAATCAATACTACATCATCTGCGAATCGCAAGTGATGTAAAGATATGCCATCAATTTTAATTCCCTTCTCTTCTCATTCAACACTTTCAAATACATCCTCCAAAGCAAATGTAAATAATTCTGGTGAAATTGTGTCCCCTGTCTAATACCTTTCTTGATCTTTAAGCGTTTTGTTTTTCGATCTTCATCTAATTTAACCTTTAATGTTGCATTTTCATATATGAATTTTGGGAGTTGAGTATATCTTGAGTCTATTCTGGAATGAGCTAAGGACTGCATAAGTGCCTAATGTTCCAGGGAGTCGAAAGCCTTCATATAATAATCGATGAAAGCTGGGTGCAGCTTAATATTGTATTAGGTCGCTTTTTCTATTAAAAGGCTGGATATGATCTATTGTTCCAAATTCCTAACTCTGTCTGTTTAACTGGTGGGTAGTCATCGAACTTATTTGTTAGACGGTTTGTTAGAATTTTAGTAAGAAGCTTGTACAAGGTGAGTCAACAATAGAGTAAAGTTCATTATCTCATTTGTTTCGGGAATGACGAAAAAATGTTAAATACAATAGTTTTAGGGAATGTTAAGGTGCACGGTTTAAAATTATTTTTGAGTATACAGGGTACTTCAAAAGAGTGTGGCCGATATAACGTATGTTTTTTTTTTTAATGGAACATCCTATTTTCTAATTTATTTTTAAATTCTGCGTAAAATTTTATAACTTTTTTATTAATAATGTTATATACCTAAACTAAGGAGTTTTTCTAATATTTTAATTTTTTTTTTAAAAATACTAGTTTTCACTTTTGTAAAAAATACCGGCAGCGCCATTGTTTCTGAAGGTGGAATACTCATAACCTAGAAAAAAACTACTAGGTTTAGCTATATACCATTATTAGAAAAAAATAGAAAATAAAATGTTCTATTTAAAAAGACATATGTTATATCCGCCACACTTTTTTGAAATACCCTGTATACTCAAAAATAATCTTAAACTGTGCACCTTAACATTCCCTAAAACTATTGTATTTAACATTTTTTCGCCATCCCCGAAACAAATGAGGTAATAAACTTTACTCTATCGTTGACTCACCCTGTACAAATGCGATAACAAGCTGATAGGGCGATAATTCTCAAGGTATTCGTGATCGCCTTTCTTGAATAAAAGTATGACCTCACTGTTTTGCCAATGTACAGGTATTCTTTGTTCTTCAATACATTTGTTGAGTAATATCCCTATCGCTTCAAAAATTTCATTTCCTCCCATTTTCAATATTTCAGTTGTTATTTTATCTTCACCTGGAGATTTTGAGTACTACGTAATATATATTTTTAAACTCGTGTTTTTTCAAGCTTCTAAAATCTTTTTCCCTTCGGATTTCACCCCCCAAAACTAACCCCTTAATTAAACCAAAATTTAACTTTCAAAACTTCAAGGTTCTGATTGGGCCATCGAATCCTATATTTGGGACAAATTTCAATTTTCTATGTTAAATAATTTCGGAGAAAATCGGTTGCGACAGACGGAGAGGCAGACAGCGGGACGGACACCGAAATGATCCCATAAGTGTTTCGTACGGAACACTAAAAATAAAAAAAACCGGTCAAGTGCAAATTGAACTTGCACAATTAGTGTTCCGTACGTTGATTGTTTTTAACATAAAAATTTGTATTAGGGTGGTATAAAATGATCAGTGACTTCACAAAACACACCCCAAATGAGTTTTCAACAAAGTTTCTTTCCAATCTTTAGTGAAAACTGGTGACCTTGAAATTTTGTTTTTTTTATATACCAGATAAATTATTAAAGGTAATGTACTCGTGATAATTTTCGTTCAATCTATACACCGTGGAGAATATTCCAGAATTTTTTCAAAATTTTTGATCAGTACTCTTCGAGATAAGGTAGGGGACAGCGATTTTTTAAAAGTAATACGAAGAAAAGTGTGCGCAAGTATTACATTATATATATTTTTTTTACTCGTGTTTTCACAAGCTTTCATTTGACAACACACTCGATGACCTAGTAAAAAAAAAATTTTTTCACTTCCGATTTCACCCCTCAAAACGAACCCCTTAAGTCAAAATTTATGTTACGGTGGTATAAAATGATCAGTGACTTCACAAAACACACCCCAAATGTGTTTACAACAAAGTTTGTTTCCAATCTTTACTGAAATCTGATGACCTTGAAATTTTTGTTTTTTTTATATACCATATAAATTATTAAAGGTAATGCACTTGTGATAATTTTCGTTCAATCTACACCCCGTGGAGAATATTCCAAAATTTTTTTGAAATTTTTTTTTAAGTACTTTTCGAGATAAGGCCCGGGACAGCGATTTTTAGCGAATTTTTAAAAATAATACAAAGAAAAGTGCGCGCAAGTATAATATTACATATATATTTTTTACTCGTGTTTTCACAAGCTTTCATTTGACACCACACTCGATGACCTAGTAAAAAATTTTTTTTTTATTTTCCGACTTCACCCCCCAAAACTAACCCCTTAAGTCAAAATTTAATTCTCAAAACTACATGGCTCTGATGAGGCCATCAATTCCTATATTATTACCAAATTTCACCTTTCTATGTCAAATAGTTTCGGAGAAAATCGGGTGTGACAGACAGACAGACAGACAGACAGACACCGAAGTGATCTTATAAGTGTTCCGTACAGAACACTAAAAAGTAGCAACAAAGATATTAGTAATACTTCCAAAAAATTTATAATCCCTATCAGAGGAAGATTACACAGCCCCACAAAAAAAAAAGTGGGGTATACTTTTGATGCGATATATCAGATCCGTAGTATTTTTGCCCGCTGATCACGAATCTGACGTCAGAATATCGCCATCACATCTCAATTTTTTTCTAACCTCAAAAAATAGGTAAAAATTAGTAAAAATTAAGAAAAATATACTCCTAAAAATTTGATTCAAGCTTTTTCATGAATCCAAAGATGTATTAATATGCATTCGGACACGCTAAGCTAAAATTCATCGGTTGGATTAAGCCATACAGTTCTGTTTTCTTTCTAACCTCAATAAATCAGACAGATATAGTGCTTCTCGAATGCAAAAACGAATTCAAATTAAATTTCAACCGATTCTTACCAAATTTGGTACACGGGGGTTTTTTGGGTTGCTGATCATGAATCTGAGGTCGGATTTGCAAAATTCAAAATGGCGGACAAAATTTTTGAAAACCAACCGATTCCTACCAAATTTGGTATACAGTTGGGGAATCCTCAAACCTGATACTCTTAAACCCTAAACCCTGAAATCTTAGACTCCCACACCCTGTAACCTCAAAAAATAGACCTCAATAACCCTGTAACTTTAAAAATGAGACCCAATAAACTCAAAACCAGGACTTTTAAACCATATACTCTCAAATAGTAGACCCTTAAGCCCTAGAATTGCGAAGGTTAGACCCCCGCCTAACTTTCCTTTTTTTGGCTGTATCTTGTTCTTTTTTCCGCGAATGACCTATTCAAAGGCTTTCTGCCGAAACGCTTTTGAGGACTTGTTTCTCTTTTTAGCGACCAGCAATAGTCCGCTAGCATATGGTCATCTCATCGTCCTTGATACCGATTTTCTATGATTTTCAGATCTTGGTGAAAACGTTCCCCTTGCTCCTCACTGTAGTCACCAAGATTATCTGGGAAATCATCGATGTGGGAGGCCAGGAAATGTAATTTTAGATTCATTAAGCAACCTAATGTTTGAAAATTTTTTACCATTTTCTCGACTATTTCTTTGTACTTAGGACTTTTATTATTTCCCAAAAAGTTTGTTGCGACTTCTTTAAAACTAAGCCAAGCAGCTTTTTCAACTTTATTCATTTTAGTAACAAATAATGAATCTTGAAACAATTTTCTTATTTGTGGCCCGTCAAATACGCCTGCCTTAATTTTAGCTTTAGAAAATTTCGGAAATTTTTTATGCAAATATTTGAAACATGGGCCGTTTGTATCTAATGCTCTCGTGAATTGCTTCATAAGAACTTTTCCTGGATCTACCAATGGTGGAAACAATACATTATTTTCACCAGGAGTGAACGATTCTCTTGTTGGCCAAATTTTTTTCTTATAATGACGTTCCCTGTCTCTGCTATTCCACAGACATTTATAACAGGGATAAAGTGTAAACCCTGACTGTTGGCCAAGCAATATTGTTACAATTTTCAGATCTCCACAAATTTTCCAGTTATGATCAGCATATTTTATTTTTATCAAAAGCTGCTTCATTTTTTCATATTGCTCTTCCATAACTGTGGAATGAGCAGTCGGAATGGGAGCGTAAACGTTGGTATTATGCAGCAAAACTGCCTTAATGCTCCGTTTAGAAGAATCAATGAACAGTCTTCATTCTTCAGGATCGTATGAGTTATTTTGAAATTCATCCATTAGACCTTTTACATCGGTACAATATGAAAGTGGCAATTCCTCGTCCATTGTGAAATATTTTCGAAATTCTTCATCTCTGTTTCTATAATAAGAAATCGTAGCTTCTGGCTTAAGTAAATGTCTTTTCTTTAAAAAGGAAGCAAGATGCTCTGAACCATCTTTGGATAAGCCTAAATCTCTGACTAGATCACTAAGTTCTGACTGTGATACGAGTATTGGTTCTGGTTTACGGTTGTATGGTAGAAATTCTTTATCTGTGTCACTAGTATATGATAGGTTGTCACTAGAACATTCATTAGTAACAGTGTTTGAATCTTTTTCGACAGTCTGAATGTTTTCGGCATGAACTGATAAGGTGAAATCATTTGTTTCCATAACATCAGCATCAAGTGGTTCAGGCGGCGGAATTAGTTTAGTTGGTCTTGTTACTGTCGAAACATCGTTATAAGTAATAGTGCTTTTATTTTTTCGGTTATTACTAGATACAACATTCATACAAAAGTAGCAATCATTTTCACTGTATGGTCTATTCCATATTGCTGGTCTGGAATATTTAATCGCCTTCTTATTGATGTACAACATTATTTTGCAAGAACTGCAAATGATGTGGGGAACCCAATCTGTATTCTGGTGCTGTATTTCAATGTTAAAACAATCCTTATATAAGGTTTTAATCTTATCCGTTATCGGTGACCCCATTTTACTCAATACGTGTTGACAGCAAATATAACAAAATGAATCACTGTTTTTATCGCACTTATGAAAAGTCCTTGTACCGTGAGACCGTTTTGTAGCATTATACTCTACATGAGCCAAGTCACCCACACATGAAGAGCTACGGTCGCTGGATGACGACGGCTGCGGGCCCGCTTTCCCACCCTGACCAACCGCCGATACTGGGTTTCCGAGTCCCTGCATCGTAATTCTCTTTCTTCTACCTGCCATGACGGCATCTAAGCCGTTATCCAGGGACTCTACCGGCTCGTGGAGTAACACCGTTGCCCACCGTCACCACGTGGAGGTGCCCTGGATGCAGGTAGAAGAATAAAAATTGACCGATGAATTTTCTCGGCGTTCAAAATGGCGCGAAAACATCTGCCATCTTGAATTTTGCAAATCCAACCTCAGATTCGTGATCAGCGACCCAAAAAATCCCCGTGTACCAAATTTGGTAAGGATCGGTTGAATTTTAATTTGAATTCGTTTTTTGCATTCGAGAAGCACTATATCTGTCTGATTTATTGAGGTTAGAAAGAAAAACAGAACTGTATGGCTCAATCCAACCGATGAATATTAGCTTAGCGTGTCCGAATACATATTAATACATCTTTGGATTCATGAGAAAGTTTGAATCAATTTTTTAGGAGTATATTTTTCTTAATTTTTACTAATTTTTACCTATTTTTTGAGGTTAGAAAAAAATTGAGATGTGATGGCGATATTCTGACGTCAGATTCGTGATCAGCGGGCAAAAATACTACGGATCTGATATATCGCATCAAAAGTATACCCCACTTTTTTTTTGTGGGGCTGTGTTATCAATAAGATTCGCCCTTAAATAGTGTGCGAGAGTTCAACTACAATGGAGAACTCATTCGTACGATCTCTCAGTCACCATATTAGAGCATGCCATGTTTCTCTCCATTTCAAAACTCATTAGATAAGCGAAGTAAAGAAGCACACATGAAAAAATAACACAATCACACCTTCTCATACTTTTAACGCATGGGCTTACTGATTCATGGTCTTCGTGTACCATCCTTCCTGAAATTGCAATATTAATATCCTTTTTCACCTGTCAATGTATACAAAATATATATTTTTACAATTTTAAGATTCTAATTTTAAGTATAAAGTTGATATTTTTTCTTAAATAAAAACAATCCCCAAAAAATCTACAGGATGCTCAAAAAATAACAAAAATGTTATCCAATAAATTCGAAAATACCTGTTAGAGGCAGAAGAGTTTAAAGCCATAAAAGAATTAAAAAGATCTAATAACATTTTTTACAAAAATTAACTCATAATTCTAATTGCAGTGGAGATTTACACGGCACACTTATAAGATCACTTCGATGTCTGTCCGCCTGTCACACCCGATTTTGTCCGAAACTATTTGACTAGAAAGTTGAAATTTAGCACAAATATAGGAACTGATGGCCCCAGCAGAGTCATGTAGTTTTGAAAGCTAAATTTTGACTTGAGGGATTTTGAGGGGTGAAATCGGAAATGAAAAAAAGTTTTTGTACCTATTCATCGAGTAGGGTGTCAAATGAAAGCATGTAAAAACACCAGTTCAAAAATATATATAATGTAATACTTCCGCACACTTTTTTTTGTATTATTTTTAAAAAATTGCCAAAAATCGCTCTCCCCCCCCCCTTATCTCGGAAAGTAATAACCAAAAAAAATTTTTAAAGATTCTGGAATGTTCTCCACAAGGTGTAAATTGAACAAAAATTGTCACGAGTGCATTACCTTTGATAATTTATCTGATATAAAAAAAAAATTGAAGGTCATAAGTTTTCAATAAAGATGAAAAACAAACATTGTTGAGAACTTATTTAGGGTAACAAGATTTTTTCTTTTAAAAAGCAATTACCATACGGGACACTAATTGCGCAAGTCCGACTTCCACTTTGCCTTTCTTTTAAGTCAGTAGTATCGTTACTCTGTATAAATATATTTTAAGATATGCAACTTGGAGCAAGCAAAATAGCATCTCGCTGTCTTAACAACAAGCGTTTAGTGAGATTTAAAGGTTAAATGCTGTAATTGAAACTTAAAACAGATATGTCTATTTAAACCAGAATTACTTTTTCAAGATACGGTCAAAGAATATTTGACTCAAAGTACTCAAGGATTTTTACAGATACAATAAACCAAAACATTTTTATTGCTTCTAAAAAGTAATAACGACTGTGTAAATTAAATTACATTCCGTTTGAGGCCGTCTCTTATTTCTTTCGAATTAAATTTTGCCTGAACCGACCATAAATTAAATTTTTGGACCCATTAATTATTAAAAACTTTGCAAAAGTTGCTTACGAGATCGTTTCTAAAAAAAAATTATAAGAAGTCTCTATTTCGGTACACCATATCTTTTCTTTTAAAAATTTAGATTAATTAAACGGGCAGTTATATAATCAAAAGTAATAGAATTACTAAGTAGTCTAAATTGGTAAACAATCAAGTTGAGTTAACTTTATTTCAATACAGTATATATAACTATCTGGCTAAAACGTTCTACGTCTTCCGACTCCTAGTCTTCATTGTTCTCTGTCTTGTCAAAGATTTTCCCCCAGTTCTCTCTCCCTTACCTCCTTGTCTATCCCCTCTACAACTTTGATGTCCTCTACTATTGTATGTGTAACGCCCATAATTGCTAGGATCTTGTCATTTCCAATTTTCTCCATTCTAGATCTTCCGGCGGAGCGCCTCCAAAAGACCATCTCAGTTGCTTCAAGCATTTTCTCTGTTCTCTGTTTAAGTTACCATACCTCACTACTATATGTTATAAAACCCTTAGCAATGCTGTGATAGATGTTTTGCGTATTCTTCTTAGATAGATTTTGATCCCATAATATGCCGTTAAGCAAACTAATGGCTCTTCTTCTTTGGATGGTTGTTCCGTCATAAGTAGTGAGCATTCCCAGATATTTATATTTATCGCAGTGCTTTATATTGATATTTGTTCTTCAAGTACCAGTTCTTTCTATATCCCGCCAACACACATATATTCCATTTTTGTCAGATTCACCTCGAGCCCACAGCATTTGTATTCGTCAATCAGTTTTCTGGTCTTGAGCCATCGTAGACTTGAGCCATACTACCTGTTCATCTGCGAAGCACAAAGTGTATAAGATGGTGTCGTCGTTTACTGGTATACCCATGTTCTTATATTTTCGCTTCCATGTTTTTAACGCTTGTTATGTGTAGATCTTAATTAGTGTTGGCGAGAGGCAGAATCCCTGTTTGTGTCCCTTGTTAACTATATATCGCTTTAATAGTTTCCTTCCGACTTTGATCTTTATGGTATTTTCTTCGTATCCCATTTCACAGTTTTACTAAGTTAACATTGAGGTTTGTGGTTTCTAGTGCCTCCTATAGTTTTATTTGAGGGACATTATCGTATGCTTTTTTAAGGTCAACAGACAGCATGTGTACTTCCTGGTCTAATGCAGTCTTTTTCTCTATAATCTAAGTAGTACTGAAAAGGTGGTTGACTGTGGATCTTCCAGCCCTAAATCCAACCCATTCTTCTGCTTTTAGGTCACTGTATTTATTTTTTATCTTTTTAGTCAGTATTTTCTTGCTTAATCTTGAGATGGAGTTAGAAACAGTGATATTTTGGTAGTTATCACAGTTATCTTTACTTCCTTTCTTGTGAATATTGGATAAATAGAATTTTTTCCACTCTTTTAGTATTTTAGCTCCATTAATGCATTTCTGGAATATTTTAATACTTTCAATCTTAAACAAACCTGATTTGAACACATAAGGATAATTTATAAGTCTTATCGCTTCACTCCCCGTTATATACTTTTCTAAAAAAACTCGAGTACTCCGAGTGTCCAGGGCTGGGAAGTGGGGCCAATATTTCAAAGGAGCATTTACCATTTTCCAAAAAATTTTATTTAATGGGATGTTGTTTCCGATGAAATTCTAAGCAATAGAGCTAAAATATTCTAAATTACGGAAATATCTTAAATGGATGGTCAAAATAAATATCTATAGCTTAGTTTGTTATTTGTTTTCATTAAAGAAAAATAGAAATAATGATTGCCCACACCAGGAAATGGCAACGAGATGTTCAGAGAAGAACCAAACTTAGTGTCAATATATGAATCTATTTTTAGATAACTTTATATATATTAATCCACACATAAATCACATAACTGAGCACTATATGCTGTATCTAATTTTATTAACGAAAATATTTATAAATTTTCTTGGTAATTTTGAATTTTTTCCTTTTTTTTCACTTTTTTTATATTTAATTGAATACCACTGGAACTGCTAATAAATATATATTATTGAATTTTTTAAACGTTTTATTCTAGAACAGTTTTTTTAGCGTTCTCTCAGTATTTACATGTCTTTTGACTACACAATTACTTTGTTTTTACGCCAAGCATTTAATTGTTTTTCTTTATAAGATTTATTTTCAAACTTGCTTATTTTCCAAGAAAATATTTTTTTTTTTACTAAGATTTGCAGATTTTGATATTATTAAAGCAGTAGAGAAATATTTATAAAATTATATAAAAACAACACTATGTTTTAATTTCCAATATATTTAAAGTCACTTGACAATTGTTTCACCATACAATGGCTTCTTCAGAAGTAAATAAGAAAGAAAAATATTTGGTAGTAATCCTGGTTAAATAGTGCTTAAAACTATCCTTAATTACCTAAGATTATGCTAATCATTTTATTAAATTATTTTATGAATGCAAATCTGTGGTACTACTTCCGAGAACTAATAAAGATTAAGTAAGGTTTAAGTTTACCTGTTCGTTTAATAATTGATTGGAGTTTTTCCGTTTGTTAATTTCGAGACATTCAAGCAAATTTAATTTTTTAGATTTATTTTCTACATGTAGGATTTTTAATGTATCATCAAAATTATGAGATTCGTTTATTATATGAGTTGCGTAATGTGAATTGTTCTTATTTTTTAAATAACTATGTTTATGTTCTTTAATGCGAGTTTCAAAAGATCTACCAGTTTGTCCTACGTAGGTTTTAGTACAAGATCCACAATTTAATAAGTAAACTCCTGATTTTAAGGAATTCTTAGATTTGGTTTTGTTATTCAAAATTATACTCCCCAAGGAATTACTGGTTTTGAATGCTATTTTATTGTTCTTTTTTATTAAATCTTTGGAAATTGTTCTAGTTATTTTCCCTGTGTATGTGAGTGTACTAAATTTTCCTTTTTTGATATTAATTGTGGGATAAATTAGAGAGATTGCTGATTTAAAGGATTTTTTATTCAAGATATTATCTATAATGTTGGGGTCATATCCATTATTAATTGCTAATTGTTTGATTATGTTGAATTCTTTGTTAAAATTAGTTTTAGTCATAGGGATATATAACAATCTATATATGAAAGAGTTAAAAGCTGCCATTTTGTGAAGATACGGGTGGGATGAGCTATTGTGTATGACTGTGTCAGTATGTGACGGTTTGTGAAAAATCGAGAAATCGTGTTTATCGTTCAATTTTGATATAGATATGTCTAAGAAATTAATAGAGTTATTGGTTTCTAATTCTATGGTAAATTTAATATTAGGATGTAAATTATTTAGGAAGTTAAGGAGGATTGTTAGTTGTCTATCTGTTCCCGTGAAACAGGAAATGATATCGTCAACATATCTATACCAGTAAACAATATTTTTGCTTACCGCGTTTTGATGAATTTTTAGCTCTAAATGATCCATAAAAATTTCCGCTAGTAACGGACTTAAAGGATTACCCATTATTAGACCTTCTTTAGATGTATAAAAGTTGTCGTTGAATTCAAAATAGTTTTGATCCAAGCACGTCGTAAGTAAATCTAAAATATCCCGTTTAATAATTTCGTTTACTTTATTCTTGATTAAGAGCTTATCTACTAATTCTATGACTTCATATGGTGGGATACTAGGAAATAAGTTTTGTACATTAAATGAGATAATTCTAGAATTTTCGGGTAAGTTAATATTTTTAATTTTATCGATTAGTTCATAGGTATTGGCTATACTATATTTTGGTTTAAATTTGCAATGTTGTCGTAGTAAAGGGATGAGTTTTTGTGATAGTTTGATTGATGGTGCCGTAACAAACGATACAACTGTTCTAATAGGGAAATCCTTTTTATATAATTTAATTAGGAAATATAATTTTGGAGCCTGTGGATTCATTATTGTTAAAGTGCTTTTTTCAAAATCATTGAAAATTGTGAGATCTTTTAAAGTAGATTTTATTAGTTTTTGGTAGACTTTTGTTGGGTCATTATTTAATACTTGAAATTTGTCTGTGTTAAGAAAAGAAAGAGTTTTAAATATATATTGTTCTCTAGAATTAGCTACCACAGACTTACCCTTATCAGCTCTAGTGAATATTATGTTGTTTTCTTTGGCTTTGGTTTTGATCGATACTGCTGTTTTCTGTTCTATGGATCATTTAGCGCTAAAAATTCATCAAAACGCGGTAAGCAAAAATATTGTTTACTGGTATAGATATGTTGACGATATCATTTCCTGTTTCACGGGAACATATAGACAACTAACAATCCTCCTTAACTTCCTGAATAATTTGCATCCTAATATTAAATTTACCATAGAATTAGAAACCAATAACTCTATAAATTTCTTAGACATATCTATATCAAAAGTGAACAATAAACACGATTTTTCACAAACCTTCACATACTGACACAGTCATACACAATAGTTCATCCCACCCTTATACTCACAAAATGGCAGCTTTTAACTCTTTCATACATAGATTGTTACATATCCCTATGACTAAAACTAATTTTAACAAAGAATTCAACATAATCAAACAAATAGCAATTAATAATCGATATGACCCCAACATTATAGATAATATCTTGAATAAAAAATCCTTTAAACAAGCAATCGCTCTAATTTATCCCACAATTAATGACAAAAAGGAAAATTTAGTACACTCACATACACAGGGAAAATAACTAGAACAATTTCCAAACATTTTAATAAAAAAGAACAATAAAATAGCATTCAAAACCAGTAATTCCTTAGGGAGTATAATTTTGAATAACAAAACCAAATCTAAGAATTCCTTAAAATCAGGAGTTTACTTATTAAATTGTGGATCTTGTACTAAAACCTACGTAGGACAAACTGGTAGATCTTTTGAAACTCGCATTAAAGAACATAAACATAGTTATTTAAAAAATAAGAACAATTCACATTACGCAACTCATATAATAAACGAATCTCATAATTTTGATGATACATTAAAAATCCTACATGTAGAAAATAAATCTAAAAAATTAAATTTGCTTGAATGTCTTGAAATTAACAAACGGAAAAACTCCAATCAATTATTAAACGAACAGGTAGACTTAAACCATTCACCCTTACTTAATCTTTATTAGTTCTCGGAAATAGTACCACAGATTTGCATTCATAAAATAATTCTGTCTGTAAATAATATAATAAAATGATTAGCATAATCTTAGGGAATTAAGGATAGTTTTAAGCACTATTTAACCAGGATTACTACCAAATAGTTTTCTTTCTTATTTACTTCTGAAGAAGCCATTGTATGATGAAACAATAGTCAAGTGACTTTAAATTTATTGGAAATTAAAACATAGTGTTGTTTTTATATAATTTTATTATGAATTTCCAACAAGTATCGGCTAACACACAGAAATATTTATATACTAGGTTATTGATTAAAAGTAGACCATCCCTCTCATTCACTTATTTAAAGAGTGAGGAAGGAATAGAGAACACAGAAGTTATAGCGTTAAAAAAAAAACGAAATAAAAATGGATACAATCATGAATTTAGTGCTTGACATATGACACAAAAATCCTTCAAATGGACATAATTGTTTCACATGGAACACTTGTGGGGTCACTTCGGTGTCTGTCCGACACTCAACTTTCTCCGAAACTATTTGAAAAAGTTGAAATTTAGTACAAAGATAGGAATTGATGACCCAATCAGAGCCGTTTAGTTTTGAAAATTAAATTTTGACTTAAGAAATTAGCTTGTAGGGGGAAGTGAAAAACACAATGTTTTAATATCATCGAGTAGGGTGTCGAATGAAAGCTTGTGAAAATATGAGTTCAAAAATATATATAATATAATACTTGCGCACACTTTTCTTTGAATTATTTTTAAAAGAATTGCCAAAAATAGGTGTCTCTCCCCTATCTCGAAAAGTATTGATCAAAAAATTCTGACAAAATTCTCCATAAAGTGTAGGTTAAGCGAAAATTATCACAAGTGCATAAAAAAAAACTATGAAAACTATGTTCCTTGACATATGCTGAAGTTTATGTGATATACTTTTAAGTGTACATTACTGTAACCGAGTGGCGAGTCGGTCTTGTAATGAGATATAATTTTATTTTATTTTTTTATACTTAAACAAATATTTAGGTAGTAAATATTTGTTTTACACTTTTACCACTAGACTTTAGATTGATTTATTGGCTACAAGATAGCTAGGATGTTATAACTATTATACATTATCAACCAAGAAAAAACGTGAAAATACATATTGGATCTTAGGATATATACAGCTCAGGGACCTAATTAACTTAGCTTAGGTAAGGATGTTATTTTATTTTAAGAGTAAGCACAGTACGGAGCACTAATTGCGCAGTCCAACTTGCACTTGACAGTTTTTTAGTTTTATACAACTTTTAATTTCAGAGACGTCAATAAATATTTTTATACTGTCGTATTTTTTTTTTAAAAAAAAAGCGCTTTTTTAACTTTGGCGAAGTTGATTATATACGTTTGACAATAACTCAAACTGAGCATTTGTTCATGTTAAGAATATTGATAGTAATAAGTTAACTCTAAGGGTCAACAAAAAATGTTTTTTTTTCGAAAAGTTGTGTTTAAATCGAATGAAACAAATCGAGAAATGCTGGGCTAAATGTATCAGGGTAAACGGAAGTGTGGAAAAATATGTTTTTAAGTTCTGCGTTTTCCTTCATAGCTAGGTACATAACTTAAACACAAACCTCCTATAAAACAGTGGTACCAAGGCCGATTAAAAGGAAATGTTTTTAAAACGCTTGTAGAGGAAGTTATGAATACAAGCTGGGAAAAATAAAAAAGAAACTACCTCAGTTATAACAAAACACCTTAGTTTCGCATAGAAATAGAAAAATCTATCTAAGTTACCTGAAGGCGCAGATTCCAAAATAAGATAAAAATTGTAAAAGAGTTGGCAACGCTACCACATCATTATTCAAACAAATTAAAAACGACCACTGCGACACTTTTACCGTAAGAATTGAAAATGGCTTGTACTGAGTTCAAAAGCCGATATGGCATTTAATCAAGAGTAAAAAATCGAAGTTAAAGAACTAATAAGCACTAATTATATAGAATAAGAAACGTGATTGAAATTTTTGACAGGACAGAAGGAAAAAAGAAGAGAAAGAGGTAGAAATGAGAATATACAGTTTGTCAGTAAGAACGTGTTCGCGATAATTCATTTTTAGTAGATGTGATTCTAGCCATTCAACAAACCTTTGTCTACGACCATTGTAGTGAAAGTATCAGTTGATTCCGAATTTTCGTCGAAATCACGTAAAATTGAAAATGAGTCACTTGTTTGCACGTCGGTTCGGGGCAGTCTTTCTTTATTTTCATCCAAAGGGGCCTAAATGACACATTCCGCGGCAGCTAAATATATTAAAAAGTCGGTGTCGTTTGTGAAGAAGTGAGTACATCATTTTAACGAGACGAAAAATGTCGACGACTTGCCAAATCGTGGCTCTGTAGGCAAAGTCACTCAGAAAGTCGAAAAATGAATCATATCTTTGTTTTCATGGCACCTGAAACTGATGCTGCGTCAAGGAGCAGCAAAATTAAGAAAATTGGGTTTGAATGTGTCCCATGAGACCATTCGACAACATCTTCGTGCTCATAATGTCCAGTTCCGAAGTACGTTGCAGAAACCTTTGCTGGGCGAAAATCACGTCGCGGAGCGGCTCTCTTGGACCTTCGATAAGATATAGAGTGGCTCTCACAATCCCCGGGCACCAGCCCTATTGAAAACGTTTGATCTCTTGTAAAGAGAAAGCTCAGAGGAAAGGCTCTGAGGACTCTGACTCAATTATCTCGCGAGATTCAAAAAATTTGCAGAATATGCAGAAAATCTCGTTCACAGCATGCCTCGAAGATTCCAGGCGATTATTGATCTAGGATGCAAGGCAAACTTACTAAGGTAATTGCGCCATTATTAGCATACCAAAGAATACATCGATTGCAAAAAAAGTTCTCGAAATAGATTTTTCCAAGAATACGAGCAGTCACGTTCTTACTTGACAGACTGTAAATATATGACGAATTTTCAGAAAACAAAAATGACGCGGAAAGAGTAGTTAAGAAATATATAAATAGAAAAAGTTCAGGCCAAGACGGATTTACTAATGAGCTGCTTCAAATCTTTGTTATTCAAAAACAATTAAAGGTACTAACGAACCATAGCGACCTAAACTTTCTAGATACGATTCTAAAACTGATAATAATGATAATAATAAACAAAATCAAAGAGCATGTCAAAAAATTTTCGAGAACATTGTTTTAACTTAAAGCAAATTACCGAAAAACCGCTAGAATACCGCAGACCAGTGCACGTACGTTTATTGACTTAAAGAAAGCAATAGATCGAGTACAACTAAAGACCGCCTTTACCGAAGACGCGTGTTATACCTCAAACCATAGAAACTATTAGTAGTATAGGTAACGCGCTTCTGGGCCCCCTTGATGGCATCTTTTTTGGTCCATGATTTACCAAAGCCGAAGACTTGACCTTTATTTGCCCTTGAATCTACAAGAAGTACTTAAATTTCCTGAAAATCTGCAAGAAGTGCTGAAATATCCTGAAACCGTACAAGAAGTCGTCGACAATGACGTCACAGTCCAGTGGTTGTTGAACAGTGCCCTTTTGGCACTCGATGTCTTCTGCAAGAGCAATTCTGACGTCACAATGGCATATATGTATATGGAAATAGGTTGTTAAAATGAATAAAGTTAAAAAAAGTGATGTCTGTAGTAGGATTTGAACCTACATATGTTGTATTGAATACTGCAAAACAAGGGACTTAACCCACTGAGCCACAGAGGATTCGTATGAGAGAGTGTAATAGTTGTGATGACATAAAAAAAGGTATCCTGCTGTTGAAAGTCTGCAAGAAGAGGTGAAATTGTAAGTCGTACAAGAAGTAGTCAATGACGTAATTTGTCCAGTGGATGTTGAATCAGTGCCTTTTCGGCAATATAAGTTGTCGAAAAGGTGTAAAACTATGTTAGATGTGAATAGGTGTAAGTGTGTGTAACTTTGTTAAGACCGTGCAAGAAGTGGTCGACAATGACGTCACACGTCCAGTGGCTGTTGAACAGTGCCTTTTTGGCAAGTTTAGATGTTGAAAATGTCGTTTATAGAGGCAGAATCGGTGTAAATAGGTGTGAATAAATGTCTTAAGAGCCTGCAAGAAGTGGTAGTCAATGACGTAATAGGTCCAGTAGATGTTGAAACAGTGCCTTTTTGGCAAGAGATTAGGGTTTAACGGTATGTTTATCGTGACGGTAAATGTTTTACCGTAACGTAATAGGTTGTTTGTCAATAGAGCAGATATTAGCAGGGTATCTTAACTTCATTAAAACTCCTTTAAACTTTCGTTAGAGGAGAAGTTGTGTCGAGGCTCGTTGTGTAAAAGTGGCTCAATAGGTAATATTTTAGTTGTAAATGTGTGCAAAAAGGCCTTATTTGAGTGTATTTTATGAGCTGAAATTGGTAAATGTTTCCCTATATTGTTGTTTGGCGTTTAAAAGTCGGTAAAAAGCTGTAAAATGTAAACAAGTGTAGCTGTAAGTCTGTAAAAATGTATAAGATAAGGCTAAATGTAAACAAAATGTATGAATAATGTGTGATTTATGGTACTTCTTGTATATAAAATTGAGTAAACAAGTGGTTCGCTAGGTCACACAATAGATAAGAAAGGTCAAAAATAGCTGATAAGAGTTGAGTGAATGTATGTGAGAATGTAAGAAATAGCAAAAACTTGTATTAATAGGAAAATTCCATGTAAATAATTAAAATTTGTTGTGAGCGAGAGAGAGTTCATCAAAAGTGGATAAGAGAAGTCAAAAATATGTGATAATAAGTAGATTCGAATGCATTGAGAATGCAATAAGTTAAAGACCAAGAAATTTACGGTATTTGGTTGTGCGAACGTTAAATGTAAACGCAAAAGTTGTTTGTTCTCAAGTTACTATAGTGATATTATGTATATGAAATGAGCCTAAATTAATTTAAAACGAGTTTGGCCTCGTTGGATTGTAAATCTTAATAAAATATATATGTAGAGATGAGCCTAGCCTAGCCTAGCCTAGTTTGGACTCGTTGTTATTTCTATATTATGAGAGGAGAATAAAACACAGTATGAGCACATAGAGAAATATATTAATAAATTCTAAAATAATACAAAATGTTACAAAATGTTACTAAAATAAAGTAGATACAAGAACTATATTAAAAGAACTTTACAATATTTACTCATATAAAATAATTGAGCTATTCATATGTTATTCTGTTGATTTCCAAGGTTTAATTGGAAAAAGTAACAATATGATGGTGTTAATCCACAGTATTTACATTTTGAGTTCGGTTGAATAGGTTTCTTTATACATTTATTACATATTATACTTAGTAATCCTTCACAACCAGCACATTCCTTATAATAATATGTATCAATTTGACAGTCAATACATTTGAATATCTGAAACGTAAAATATTAATAAGTAACATATATATGGCTCAATTTCTTACAATAAACTTTTAAAACAAGATTTTCTTTATTTTTTGTATACAGTTAAAACATAGTTCAGTCCTCTTTCTCTTTTTGTTTAAGTAGTTATTGAAATATTTGTGATAATAAATAAATGTTGATTCTTGGTAGTCGAGTTTATTTTTCACTCTTTTCCAATATAAATGTGTCACAGAATCAAATAATTCTGCTAAATGGAAACGATGTTGCATTTCAACCCATTCCCAGTCGTACATCAGTTGGCTCAACAAATGTAATAAAAATATTTCCAAGCAATATCAGTCTATAATATTAATATAATTCCTATTTTCAGGATTAGCATCATTCTCTTCCTTTTGAAAGGGAACAAGCATTTATTAACTTAATGCCAAATGTCTATAATCATTTTTATCGAAATGGTAGTCAATTTTGCAAACAATGTGCAAAATTTTTCTGTTTTTGTTCAAATTCCTTGACTCTTCATGGTGTTATGGTTCCTACTACTACTACTACCAAAATATCTATACAGGACTTGTACTGTTATGAGAAAATTCCCGATTCATAATTTTACTTATAGCAACTCTTTGATGTCGATATTCCAGCAAAGGAAATATTGAAAATCATTGAAAACGAACTTGATACTAATTTCATCGAAGAGGTTTTTCTGATGTATCAAAGCCAAAATGTAATAAATGTATAAAGAAACCTATTCAACCGAACTTAAAGTGTAAATACTGTGGATTAACACCATCATATTGTTACTTTTTCCGCTCTCCAATTAAACCTTGGAAACCAACAGAACAACATATGAATAGTTAAATTATTTTATATGAGTAAATATTGTAAAGTTCTTTTAATATAGTTCTTATATCTACTTTATTTTAGTAACATTTTGTATTATTTTAGAATTTATTAATATATTTCTCTATGTGCTCATACTGTGTTTTATTCTCCTCTCATAATATAGAAATAACAACGAGTCAAAACTAGGCTAGGCTAGGCTAGGCTCATCTCTACATATATATTTTACTAAGATTTACAATCCAACGAGGCCAAACTCGTTTTAAATTAATTTAGGCTCATTTCATATACATAATATCACTGTAGTAACTTGAGAACAAACAACTTTTGCGTTTACATTTAACGTTCCCACAACCAAATACCGTAAATTTCTTGGTCTTTAACTTATTGCATTCTCAATGCATTCGAATCTACTTATTATCACATATTTTTGACCTCTCTTATCCACTTTTGATGAACTCTCTCTCGCTCACAACAAATTTTAATTATTTACATGGAATTTTCCTATTAATACAAGTTTTTGCTATTTCTTACATTCTCACATACATTCACTCAACTCTTATCAGCTATTTTTGACCTTTCTTATCTATTGTGTGACCTAGCGAGCCACTTGTTTATTCAATTTTACATACATAAAGTACCATAAATCACACATTATTCATACATTTTGTTTACCTTTAGCCTTATCTTATACATTTTTACAGACTTACGGCTACACTTGTTTACATTTTACAGCTTTTTACCGACTTTTAGACGCCAAACAACAATATAGGGGAACATTTACCAATTTTAGCTCATAAAATACACTCAAATAAGGCCTTTTTGCACACATTTACAACTAAAATATTACCTATTGAGCCACTTTTACACAACGAGCCTCGACACAACTTCTCCTCTAACGAAAGTTTAAAGGAGTTTTAATGAAGTTAAGATACCCTGCTAATATCGGCTCTATTGACAAACAACATATTACGTTACGGTAAAACATTTACCGTCACGATAAACATACCGTTAAACCCTAATCTCTTGCCAAAAAGGCACTGTTTCAACATCTACTGGACCTATTACGTCATTGACGACCACTTCTTGCAGGCTCTTAAGACACCTATTTACACCTATTTACACCGATTCTGCCTCTATAACGACATTTTCAACATCTAAACTTGCCAAAAAGGAACTGTTCAACAGCCACTGGACGTGTGACGTCATTGTCGACCACTTCTTGCACGGTCTTAACAAGGTTACACACACTTACACCTATTCACATCTAACATAGTTTTACACCTTTTCGACAACTTATATTGCCGAAAAGGCACTGATTCAACATCCACTGGACAAATTACGTCATTGACTACTTCTTGTACGACTTACAATTTCACCTCTTCTTGCAGACTTTCAACAGCAGGATACCTTTTTTTATGTCATCACAACTATTACACTCTCTCATACGAATCCTCTGTGGCTCAGTGGGTTAAGTCCCTTGTTTTGCAGTATTCAATACAACATATGTAGGTTCAAATCCTACTATAGACATCACTTTTTTTAACTTTATTCATTTTAACAACCTATTTCCATATACATATATGCCATTGTGACGTCAGAATTCCTTTTGCAGAAGACATCGAGTGCCAAAAGGGCACTGTTCAACAACCACTGGACTGTGACGTCATTGTCGACGACTTCTTGTACAGTTTCAGGATATTTCAGCACTTCTTGCAGATTTTCAGGAAATTTCAGTACTTCTTGTAGATTCAAGGGCAAATAAAGGTCAAGTCTTCGGCTTTGGTAAATCATGGACCAAAAAAAGATGCCATCGAGGTGGTCCAGAAGCGCGTTACCTATACTACTACTATTTACTCAAGAAATGTCATCGTAGTTAAAATAAATGGTAAACTTACACAGTTAATAGCGACAAAAAGAGAAGTTTTCCAAGAAGACTCCTTAATACCACTAATGCTCAAGATAATACTGGATGACATTAGACTAGTTCCACTGGGAGGTTATAATGCACAGAATAGAGGAAAAGATAATACGGGTAGAAAAAATCTACAACATTAAACAAACGTGCAAAATAGATAAAATAACTACCTAAGTGTGAACAGGAAGACAGAAACGACCAACATAAATAGAATGATAGAAAAAAAAAAATAGTTAGAAAGAGAGAGAGACAGGTCATCAGCTGGAAGGACAAGCATGAGTAGACCCTGAAGACCTTGAAAAGTAAATTTAGGGGGTAGTAAAATGAAAATGGTGCCCATACAAAGCAGAAGGAAATGAATATGTCATCATGCAAAATGGATATAATAGCGATTTATTGGTAAACTAACATGTGGCTTGGACAGGAGAGATGTTTAAAATTATTCCGACGGGTATCATATCTCTGTTGTATCGAACAAATTAACTTCATTGCACGAGAATTACTCGTTTATAATAAAATATAGCTTAATTAACCTTTCTGGTTGAGATTAATTTAACATTTTCGATGTGTTGCCGAGAAAAATCTACAGAGATAAGAAGAATATGAGAATTAATTTTTTTTTTAATGCGAGTCATAAATTATTTTATATTCCCAAACTGTTCAAAAAACCCACCCAACCGAAGAAATTTGGAAACAAAAAGAAGAGGAATAACAAAATAAACGAAATTACAGCTAAAATCACAACCTCGATAACAACATCGACCAAGAAAATATGTTCACGAACAGAACTTCATAAAAATACAAAGTTAAGAAGTCCTGAGACATTAAAACTATTAAAAGAAGAAATATCACAGACAAAACGTCAGCAAGCTTTAAAGAATTAAATAAATTAGTTAAGAAGGAAATCCAAAAATATAAAACAAACTACAATTCAAACATCACAGGAGAAATTATAAAAGATAACCGTAAAATGAAAGTATTACGTTCAAGACTGTGTAGTGGAAAAACAAAAATTACAAAACTACAAGATGACAGCAATAAAATAATAAATAATAAGAATGATATAATTAGAGCTGTTGAAGACTTCTACACTAGATTATACTCATCCCAGTCAGATAGATGACAAGAAAACATGAACATTATAAACGTAGGATCTGAAGAATTTCCAGATATCACAGAGGAGAAAATACAAGCTGCATTAAGCCAAATGAAAAAACAATACATGCCCTGGACAAGATCGAATCACTGTAGAAATGCTGAAACTTGGCGGTAAATCTCTAAAAGTTGCATTGCAAGTCCAACTAAATAAACGTCTCTATGAGAGAAAAATAGCAACAAAATTGTGTAATTCGGAGGTTATAATAATAAGTATTTAGCAGCATCTAAATGATCCCTTAGAAAAAAGGGTGCTACAATTTTTGCATGTAAAACTCCACACCACATATTCACTTCAAAACTATACTAGTCTTTACTTTTAACAATAAATTCTCGATTTTCAGTGCCCACCACCTACAGTTTTGCGAATTTAAGTTCCTATTTAAAGTGAATGTTGCTTCATCTAAAAATAAGATGTTTCTTGGACCAAATCCTGAAACCATCCACAGAAGTTAAAATCATAACCTCGGTCTTTTTACACACAAATTTCGGTTTGTATGAGAAGACTTCTAGTACTTCTTTTTAATATTATTTGTACCGTACATATCTTCAATCTCCGAAAATGAGCAACTGACACTTGCGGTCTTTCTGAAACTGTCAGTAGTACATTCAAACTATTTTCATCAATAGTTTTTATATTTTCATGAGGAAATTTTGTATTGATTTTCTATACTACCAATTTAAGAAAGGCGATAATACTGATATCGAAAATTATCGACCCATATCTTTTCTGTCGCACTTATATAAGCTCTAGATTTCTATCAACCTGTTGAACAGACGGGCTTCAGAAAGGGATTTGGCACTACCGACCACCTCTATACAATACTCACTGTAATAGAAAAATCAACAGAATATAAGGTACCAATACATTTGGCCTTCATTGATTTTCATAAGGCATTTGATACTGCTGAAATCTGGTCAGTTCTAAAATTCCTAGCGAATGCAAGAATAGATTCCAAATATATAAAAATAATAGAGAACATCTATAAAGAAGCATCTATGCATATTAAAATTGACGAAACAACTGTTACTAACAACATACCATTAAAAAGAGGAGTGCGACAAGGAGATATTATATCACCTAACCTATTTACGATGGTCCTTGAAGGCGTCTTTAAGGAGTTAAATTGGGATGAGAAGGGCATTAACATCGACGGCACTAGACTAAGTCACCTTAGGTTTGCAGACGACATAGTAATGATAACTAATAACACCAACAGGAAATGCTGAATCAGCTGAATCTGGTCTTAAAATGAATTTTAAAAAAACTAAATTTATTAGCCCTGAAGATACCAACATACAGATAGGAAATAACTCCATCGAACGCGCCAACGAGTATATCTACTTAGGTTACACTACTAAGATCGGAAAGGAGAACCAGCATGCAGAAATTACCAGGCGAATGGCATGAGCAACTTTTAGGAAATTAGGACATATCTTAAAAAGTATTGCAATACCAATAAACCAAAAAACTAAAGTCTACAATTTCTGTGTTCTACCGGTCAGCGCATATGGACTGGAAACGATGTGTCTCAATAAAACAATTTTTAAAAAGCCCCTGACTTTACAGAAAGCTATGGAGAGAAGCATGCTTAGTATCTCCCTTAGGGACAGAATTCATAACGAGCAGCCAAGTCACTGACATAACTATCGAGGAGGTAAAAATGAAGTGGCAATGGGCAGGTCATGTAGTTAGATCATCCAAAGACAGATGGGTGTATAGCATCACGGAATGGGGACCTAGAGAAACAGGAACAAGCGTTGAACGGCTACAGAAACGAGGGTCAATGATATAAGAGTAGTAGCAGGCAAGCTGTTGTTAAAGGTGGCAAAAGACAGGGAAGCATGGAAGAGATTAAAAGGGACCTACGTTCAGGAGTGGACAGATTTAGGTTGAGAAGAAGAAAAAGACTGTCAAATATTTCTCGACAAATTCCTAACTAAACATTAAAAATCTCATTAAATTTCATTCAGTGGTTCCTGAAGTTAGTGGCAACACACAGGTTAACATATTGTAGTAACTTCCCAAAACTAGAAATGCTAATACTAAAAATTTAAAAGAAGAACTCAAGAGGTGATTATTAGAAAAACAAGATATTTTATGTCACGAAAAATAAATTTTATTTTAAAACTTTATTATTTCTGAAGACAAAGTCTCCACTGACCTTTTGTTTTCAGTGTCTTGTCACTTTTTAGATAATTACATTTCAATTCAACGGTCTACATTTGTTTTAACTTCTTTTGAACAAAAGAAGCTATTTGGCTTTTTGTATTAACATTGGTGGATCTAATTAAGTGTAAGCTAATATGGAGTTAAATAGCTAGGTTAATTGAGATCATTCAAAGTTTGTTTATTTTATAATTTTCATCCATATTCAGACATTTTTTAAGGGCCTAGCACACGTTAAAAGAGTTGTACGAGGAGTGACAAGCTGAACTTCATACGGATGTTAAGTATTAACGCGACATGTAGTCCTAGCTTGCAAAACTTTAGGATGAAGTAGCGAGCTACATCCATTGTACACTTTCCAAAAAGATACTGGTAGAATAGACTCAAGTCACCAATTATATATCAGTTCAACGGACTACATTCGTTTTAACTGCTTTTGAAGAAGAAAGAAAAGAAGCTATTTTTATTTTTGAATTAGCATTGGTTGATCTAATTAAGTGTTAACTTATATGGAGTTAAATACCTAGGTTAAATGAGGTCATTCAAAATTGGTTTATTTATAATTTTTATCCATATTCAGAGTTTTTTTTATGGGCGCAGCACACGTGAAAATGGTTGTGTGACAAGCTGAACTTCATACGGATGGGAAGTATTAACACGAAATAATATTCCCAGCTTTTTAGAAGCTCTCTTTGCTATTCTTGCAACATGTTCGTAACAAGACATATTTACTCCCAAATCGACGCCCATCAAATTAAGAGACGATGCTAGAGAAATGCAGTGCCCTGACATAATTATGTAGGTTTAAGCAACGCTAACTTGTTTAGAAAAAAACTGCCGCCTGGGTTTCTGTAGCGTCAAATTATAGTTGGTTACTGTCACCACAAGATGGAATTTCCTCCACGTCTTTGTTAAGTTAAATGAAGAAAGCTCATTGTCATCTGGAAAGCTGTAGACTGGAATCCAGGTTCTTTCCAGCAGATCGTTAATGTAAATGAGAAAGAGAGTAGCAGACAGTATCGAACCTTGGGGCACACCGGCGTTGATAATGATAAAAGTGTTTAATTGCGTTGTTCCAAACATGTGTTATATAAGTTAGAAGATCTCCTACTGACTTTTGCTTACGAAAGCCTTATTAATGGTCGCTAATAATATTCAATCTTTTAAGATATATGATTGATAGCCTTTTTCATGATTTTCGATATTATCGAAAGCATTGAAACTGATCGGTAGTGCTTTGGCAAGGTCTTCTTGCCTTTTTTGTGTAGCGGCTTAACGATATCGCATTTCCAACAAGAAGGAAATATTATCTTTCTGTAGGATCGGTTGAAAAGTCTACAGAAAACTGGTGTTAGTTTCCGCTGCGCATTTTTTTAGCACTATGGTAGGTATTCCGTCAGTGCCAGAAGCTTTTTGGTGTCCAGCTACATTAAAATACGTTTTATGATACACTGCCTGAAGACAGTATAGTTGGTGTTTTGCTCGAAAAACAGTAAAATGTGAAGCATAAAATTCAACTAACAAGTTGTCTTTCTCAACTGGTCTTGTTACAATAGTATTATCTGATCATGTGGATTGGTGGTATAGTGAATTTAGTGAAATTTTGACTAATGGCCTTAACGACTAACCAAAGAAATTATTGGAGCAGGCAAAAAGTTTATTTTTAATTCGTTGATTGTGTGACTCCTTGGTTTCGTCAATAATTTCTTTGTATCTGTTTCGGGTAAAAACAAAGATATTCTGATTTATGACGTTAGAATTTTCATGCCACTATCAGATGGCTAAATGTTTAAACGCAACAGCTTCTTTGCATTTGCCGTTGAAAGAGCATTTCTTCGAAAAAGGGACGTAAGCTTCCATACCAGCCGGAATCACATCGGAAACCTTCTTAGCGCAGTCAAATGAGTCGTCGGATCTAAAACAACCGTCTAACTAAGGGAAAGTTCGAAAATGTTCCTTGAGTTCTTCCCATTTAGCAGATTTGTAGTGCCAAATCTTGCGCGGTTTAGGCGCCTCCCTATCACTGATTGGTAGGATACTCGATGTCGAGAGCAGTTTATGGTCGGATGAACCTACTGACGGATTTAGGATGGCAGTGTAAATCTCTAGATTGGTTTTATAAAGAGGTAAAGAAGACTGGTAAACTCTCCGTCTTGATCACCGATCCGTGCTGGTAAGTACACAACTGATTGAGAATGATTCAGCTTCACGACTTTGTTCGTCGGTTGTATTTGAATACTTAAGCCAGTTTTCACTTTTTTTTGACTTCGTATTTATCGAAGAATTATTTATTTGTGTTTTTCTTCATATTTATTATTATTATTATTGATTTCAGTATTCTTGGTCACCAAATACTCATTAGATCTGTCCCTGATCGAGACGGGGAGTTCTCCAGTCTTCTTGATCTGTTTTTAACCACCAATCCGGAGATTTACACGGTCAGCGTAAATCCGCCGTTAGGTTCTTCTGACCATAAACTACTTTCGACATCAAGTATTCTACCAATCAGGGACAGAGAGGCGCCTAAACCGCGCAAGGTTTGGCACTACAAATCTACTAAATGGGAAGATCTCATGGAATATTTTCGAACTTTCCCTTGGTTAGATGTTTGTTTTCGATCCGACGACCCATCTGAGAGCGCCAGGGAGGTTTCTGATGTTATTTTGGCTTATAACCCTTACATCCCTTTTTTGAAGAAATGCCCTTCCAACCCCTTCCAACGGCAAGCCTTGGTTTGACCGAAAATGCAAAGAAGCTGTTTCTTCTAAACATCTTGCATACCGACAATGGCGTGAAAATCCTAACACCATAAATCGTAACACCTTTGTTCGTGCCAGGAACAGATGCAAAGAAATTATCGACGAAACCAAGGAGGCACACAATCAACGGATTAGAGACAAACTTCTCGCTTGACCCAACAATTCCAGGTCCTTTCGGTCAGTCACTAAGGTAGTTAGTCAAAATTTCACCAAATCCACCATACCACCACTCACACGGCCAGATAATTCTATTGCAACGACACCTGTTGAGAGAGAGAACTTGTTGGCTGACTACTGTCGATTTCCAAGGAAAAAAACACTACCTACTATTCCCATAGTGCAGTCAAGGATGCCTGATATTGTCTTCAGACAGCGTATCATAAAACGTATTTTCATGAAGCTAGAATACCTGCCATAGTTCTCAAAAACTGTGCGAGGGAACTAACACCAGTTTTCTGTAGACTTTTCAACCTATCCTACAGAAAGGGAATATTTCCTTCCTGCTGGAAATGTGCCACAGTTCAGCCGATACCTAAAAAAGGCAAGAAGACATTGCCAAATAACTACCGACCAATCGCACTGCTTTCAATAATATCGAAAGTCATGGAAAAGGCTATCAGTCAGCATCTTCTAAAATATCTTGAAGGATTCAACATTATTAGCGATCACCAATATGGCTTTCGTAAAAACAGATCAACAGGAGATCTTCTAACTTATGTAACACATGTTTGGAACAACGCAATTGAACACTTTGGAGAATCTCGAGCGGTTGCTCTTGACATATCCAAGGCATTCGACCGTGTTTGGCACGATGGGCTGTTGGCTAAGCTACGTTCTTATGGTATGTCTGAAAAGTTCTGTTTATGGCTCTCATGTTTCCTCAGAGAGCGTTCTTTACGAGTGGCACTCGACAGATTTCTTTCTAACACCTTCACTATCAACGCCGGTGTACCCCAAGGCTCCATACTGTCTCCTACTCTCTTTCTCATATAATATATATATTAACGATCTGTTGAAAAAGACCGAAAATCCAATCTACAGCTTTGCAGATAGCAGTACACTTCTCTTCATTCACTTTGAACGCTCGGATATCGGCTACTCACACGAATATCCGCAGACAGCAAGAAGTCATTCAACTTAACAAAGACCTGGAAGAAATTCTATCTTGGGGTGACAGTAACCAAGTGGAATTTAACGCTACAAAAACCCAAGCGGCAGTTTTTTCTAAAAAAGTTAACGTTGCTGAACCCAACATAGTTATGTCGGGGCACTCCATTCCTCTAACATCGTCACTCAATTGTTGGGCGTTAATTTGGGAGCAAATATGTCCTGGCATAAGCATGTTGCAGGCATAGCAAGGAGAGCTTCTCAAAAGTTGGGAATATTATTTCGAACCAGAAAGCTTTACACTCCACAACAACTGTTAATTCTTTACAAAGCTCAAATTCGACCAACCATGGAATACTGCTCCCATGTTTGGAGCTCCGCTCCCAAACATACACTGCATTTGTTGAATTCTATTCAGAGAAGAGCTGTTCGTCTGATTGGAGACCCGGAAATGACCGGCGGCCTTGATTCGCTGGAACATCGAAGAACGGTTGACGACTTGAGCCTATTATACAAATATTTTCATGGAAAGTGTTCGAGGGATGTGACCGGCTTAATTCCTTCCAGAGCGGTGCATGCTAGAAGTACACGTCGCACTAATACTTCACATCCGTATGAGGCTCAGCTTGTTACTCCTCGTACAACGCTTTTCAAGCAGTCTTTTATATGGAGAACATCATCCCTTGGGAATAATTTTCCCAGGGCTGTGTTTCCCACCGAGTACAATTTGCAGCGATTCAAGAACAACGTGAATCGCTTTCTCGGCACACGTGTCGCTCCTGTAGCGCTTTAGGGACTTCCCTGTAGCACGTGTGCTAGACCCCAAAAAAAAAAGAATTACGTAATATTACATATTATATTTTTATAATAAAGATAACTAAAAAATCTAGGTATAGAATAAAAAAAATTAAAATTAAAAAGGATTTGGCAATTGCCAAGGAATTATCATCTTCAGAGTGTTTTTTTTTACATTTTTATTGTTGTAGCAACAATTATAAATATATTTTTACACCGTATTTTGCTAATTGAATTGGAAACTATAAAATTTTATGTCAGTTATTAACATTTTGATAAACATGTGAAATAAAACTGTTCGATCTTAAAGCTAAAGGATCATTTGATTTATTTTTCAATTTATAATATATTTTTTTATTTATCTTAGCATTCAATTTTAACCACGTATTCTCGTGCTAATTTGATTTTAAATCTAAGAAAGTTTTAACCAGCTTTTATCATTGTAGTTGGAAGGTGACTTTAAAATATGCGTAAACTCGCTAGAAGGGGGACGAGAATAAAGGGATAAAATTATAAACCAATTTATTTTTATGTAGAAACAGTTACACGCCTAATCGAAATCCGTTAAAATTTGAATTAGTTGAAGATAAAAATTTTCGACCTAACCAACTCTATTCGAAAATTGACAAAAAATAAATAAAAAATGTCAACAAGCTAAATAAAACACCATTTTTCTATATATGAGCATTTCCATAAATTGTTTGTATGTTAGCGGTTCAAAAAAGAGAATTTTTTTTTTTGAACGTGGCACTCACTAAACTCGATTTAAATAGTCCCTTAGACCTTCAGAAACAATAATACATGGCTGAAAATGACTTTTTTAAGAACCTGTTTTTAGAGCTCAATATGCAAATTTTTGCGGAAAAAATGGAAAAACACGCTAAAATTTCGTCAAAAAAACAAATGGAAAAACTCGCTAAATTTTCGTAAAAAGCGTGAAAAATCAATATATAATGTACCGTATTATAAGTTTATCCATGCGATTTATTGAAACTATTCATTGTGAATTTTGATAACATTTTCCTCTTTTATATAATGGCCATTTTTGCCTATTTTTTTTCGTTAAATTAACATCTAGGTACACTTTTCTTGTGTTCTTTGACCTGATGACTTCGAATTTTTATGTATCTTGTTAATATTAAGATATCGTTTCCAAATTATGATCAGATTTTAGCCACTGGCCAAATGGGTAAAAATGGCCATTATATAAAAGAGGAAAACGTTATCAGGTTTCACGATGAATAATGTCAATAAATCGCATGGATAAACTTATAGTACATTATATATCGTTTTTTGACGCTTTTTACGGCAATTTAACGAGTTTTTCCATTTTTTCCTCAAAAATTTGCATATTGAGTTGTAACAAAAAAGTTCAAAAAAAGTCGTGTTGTTTCTGGAGGTCCGACTTAAATCGAGTCTAATAAGTGTCAACTTCAAAAAAATTCTCTCTTTTTTGACCTACTAACATACCAACAATTTACGGGAATGCTCATATACTTAATCTCCTAGAAAGCGATATCAACAATCATGACAACTCCAACAATAGCCAGAATGATGGGAACCATTTATACTAACAAACCATAGGCAGAAATGCAATTAAATAAGTTTTAAGAGACTATTATAAATACTATGACAAATTATAAAACACATCTTCTATTAATCGTACTTTTGAAATATTTGTCTTTTTTTAAGATTCTTCTCGTTCGTGAACAAAAAATTCCACCAAAGGGGCGTATACTGAGTAGGGACGTAAGCTAGTCAATTTTTTACAAGTTAGGTAAGATCCGTATTCTATTTTGAAGTTTCGATATTGTTATATAAATTGTAATTTATTGTCATTTAACCTTAAATTTTTTTTCTTGAAAATAATTATTAGTTTAGTATGTTTCTTTCACGGATAGAGAAATGTGTAGAAAAATACATACATTATTACATTCCGGGTGAAAATTTGCAGATGTTTCACCACTTGGCATTTTCAATGCTAACTGGTCAGAGTAGTGTCTTACTCAAATATTACGTAGGTTGTCGGATATTTCTATCTGCACCGGAGATTATAACGACTCTTATTGGCCGTAATTGGCACCGCCCCTCTGGTCGTTGTTTCCGAAGCTTTTATCCCAGTAATTTTTACTTTGTCTGTCGGTTGATAGATTTCTTTTTTAATTCCCTTTTCCCACTTATTGCGCAAGTTTAGAGCATCATCTCTTCTGTTTAAATATCCCATTTTTCGATTTCGACAGCCTTTTGGGTTCTTCGCTTGTAGTTATCTATGTCGACTATCTGGAGTCTGGAGTTGGTGTTGGAAAAGAGCAGATGTAATTAGTTTATTTTTGATAGCCAAGTTATGCTCTTCTAGTTTGGCAGATCTCTAGCTTAGTCCAACTTATCATTTGCTGCAAGTTCCACATGATTGGTTGTATACGCCCCGGCTTTCCAGTTGGATTTTGTCTTTGGAATTTGTTAAGATAGATCTTATTGTCCGTAGAAGTTTATATGTAGCTAATATGTTATGTATGTCTAATCCTGCAAGTGGTCCCTTAAATGTATGGTAGAATAGCTCATCATGACCTACTTCAAAATGATAGCAATGGAAACGGCAACCATGAAACGGAAGCTATGGATTCGATACGCCATATTCATTCCTAAGAGTTAATACTCCGCAAGCCTAATAAATATCTTGACATAGTTAGGTCCTACTAGGTGATACAATCTTTTGGCAGGGGATATTTAACAGCTCAAGATAAAAGAAAGAACAAATGGGCGGGGTTATTGAACACGAATGGTTCACCCCGCAACTCGCTTACTTTGAGAGTTAAGCGTTTTTAGAGAATTTTTACAGAGTTAAAATAGAAGCTCACGTATCGTATTTATGACATGTATCTTAAACTTTATGTATTTTAAATTAATCACCCTGTATATTGTTTGTCAGTGTTATGGAAGTTTTCGTTTTAAAAAGGCCAATATATATTTTTATGGAGTTATTGTTTCTAACTTTGCCGAAGTTGGCTATCCGCGTTTAATAATAACGAAAATTAACCATGGAATTTGTTTACGTTAAGAATTGCAGTAAGTTAAAACCAAGTTTAAAATAGTTCTTCCGAAAAATGAAAAACAGGACAGATATGAAAGAATTATTCAAAAATGATATATCAAAAGACAACGTCGCAATACTTTATGGAAGGCAAAAACAAATCTCAATTCCCTTCAAGAAAAAAAAACCGATACCTTAATGGCTTTTAAAATAAAATAAAATCCTTACCTAGGCTAAGTTAATTAGGTCCCTGATATCTTAAGATCCAATATGTATTTTCAAGTTTTTTCTTAGTCAATAATCTATAATATATATAAAATGCAATGTCTCTCTGTCTGTCTGTCTGTCCACTTATCCGATTTACGTGTTTTTTCTTAATTCATATTTATGTTCTCTGGCCAGGTTATCTATAATATATATAAAATACAATGTCTCTCTCTGTCTGTCTGTCTGTTAGTGCGCTTATCACTCGAAGACCACTTATCCGATTTACGTGCTTTTTTTTTAAACATACATATGTTCTCTAGCCAGGTTATAAGATATATTTTATTACATTAGGTACCATAAGAAATAAGCAGTGACGACAATAGTGAATCAAGTCGGGAAAAAGTTCGCCGCTAGCGCATTCTCTTGCAATACACTGCCTAAACCATTAAATATGGGACAATATCATGTAGCAAAAATAATAATATCAATAAAATGTAATATATCTCTGTCTGTCTGCCTGTCTGTCCGTTAATGCACTTATCACTCGAAAACCACTTATCCGATTTATGTGTTTTTTCTTAATTCATATTTATGTTCTCTGGCCAGGTTATCTATAATATATATAAAATATAATGTCTCTCTCTGTCTGTCTGTCCGTTAGTGCGCTTATCACTCGAAGACCACTTATCCGATTTACGTTTTTTTTTTTTAATTCATACATATGTTCTCTGGCCAGGGTATAGGATATATTTTATTGTATTAGGTACTATAAGGAATGAGCAGTACGATAATAGTGAATCAAGTCCTAGCGAGCCGAGCCGCGGGCACGGCTAGTGTATAATATTTACAGCATCTTAGCTACCTAGTAGCCAATAAATCAATCAAGAATCTAGTGGTAAAAGTTTAAAACAAATATTTACTTGGTACCTAAATATTTGTTTAATTATAAACAAATAAAATAAAATTATTTTGTCTCGGTACCTAACGATTAAAGCAGTATCTCTTCGTCATGGTTATATTGTAGGTCAAATAGTTTTTTTTGTATACTAGATAAACTATCAAACGTAATGCACTCGTGATAATTTTCGCTTAATCTACACTTTATTTCAGAATTTTTTGGTCAGTACTTTCCGAGGTAGGGTGGGTGGATGGGGATTTTGGCTATTTTTTAAAATAATATAAAAAGCAGTATGAGCAAGTATTACATCTTATTTATTTTCGAACCCGTGTTTTAACAAACTTTCATTTGACACCCCACTCAATGACCTGGTATCAATTTTTATTCACTTCCGATTTCACCCTTCCAAAACTAACCCTTTAAGTCATAATTTAACTTTTAAAACTATACGGCTCTGATTGGTCCATCAATTCCTATATTTGTGCCAAATTTCAACTTTATATCTCAAATAGTTTCTAGAGAAAATCGGATATGACAGACAGACAGACGGACGGACGGACAGACGGACATCGAAGTGATCCCATAAGTGTTCCGCATGAAACATTAAAAAAACTATATATTATTCGTACTCTAAATACAAAATAAAGCTAAAAATAGACGCGCACGTAATATTTTATTTACATTTATTAGACAACATGAGTATTTTAATTGTCTAAAAAGCGAATTAATAACTTCCATGTAAATAGTGTATCGAATAAAATTACGCATTATTAATAACGATTACCAACATATTTAACAGTTTATAAATTTTGTCGACATTTTCAATATTTCATAATTTGTTGCTTTAGCAGAATGGATTGAAATTTATTTAAAATCGTGGAGAGTAAAATTCAATTACTGAAAATTGATAAAGCGAAGAGTTGAATATTTATTCATATGTTTTTCAGTTTATACATAGTTCATTCTATTACATATTACAAATTTTACGTGGACAGCATTCGAATTTATGGATGCAGAATATAAACAAATCAAAATAAATTATGTTTAATGATACATTCATTACAAAATGGAAAGCATAATACTAACCAGAAAGTTTACAAATAAAAAGATAAATGTTCTTATTAAAATAAATGGCACTCAGTTACCCTTCAAAAATAAGCTGAAGTATCTGGGTGTTATTACTGACACAAGATTAAGATTTCACTCACATGTAAACCACATATTAAAAAAAGCATTTGTGGCAATGCAAATTCTATATGCACTTATATCGCCGAACTCACACATGGACCCAAGAAATAAATTGATGATTTATAAACAAACAATAAGACCCGGACTAATGTATGTCGCACCTGTATGGTGTAATATATCTGATACACAACCGAAAGGACTATAACGCACACAAAACAGAATTCTGGACGTTAGATAAGAATCAACGAACTACACTAGATGACTAACATGCAAACCATAAGACAACACAAATATCCATCCTCACACGTAATATTACCCAAACTAGACAACTAGACCATCTCAAACATAAACCACTGTACCACAGATTACCAATTTATTTCGAGAATCCATAACATGTAAATACAAATTTAAACATTCACAAAAGATTAGTAAGTGGTGAGCAACAGTCATATAAATTGAATAATTCGACAAGGTAAAATTAGGTTTAAGCTCAAACATAATCTATTGTAAATTGTTAATAAAGTATTAAACAGATTCTAAATTAAATAAATAGTGAAGTGCAGTGTACAGTCCAAATAAATAGTAATCCAAAATAACACCTCAGGGGCTAGGGGAATCCCAGGATTCACTTAGTACGGGCATTGACGATCCCGAGATACCTGAGTCATGTTGGGCTGGGCGTGCCGATATCTTCTCAAAACAAGGAAGAAGAATAATAACTTTTAAAGACAGACCAACAATAATAGGCACAAAAAAACACACCAACCTTCTACTTTACAGGCAACCTAATGTCGAGACACTTTGTGCTTGTGACACCACAGGATACTGAAAACACCCCAAACAACGGTAAGCCAATAAAGAAAGCTTCCAGCCAGCAACGTAACGGTCGAAGACGTCGCTGGAAATGGCAGCTCGACCAGAACTATGAAGTCCGGGCAAAAGAAAATATACCTGCCAAAAGTGTTGTGCCGGCGAGTAAGCCGACACCCACCAAGGCGGGAAAATCAAAGTACCGCATGAGTTACACCATAGAAATCAATGAATACGTCATGCATTGCTATAATAAAACCACAAAACCTGACAAAGAAATCACTAAGAAAAAAAATACTCGCCGCCTGGACTCATCGAAATCAATCCCAAACACAACCGACACAGATGCGGGACAAACACAACCACCAGAGCCAAACCAAGCCACGTAAAAAAGGCTGTGAAATCAAGAAAAAGTTATCATTGTTCCCCTCGTCATATCAGCCACAAACCTTACACCAACAAGATTCACACCACACTTAGTACAATTAAGACTCAATACAAACATACACAAAAACATTCAGAAGTCAGAGATTTTGAAAACATGTAACATTGTCAGGTCATTCCTTAATACACAATGGTAATAGCGTTTGTGCTGACTTGACTTGAACCCGTCAGTCAAACGTGGAACCACATTGACCAAATGTGAGAAAGAAGAACTAAAGTACCAAATGATAAAAAAAATAAAATAATAATAATAACTGAATATTAAAATAAAATAAAAATAGCAATAATCTAAATAGAAAATATAGCATGATAATATACATTTTAAATAATGTAAATAACAAAATGAATGACTGGTTGTACATAGAAATGAGAAAGATAGATAGAGAGAGAGAGAGTGTGTGAGAGAGAGAGAAAGAAATGAATGTGAATGCAAAAATGAAAAAGATTATAATATAGATTAATCAATCAAACTGGGTTTTTTATATAATTTTTCCCAGTAAAAACAAATAAATAAAATGTCATCAAAAAACGAATAAATAAAAATTAACGTACTCTTTTTCGAACAAACACACATATATAAAAATCATTAAAGATACATTCGCAAATGATTAGAGAAATAGAATAAACACTAAACTTACCAAACATGGCTTGCCGAAAGGCCAAACGCAACAAATGAATATGCATGTAATTGTATATCGTATTTGTCATACACTAGGTTATTAAGTATTGATTTATGAATAATAAAGAAATATTTGACTTTGACTTTGACAAAATTTAAAACAATAATAAAAATTATTACTTAGAACTGTTGGATGCTCAATAGTTTCTACCCAAAACACTGCACTAAATTTTCGTAGAAGCCCTCCTTTGATGAGAAAAAAAAAATTAGACAATTTGATTCAAGAGCCTGGCTCGGAGCTTTTATTATTGAAACGTTTACACATGTCATACATCCTTCTCTGATACGTGTTTGTAAGATAAGAGTATGAGAGATAAAGAAAAAATCCGCTATTTTCTTTCATGAAGTTTAAAATCTTGTCATACCCGAGGTTATTTGCAGATTATAACTTAAAATGAATCAATTCAAAAAATGGGAGAAATATTTTCGTTAATACAAAATTTAGAAAAAAATTATGCAAACAGCACTTTAATATTTATAATTTTAGTATACAGTTGAAATTAAAATAAAAAAAAAAAAAAACAGATTTATTTGCAAATCTTCTTGACGTAAAGCTAAACAATTTGACAACGTTGTCTATGACACGCTCTGGAATCACACTTTCGGTTTAACAAAACTTTAGAAATAAGCGGCTGAAAGTTGTTTATTATCTTCTAAAATAATTGTTATCTTTTGTAAATTCTTATTTCCTATTATTGGTTTAAAATGGTGAACTATCATAAAAAAACTTATCTGCCAAACGCAAAAGAAAATTCCGTAAACAAATGTAACTACTTATTTACACAGTAATTAATTTTAAGAAAATACGAGTATTCCAGTTAAAAATTTTCTCGTCAAGAGGATTTTTTAGCTTGGAGGCTTTGAAGGTATAAGAATTATATTCTTTTACCATATTTTTTAAGCATAAAAAAAATTCAAAATTTCGCTCCCATTAATTTGTGGGGCTTATAGTCTACTAAGGTTAAATCAACCTCCTCTAGAAGAAACTTTTTTTTTTCCTTAAAGAAACATCTCTCGTATGCCTCCCTTACCTCCTAAACCTCGCTATGTTACACAGTCTAGTTAGTACGAAACTTAGTCCACTAACTTTAAACTACTCTCCTCTAGAAGAAGCTCTTTTTTTTCCGTAAAGAAACGTCTATTGTATGCCTCCCTTGCCTCTTAAACCTCGCTATGCCAGACAGTCTATTTAGTACGAAACTTAGTCCGCTAAGGTTCAAACACCCTCCTCTAAAAGAAACTCTTTTTTTTTCCTTGAAGAAACGTCTCTTGTATGCCTCCCTTGCCTCTTAAACCTCGCTTTGCCACACAGTCTATTTAGTACGAAACTTGGTCCACTAAAAGCTGGTTTTCCTAAGCTGCGTATCTAATACGCAGCTTGAACTGAATAGGAAATTTCACGTCGGCAGGAGCGTATTTTTTATTACGCTGCTCGTTCCTGTTTTCCTCGGGAACGTATTATTTCCTAGTAGTATTTTACTACTAAATTTTGTGAAGATGAGCCGTTTAGGAAAAAATAAAATAAAAATACTAGCTTTTTTGCTACTTAAAAAACATTTGGCGGAGGGGTTAGGTAAGCAGAAAACCTATCAGCAATGTGTTTTTAAAACTAAAAGAGGAGAGTGCATTCAATATATTGATTAACAAGCATTTGCTTGATGAAGAAGAGAAGTTTAAAAGGTATTTTAGATTTACCCGTGAGTTTGATCTTGAATGAAATCAAAGAAGACCTGCAATTGAGTCATGGTACCAATAAGTCCTTCTAAAAAACTGGCTGTTACTTTAAGGTAAGAAAAAAAATGTAAACATTTTTTTAGACCGTTTTATTTATTGTACAAAACATTAACATTAGTAAGCAAACATTATAAGCAACTGTTTAGTAATCATTATTAATAGTCATGAAGTTGGCATAATTCATATGCTTGTATAATAACACCAGAGGGAACGCTGGAGAGTTTTGATTGATAATTCGGCGTGGTAGATGTATGATGGGAGGAATAATTGGAGAGTTTTTAATTTATAAGATACAGGGGAAGTTGAACTTGATGTATCGTGGGAGGAGTGGGAGGACTGGTTAAAAAGTTCTTTGGTATAACCTATCGAAGATGTGGAGTGTGGATTATAAACAGCAGTCAAAATAGATGGATAGTTGAGAAATTTATTATGTATTTTATCAACTTCTATATGCTGAAGTTGCTCCATGTCAGATACAATTTCCAAAACTTTCATTTTTGTTTTGCTCACAAACTGCGGTTTAAACTTCTTAACTGTCACGGTAATGCTTTTAAAAAACAGGTCGATATCATCTTGTTCGTCATATTTCAATAATTCTTTAATAGAATCATTGAACTGTGTGTTTTGATCTTTTTTATCATTCAAGTATTTCACTAATTCAATTTTCAATTCTCCTTTTTCGTTGGTAGGGAGATTTATTGGAGGATTAAAAGTTTCCTCAGGTTCATGGGAAGGTGTTTCAAATTCGTTTCTTGATGGAGAGATGTCATTCATGCTGAGCATGGTGATTATTTTGGATACTCTCAGGAGTTTCATCAGAAATATAAGAAAATGTATCCCTCTCATCTTCAGTTTTGTCTAGAAATGACAACCTGTCCCAGTAGCTTGCTCTTTTTTTGTTGCAGCAGCAGATCCTGTCCTGCCTATGTCTTCTTTCCTCTGCCTTTTATAATGATCCCGGATACTTTTCCATCTTGCTTGGCATTCATCCCCTGAAAACACAGGGAAATGAAACATTATTTTTATTAAACTAACTTAGGAATTGTCCAATAATAACAATTGTAGTCATTTTATTGTGATTGGGCAATGTCCTAAAAAATCAAATATTGTTTCAGATTTCTTGCCACGAGTGAATCGCATAGGTCTTTATTATTCGGTTTCCGCATATCTCCATCTGCCCTGTGCAAGATCATTCCACAAGTTTTGAAAGCTATAAAAGAAAAATTATTGCACAAGTTTCTGCGTGAACATGACCAAATAGACTGGAAGAAGAAACCTGAAGAATTTTGGACTCGCTGGGACTTTCCTAACTGTGTTTCAGCTATTGACGGACAACACGTGAGAATAGTAGCACCAGGCAATTCAGGAAGTCTGTATTTCAACTATAAAGGATATTTTTCAATTGTACTTCTTGCTATGGTTGATGCGAATTACAAGTTTTTACTCATTGACTTGGGTTCCTATGGCAAGGAAGGCGATTCTGGAATTTTTAAAAAACGTATGCATTTAGTAAAAAAGGAAGCTATATTTCCTCCCCTCGAAATGTTACCTAATTCAGATATAATTCTATCTCATGTAATTCTTGGAGATGAAGCCTTCTCTCTAAATAAACATATGATGAAACCATCCTGCAGGAATCAAGCCTTACAAGACTCGAAGAAGCAAAACTTCAACTATCATTTGAGCAGAGCAAGGAGAATGTCTGAAAACGCTTTTGGGATACTGTGTGCAACTTTTAGAATATTTTTTATACCTGTAAACGTAAAACCTGAAACTGTGTGAAGTAGGTAATTTTATACTATTAATAAAAATAAATAAAGAAATTTGATATGTACTTACTTCTTCTTCCTAATTTGTCCGCAATGTCTTGCCATACTATGTCATTTTTGTGGCTAATTTTGTAGTCTGCATGTTGCATATTCCATATATAATCAAAAGAACTGACATGTTCAATTAACTGCTTGTCCTCTTTCGCAGTAAAGGGTATTTTTTTAGACATTTTTAGACATTTTAATTTTATACAACAAACACACAAACAAAAAAAAATTACGCAGCGTACGACGCAATTGACTCCTCTGAATGCAGTCGGTCTTATCACGCCCGACGTACAACGCTGGCGTGAAACGTATTATGCTCTGTAGGAGAACACTACCACTACATTCCTACTGAGGAGTGCCGACGTGTTGCGCTGGGCATATTACGTCATACGCGGCGCACAAAACACGCTGCTTAGGAAAATCCGCCTTAAGGTTAAAACACCCTCCTCCAGAAGAAGCTATTTTTTTCCTTAAAGGAACGTCTCTTGTTTGCCTCCCTTGCCTCTTAAACCTCACTATGCCACACAGTCTATTTAATACGAAAGTGTTTCGTGCGAAATTCTGAAAAGGTCAGTTTTGAGTACAAGCTCTGTAGAAGCCGACAGGATGATCTGCGAAACATCATCATTACTTATTTAATCGACACAGAAGAAATCCAGGAGAATTATACCTATATGCTCTGTAAGCTGTGGCAGTTTACTATCAAATTTGTTTCTATTTAACGTATATACTTTCGGGAAATTAGTATTTCCGAAAAATATTGAAAAACATACCACTTAGGTTAATAAAATGTTTAATGAACTGTGAAAAACTCTAATAAAGAATAGCTATATTATGGTATAAGAAACGTGTCTATTTTATATACAATAGTTTTTTTAACCTTACAATAAAAAAAAAGTAGAAACAGTAATGTTCAATTTCAACAGAAGGACAAATTTATTGTAACTTTGTTTGTAAAATGTTGCAATATAATAAAATATCATAACAATAACTTTTCAGAGGCTCTACAATATAACTTTAGCAAAAATCACAATTTTCCTGGAATAAAACTGAGATTTACCGCCAGTATTTTTGCAGAGCTTCATAAAATATTTAGTTGCCCTACGTAGAACTAAAAATATAACGGTTTTATATAATAAACACTATAATATTTTTGTCTTATCTGCAGTGTCTAGAACGGATTTTATTGATTTAACGCTATACTGTAAATATGATATTCATTATTAATATTAAATTTTATAACATTCAAAATTAACACTATTTTTCCGCAATTCCAATTTTCAATATCTCTTAATTAACAATTTATTGCTTCCGAAAGCAAACCAAAGCAAATATGGAATATTCTGGTAAAATTACTATATCGATAATATACATACATACGAGGCTGGTTTGAAAAGTCCGTGCAAAGTCCGAGAGATGGCACCACCGGCGCGTATCGAGGTAATGTTTAGTTAGTAGCATCTCTTGAATGAACGCACACTAAGTTTCAGCCATATTGGTCTATTTCTTTGTGTTTGGCATTCGTGTGAATCAAGGAAGTCGAGTGATTTTCAAAAAATGGACGAAAAAGAATTTCGTGTGGTGATTAAACATTACTTTATGAAAGGCAAAACGCCTCAGGAGACTAAAGAAAAGCTTGATAAACATTATGGTGACTCTGCACCTTCGATTAGAACAGTTTATAAGTGGTTTCAAAATTTTCGGACTGACCATATGGGCTCAAGTGACGCTGAACGTTCTGGACGGCCTGTGGAGGTTACGACTCCAGAAATCATTGATCAAATCCATGATATGGTGATGGATGACAGAAGAGTTAAGGTGAGTGAGATTGCTAGTGCTGTGGGCATCTCGACTGAACGGGTACATAATATTTTGCATAAACATTTGGACATGAGAAAGCTATCCGCAAGATGGGTGCCGCGATTGCTCACGCTTGACCAAAAACGGAATCGTCTGAAGTGTTGCAAGGATGGTTTGTAGCTGTTCCAGAAGAATCCGGAGGACTTTAAGCGTCGTTTCGTCACTGTGGATGAAACATGGATACATTACTATACTCCTGAGATCAAACAACAATCTAAACAATGGGTTACCAAAAAAGGCGAAGACCGTTCCTTCGGCCGGAAAGGTTAAGGCGACTGTCTTTTGGGATTCGCAAGGGATAATCCTCATCGACTATCTGGAAAAGGGTAAAACTATTACAGGTGGATATTATTCATCGTTATTGGACCGTTTGAAAACCGAGCTGCAAGAAAAACGCTCGCGATTGGCCCACAAGAAAGTCCTTTTCCATCACGACAACGCACCAGCACACACCTCAGCAGTTGTGGTCGCAAAATTAATGGAAATAGGATTCCAACTCGTTTCACATCCCCCCTATTCTCCAGACTTGGCTCCCTCGGACTACTATTTGTTCCACAATTTGAAGAAATGGCTGGCGGGAAAAGATTTTATTCAAACGAGGAGGTGATTGCAGACACTAATGGATATTTTGCAGACTTGGACAAATCCTATTATTCGGAAGGGATCAACAAACTAGAACATCGTTGGACAAAGTGTATAAGCCTAAAAGGAGACTATGTCGAAAAATAAAAAAGGTTTACCCCAAACACATAAGTAGTTTTTATTTTTGCACGGACTTTTCAAACCAGCCTCATATATATATATATATATATATATATATATATATATATATATATATATATATATATATATTCAAATCAGTACTAATGGGCTTTATTTTCGACAAGACGTAATAAATTTTTAATAGGGGAAGAAACATTGAATTTCATAAAATTATTAGATTATTAATGACAATGATAAATTTACATGCTGTAAAACTTGTTCATAATTAATGTTACTACATTTACTTTACAATGTTAAAGTATAATCATAATAACAACAAAACAAATTAAATTTTAATTTCTATTTGAAAATTATAAGATAGCTGCACTTAAAATGCTGAGAGTTTGTTTATGAATCATAGATTGTATTGCTAAGCCAAGAATGAGTAAATAAAATCTAGCTATATTTTATTTACTGCGAACATGTGCTGGCAATTCCGCCAGGATGGGCTACGCGATTTACATAATTCAAAAAATGAACGACTTGAAGAAAATTGCTGGATTTCCCGTTTACTTTGCTTCCAATAAATAAATACATCCTCAGCCACGCGCGGACACACGCACGCAAGCATTCACTCACAAACACTTAATGAATAGTAACTTACCGCCGCTTCACTTCCATACTATTTTACCTTAGTGTGTTTAGAATAGACTTTAAAAGTGATAAATTATACACGGCGTATCACTTGAAAAGGAACTTATTTAGTTTATCATACTTTTTCAAACTGTCCTGTACAGTAATCAATAGCCTATTATACTGATGTACTGAAGAGGATATTAAATTTCGTAAAAATTCACTCAACCATTGGTGGGTAGTGGCAGAACGAAAACCATCCTTATAATTTCCATACGTTATAAAAATATCAATTAAACTAAAATTTTGCAAATATTTTCCATTCAGTTTCAGTTTCCTATTTACCATTAGTGGTAAATATTTGTAAGTACTACTAGACTACTACGTGTAAAATTACTATGCGTGTTAATTTTTCGATGTAACTGAACTAATTTTAATGAAATATAGTCACAAATATAGCCACAAAAAATAGCTTATTCGTTCTTGTGTTATAGCTCGACCATGCCAGCGCATTATTGGATAATGTTAAGTTCTGCACCCTCTTGTCCGACTTAAATACATGATAAATATATAAGGTCATAATATCAAACGTGGTATCATACGACATATCCCCAACAGTTCAACTTCACAGAAAAAATAACCAGCCAGGTGCAAGTCGGACTTCCGCAATTAGTGTTCCGTTAATTCATTGCTTTTAAAACAAAAATTTTTGTTACGGAGGTATAAAATTATCAGTAACTTCAGAGAACACACCCCAAATGAGTTTACAACAAAGCTTGTTTCCGAACTTTGTTGAAAATTTTGTTTTTTTATGTACACCCTGTGGAGGATATTCCAGAATTTTTTGATCAGTACTTTCCGAGATAATGGAGGGGACAGCGGTTTTTGGCAACTTTATAAAAATAATGCAAAAAAAATATGCGCAATATATTATATATGTTTTCGAATAAACTTTCATTTGACACCCCACTCGATGGCCGGGTAAATTTTTTTTCACTTCCGATTTCACAACCCAAAACTAACCTTTTAAGTCAAAATTTAACTTTTAAAACTACACGACTCTAATGGGGCTATTAATTCCTATATTAGTGCCTAATTTCAAATTTCTATGTCAAATAGTTTCGGAGAAAATCAGATGTGACAGACGGACAGACAGACGAACAGACAGACAGACAGACACCGAAGTGATCTTATAAGTGTTCCATACAGAACACTAAAAATATTTACGTAGCTTATATAGCATGTGCATAAATTAGGGTTTTTTCACAAATGGAAAGGTGACACGCTTTTATAATTCTTTTCATATTACTTATGTACTTCTACCACGAGTATTAATAACTAGTCTAGTTCCATTCTCAAAAGCAAATGTGGTTGCTGCAGATAGCAGTTTGACATTCAGTAAATATGTATACAATGTTTGGTTGCCTAGATTTTATTGTGCTATATATAATGAATGTTTGAAGTAGATATGACCGACAAAAATTGTGAATTAGTTCTCTATTTTTTACGATATTATATACTTTTAGTATACTCAAAAGCTAATCTAAAATTATCTAATATATTTTTAATGTTCCGTACGGAATACTTATAAGATCACTTCGGTGTCTGTCCGTCTATCCGTCTCCCTGTCACACCCGATTTTCTCCCAAATTGACCGACGGCCTTGATTCGCTGGAACATCGAAAAACGGTTGGCGACTTGAGACTGTTCTACAAGTATTTTCATGGAAAGTGTTCGAAGGATGTAGCCCGCTTAATTCCTCCCAGAACGGTGCATGTTAGAAATACATGTCGCGCTAATACTTCACATCCGTATGAGGTTCAGCTTGTTATTCCGCGTACAACGTTTTTCAAGCAGTCTTTTATATTTATTCCTTTGGAATAATTTGCCCAGAGCTGTTTCCCACCGAGTACAATTTACAGCGATTCAAGAACAACATGAATCGCTTTTTCCGTACACATGCCGCTCCTGGAGCGGTTTAGAGAATCCCCTGCAGCACGCGTGCTAGACCCATAACAAAATCATAATTTTCATGCAACTAATGACTTTTCCTGCCTATATACTACCTATATAAAAAAAATTAAATCCATACACTGATTTATTCAAACTCATTTTACATGCCCAGATTTAATTTTGAAAGGTTGGTTAGCAAATTTTAATAGATAATATAACTTAACTCTAGCAAACTAGCAAACAATATATATAAATATATATATATATATATATATATATATATATATATATATATATATATATATATATATATATATATATATAATCGTATATCCCTTCTACCAATTTTAATATGAAAGATAACACAGATATACAAAAAAAATGATCTGTCTTTTAAGTGATACACATGTTTTCTTAAGAATTTTTTTATGCTGAATCCAAAAAAATCATAAAAAAAAGACATCCACGGTGAGGCTTTTTCAGAAAACACACTGAACGTTTGCCAGAAAACTATTAAATTGGAAAAAATTCATTTTAAGAAATACAATGTAAAACTGTATAATCATTAAAATTATGGAAAAAAAAATGGTATTTCGGACATTTCTAAATGTTTTGAATCTACATTTATCATAAAAACTTAAAAATATTAGGTTTTAGTGTTCATGTTTAACAAAAAACACACATACACTAGCTTTAACTAAGTTACGTAGCAAAATGCTGTTTAAAATAAATTTGTATAACCGCTAAATTAAAAAATTGTTTTTAATTTTTATGAATATTGAACAAGATACTCACTCACTCGCTGGCTCAGTCACTCATTCACATAACCCCATACCCACTCACGCACTAACTTCCACAGTCACTCGCTCACTCAATACTTTACTCACTCACTTGCTCGCTTGCTCGCTTGCTCACTTACTCACTTACTCACTACCTCACTCACCCACTCACTTTCCCCCATATTCACTCAATCAATCTATCCACAAAATTGACTTCTAAAACTGTCAAGGCATATACATTAGACTGCATTTTGCAACCTTTTGTTCCTAAATAGTAAACGGATATTTTTTTTCCACACTAAACACTATTCCTCATATTTTGATATCAAATTCGAATTTGAAACTCAGCAATGATAGTTTTGTTCGAAAAAAAATTCTTATTTAGCTGTTGCATTTATTTACTTAAAAAAGCAACCACATAGCACCCTTATAAGTGTTAAAAGCTAGTTTGTTGTTGATACTGAACATAGAACTTTATTTTTTGATGGCAACTCAGGATTAAGAACTTCAGAAAACACTAAGAGTTTTGTTCAATATTAATAAAAATTAGAAACAATTTTTTAATTTGGTTGAACATATTTATTTTGAACAGCATTTTGCTACATAGCATAGTTAAATGTGGTATGCGTGTTTTTGAACACTAAAACCTAATACTTTTAAGTTTTTATGATAAATATAGACTCAGAACATTTAAAGATGTCCGAAATAATAGTTTTATTCCATAATTTTAATGACTATACAGTTTTACATTATTTATTAAAATGTATTTTTTTTTTCAATTTAATAGTTTTGTGGCAACTTTAAGTGTGTTTACTGAACCTCACGAAAAATGTCTTTTGAATGATTTTTTTGGATTCGGCATAAAAAAATACTTAAGAAAACACGTATCTCACTTAATCGACACAGAATTTTTTATTTTGTATTCCTCTGTAATCTATATATAATATATTGCATAATAGAAATAAAAAATTATGAATAAATTACCTTTTAGGATCTTTGGGAAATCTAAAAAAACTAACTCCTTTAGAGATACCACATATATTTTTACAAATACTAAGCGTACAACAAGAACTTCCTCTTCACATCTTTTTTATAAAATTATTTTTAATTATAACGTCAAACGAGTCATTTACTTATCAGAAAATTATTAGTAATGAATTTCGGAGCACGTTATGGAAAGATTGAAATCCAGATGTAAATAGAACCCGCGACCGCTCTGGCAGCCATATTGTTGTTATGATAGGAGGCGCATGCGTGACAAAAAACAGGACCAGGTTTAGTAGAAATGTACACCAAGTTTGGTGGTTTAGATTTTATTATGCTACTTATAATAAATTTTTGTAATTGTGTGTGTGAATTTAGTAAAATCGAATATTGATTGAAAGGGCTATGCACTAAAGAAATTTACGACATGATTAATATGTTGAAGGCACAACGTCTACACTACTATCAAAAATTGGGTTGCCGATTTCAAGAAAAGACGAACTGATATCGGTGATGAACACCGTGCTGAAAGGCCAGTTTTTGGGTTTACCCGAGAAAATCTTGAAAATGTGCCGCATTTTGGAGAATCGACTAATTGGGCTAAAACGTATAGCAGAGAACATTTCAAACATGTTTTGCACATTATGCATACTGATTTGGGGTATAAGAGTGTAGAACCAAAAGGGTCTAATTTGTAGCTATTTTAAAGACGACTCATTTACCTTCTTGGATCGAATGGTAACTATGAATGATACATGGGGCAAAATAACAGTCAAAGACAAGGATGAGATACTTCTTACAGATATTATTCTTTATTATTGACTAAACTTTGACTAAAAATTGTGGAATAACGTCGAGAAAAAGTATCTAAAGGGTGCTGTTTTTACATGACAACGCGCCTGTTAACAAATCGCTGTTAAGCGAATAAGGCTTTGAACTGTTTGATTATCCTCCAGAGTCCACTGATTTGGCTACCTTGAACTATAACCTATTCCCAAAACTGAACAAATATGTAAAACGACCCAAAGTTTATTCCAATAAAGAAGTAATAAATGTTCTGGAAGGCTGGTTTGCAAACCAAGACAAAGAATTTAAAAAAAAAAAAAAAAAAAGGCTGAAGTTACTTTATAACTTTTATACTAAGTGTACTCGTATATCCTTATCAGAAAATCGTTCCAAACGATTTTGCTTTATTAAACACCGTTCCTTGCATTCAATTTTCAAAACAGTGGTATTACTTTTGGTATCATTAGAATGCCAATTTTCTATTCTTTCCAATAATACCAAAAACATTTGGATTTCCAAAAAGTTTTACTGATTAAAACGGTTTTACTCAATAGAACCGTTTTTTCTCGCTCAGCATCGTACTCGTTGCGTGCTATTCATTCCTACACTTGCAACTGCATTTTTCTATCATTCTTTTATCGGAACTTGAACCGGCAACATCTCTGCTCTACCTGCTCACTAATGACGTCATAGCACCCCGAAAGAAACGACACAAGTCATTGCCCTAATGCAAGTAGCCAACGTGTAGTCGCTGCGCAACTGCACCTGAGCCAGTCAGCTGTCTCCAGAGTCTACAGACGTTACAAAGAGACTGGCGCCTTTACACAGAGACCAGAATCAGGAAGAAGAAAGTGTACCTCAAAACGAGACGACCGCTTCATTATCAACACAACTCTAAGAAAACATCACTTGACCAGCATTGAGGTCCAGCAGGAGCTCCGACAAGTTCGCTTGCATGTGCAAATTTCTCGACTTTCTGTTGTAGTGACCAATCAAGTAACAAACCATATTCCGAAATTTTATTTCGGAATATCGATTTAGTTTATCCTTCCTAACAAAGTTAGGTTTATATAGTTGAGCAGTTTTTCGAAGTTCGAAAATCACAACAGATGGCGCAAGAGCTTGTATCTTGCCCAACGAGTAGTATCTCGTTTATTTAAGGTACCATGATTGCTCTAAGACAGCGAGAGTCATTCCAACTTGACTCTCCACGGTACTCGGATCTTCACGATCGATACCGTTGCCTAAAGCCTACCTGATGAAGAGTCTAGGCTCAGAAACTATAGTCGTAGGAGGAAAGGCATGGAATATAGCATTCATGGGATCTTTGTTGGTCATTTTGAATGTGCAAATTTCTCGACTTTCTGTTGTAGTGACTAATCAAGTAACAAACCATATTCCGAACTTTTATTTCGGAATATCGATTTAGTCCGAAGAGACCAGCTAACGGACCCAAATTGACAGAAGCCCATCGACAAGCGCGACTCAGATTTGCCCTAGAACACGTCGACTGGACCTTAGAGCAATGGTGCTCCGTTTTATTCTCCAACAAGTCCCAAATGTGCCTACATTGCAATGATGGAAAAACGAGAGTATATAGGAGGCCTGAGGAGCGCTATGCGCAGTGCTGCATTACTGAAACGGTCGCATACAGAGGAGGTTATGTCATGGTGTGGGGAGGCATCTTACTGGATGCGAAAACCGATTTGGTTTTCGTGACTGATAAGACTCGTGGCGGTAAATTAACTGCTCACCGGTACATCAAGAAGATCCTGCAGGAACACATTTCTTAAACTGGGTTTGTTTGCGACATCTTCGTGCTAATGCTAATGCGAGGCTACATGCTGCTGCAACGGTGCGGCAATGCCTAGCGAAAGTGGGAAAACCCACATTAGACTGGCCTGCGCGGAGTCCTGACCTCAAGCCAATCAAGCAAATGGGGATGAGTTCAAAAGAAGGGTTCGAACCAGAAATCTAGCTCCTGCATTGCAAAGGGACTTAAAGGTTGTGATGGCGGAAGAGTGGAGAAAGATCCCACAGGGAGTGGTGAAAAAGCTCACCCCCTCTATGAAAAACCGGCTGGAAGCAGTAATAAGTGCTAGGGGAGTTATTACAAAATATTGATTTTGGTTTTTCTCAATAGATTTAATTGTTAAACGTTTTTCAGTCCTTGTTCTTCTTGTTTCCCCTTTTAATCATTTTAATCAGAAAAATGCATGAGGTTTGTTATGAAATTTGGTATCATTAGAAAGAGAATAGAATGGGCTTTAAAATGATACTAAAATCCATAAAAATATATGAAGACTAAATTCTAGCATCAGTGTTAAATGAAGCCAAATAGTTTGAGTCGATTTTATTGCTCACCAGTGTAGTTAAAAGAAGATTACGTTGAATAAACAATTTTTATTTTTGAGATTTGCTCATGTTTTATGCTAGACTAGAAACTTATCACAACCCCTTCGTAACACAAATAATTTAAGAGTTTCGGTATGACGCGTAAATGCAGAAAAGCGTCAGAATCTGAAATTTCAAAGTTATCGCCAAACTTTTTCTTTATAAAGGATACCAATGAATTTTGTAATAACGCATTGACGAAGATAGAAAATTTAGATAATAAATAAACAGGAGTCAGACCATGGCACCAAAAAATACTAAAAACAAAATATTAACTAATTATTGATTAGCCAGTGTTCTGTTGACTTTTAATTTTGTTTGAATGTATAGGTAAAAATTTACTTTCACTTATATAACTAAATATCACCTGTGGATTGACTAGATCACGAAAAGCATTTTCTATTCCTCTGTCTCCCTAACTACCCTATTAATTATGCTTCTTTGCCTAAAATTATTCTTTAGTATTTTCCGGCATTTTGTTTACAATACAAGAGCCATCTTCAGTAATAATCTCAAAAAAGATGCCCGAAGAGGTCTCATGCAGTCAATGGTGAACTGTCGGAAAAGTACTTTAATTTTACTTATACTAATCCCAAAAATCGTGCTTTCTCATACAAGTAAAGACGTAAAAACTCTTGTTTCTAATGACATATTAAGCGATAACTTTTACTTTCATAAATGAATTATCGTTTAACTATTTTAGAACTTCAGCATTAACTTAACTTTCCAAAGTCGTTGAAAGCGGCGGAAAGCAAACACACAGAGTCACGTTCTCCTTCACCGTGTGTTGGTTTTTCACTGCTTTGAAATTACGTAAGGTTCCTTTGAAGACATGAATAGCCTCTTTTAATATGTAATATCGTACTTATTGTAAGTGGGTTATTTGTATCACGAAAATCTACTATTATATCCAAAAATATACGTGCAATGCAAGTTTAGTATTTCAAGATTAAATAGACGCAGAAGCTGATCTTATATCAAGTGTGCTGGAAAATTAAGGGATATTAAATTGGTGTGTATTATTTTAAACGTCTATGCAAATGTACAGTTTTTAAGATTCTATTTTTAGAGTAAAGCCTTCTTATTTTAATTTAAAATGGAAAAATATTCTTCATTCGTAACCTAAATTATTCTATAAATGAATATCTCTCAGATGTGGCAACTTAATAAGCCTCTATGCTGCAACTTTTTAGCAGGTTTTCGTGCGCGTTTCGAACATGGTAATAAATTACCACCTATAGGTCTCGCAAGGAATCATTGCGCTAGCGAGGGTTTATTTTATAATTCTCCTTCATACTTTAAATTATCAGCAAATAACTCCGCCACTGAAGATGTTTCTGTAATTGTTTCTTAGAAAGTCCATTAGATGGCTCATACTCAGATTGTTTTTTAGATTTGTCATTAGATGGCGCATTCTAAAAGTAACGAAGTTTTTTTTGTTATCCTGTTTACTTTTTAGTGTTCCGTACGGAACACTTATAAGATCACTTCGGTGTCTGTCCGTCTGTCTGTCCGTCTGTCCGTCTGTCCGTCTGTCACACCCGATTTTTTCTCCGAAACTATTTGTCATAGAAAGTTGAAATTTGGTAGTAATATAGGAATTGATGGCCTCATCAGAGCCATGTAGTTTTGAAAGTTAAATTTTGACTTAAGGGGTTAGTTTTGGGGAGTGAAATCGGAAGTGAAAAAAAATTTTTTTTACTAGGTAATCGAGTGTGGTGTCAAATGAAAGCCTGTGAAAACACGAGTAAAAAATATATATATAATGTAATACTTGCGCGCACTTTTCTTTGTATTATTTTTAAAAAATCGCGAAAAATCGCTGTCCACCCGCCTTATCTCGGAAAGTATTTATGAAAAAATTTTGAAAAAATTCTGGAATATTCTCCACGGGGTGTAGATTGAACGAAAATTATCACGAGTGCATTACCTGTAATAATTTATCTGGTATATAAAAAAAACAGAAATTTCAAGGTCATCAATTTTCAGTAAAGATTGGAAATAAACTTTGTTGAAACTTATTTGGGGTGTATTTTGTGAAGTCACTGATCATTTTATATCACCGTAACATAAATTTTGACTTAAGGGATTCGTTTTGAGGGGTGAAATCGGAAGTGAAAAAATAATTTTTTTACTAGACCATCGAGTGTGGTGTTAAATGAAAGCTTGTGAAAACACGAGTAAAAAATATATATGTAATGGAATACTTGCGCACGCTTTTCTTCGTATTACTTTTAAAAAATCGTGAAAAATCGCTGTCCCCTACCTTATCTCGAAAAGTACTGATCAAAAAATTTTGAAAAAATCCTGGAATATTTTCCACGGGGTATAGATTGAACGAAAATTATCATTACCTTTAATAATTTATCTGGTATAGAAAAAAACCAAAATTTCAAGGTCACCAGGTTTCAGTAAAGATTGGAAATAAACTTTTTTGAAAACTTATTTGGGGTGTGTTTTGTGAAGTCTCTGATCATTTTATATTACCGTAACATAAATTTTGACTTACGGGACTCGTTTTGAAGGGTGAAATCGGAAGTGAAAAAAAAAATTTTTTACTGGGTCATCAAGTGTGGTGTCAAATAAAAGCTTGTGAAAACACGAGTAAAAAATATATATATAATGTAATACTTGCGCACACTTTTCTTCGTATTACTTTTAAAAAATCGTGAAAAATCGCTGTCCCCTACCTTATCTCGAAAAGTACTGATCAAAAAATTTTGAAAAAATCCTGGAATATTCTCCACGGGGTATAGATTGCACGAAAATTATCATTACCCTTAATAATTTATCTGGTATAGAAAAAAAAAACAAAATTTGAAGGTCACCAGTTTTCAATAAAGATTGGAAACACACTTTGTTTAAAACTCATTTGGGGTGTGTTTTGTGAAGTCACTGATCATTTTATACCACCCTAACAAAATTTTTTATTTTAAATACAATCAACGTACGGAACACTAATTGTGCAAGTTCAACTTGCATTTGACCGGTTTTTTATTATATGTACTATCCTGGGTTCAGCAGCTCTAGATAATAAATAGGACTTGATTTAATGGTCGACTGGGAAATATTGCATAATCTCAATAGAGAAAGTAGATAGGGCAACCAGGTCTACATGTTAGTTTTGAACTTTTTATACTTTAAGGCTTAATGAACACTATACTTTTCACCCGATGGTATGAATATATAAAATTTTCACCTATCTTTTTTCAACCAAACTAACAAGTCGCATATGGATACAGGAAGAGATTATTTTATTTCTCATGCCAAAATTGAGTAAAATAATGTTGTCTTTATGGGTTTACAAGTAAGGCATAGCCTTATTTGTAAACCAATTATATTAATGATAGTTGTTACTACAAGATATGAAAGATTACTTATTCTAACTTAACCTAAGCATAGTAATCCTCTACTAGCTTAACCCAGTAAAATATGCTTATTTTACATGATTGTGACCTAATCTCAGTTAACCTAGAACTTATGCTAACTTAACCTAGCTTTATGTGTAATGTAACTAACCCAGCGTTTCTCAGCCTTTCAGGATTTGCGACCTAATTTTCAAACATAATTTTCATCGCGCCTCCTCCCCTCTCATACAATAACAATGCATGCAATAATAATGTATTTTCAGTATTTTAATGCTAAAGCTACACTATGACCTTAATTTGCAAACCTTACAAACTACCAAGTAAATTTATTCATATTTGGCAACACATATCTACTGCGTTGACAAAACTAGAATTGATGCCTCTTTATTGCTCTCTGTTACGTCCACCATATCGGTAGCGGCTTCGCGAAAAGTTCCGAGTTGTCCCGAACATTCGAAAAGTGTATAAATGCTGCACCTCGTTCAATTACAACCCGTCTCAGTCGAGTTGATCCTTCTACTGCTATCGGATTTATCGTGAATGTGTATGTTATAATTTACGTGTTAATTGAAATTCAAGGTATTAAGTATTCACGGCAGTAAATTTATACAGAATTATGGATAAATTTTTAAGTGGGCGTAAGCGAGCATTAGACGATAGTGAAGCATCAACAAGTACACAGATGAGCGTGGTTCCGAAAATAAAATCAAGAAAATATTCTCAAGGATACGTAAATTTAAGGTTTACCAGTACTGAAGTAAATGAAGAAGAAAGGCCCCTGTGTGTTATTTGCTCAAAAATCTTGACAGCAGACAGCACGAAACCAAATAAACTTAAACGACATTTGGAAACGCTTCATAATGAGTACCTTAAGAAACCCCGAGAATTCTTTGAACAAAAATTAAAATCATATCTAAAGCAGAAATTATTTTTTTAAAAAAACTTTGTGAATGAAAAAGCTTTACTTGCCTCTTTCAAAGCTTCATATAAAATGGCCAGATGTAAAAAGCCTCACACCATTGGTGAAGAGCTTGTTTTGCCAGTAGCAATTGAGATTGTAGAAACTGTGTTTGGAGATAATTTTGCCAAACAATTGCTATCCATACCTATGATGATACTGCTCTCGAATTGGTGATACAGCTGAAGATGTACAGCATCAGCTTTTCGGGAAGTTGCGTGACAAACTGTTTTCAATTCAACTTGATGAGGCAACAGATGCTCATTTCATTGCCTATTTTTCTGCAAACCAATAGAACTCAAAGCAACATCACTCGCATTATTTGCTACCTTAAATGATTTTATAAACGAGGCAAATATGGAGTGGAAAAATTGCGTCGGAATATGTACCGATGGTATTCATTAAATGTCTGGAAGATTTTAAAGCACTTATGGAACAAAAATCTTCACTGTGTGTGTGGACACATTGTATAATCCACAGAGAAGTTCTGGCTTCCAAAAAAATGAGTCCTGCTCTGAATATCGTGCTCACTACAGTTGTAACCGTAGCAAATTATATTAAAATGAGACCCCTAAAATCTAGAATTTGTTCTGCACTTTGTAAAAACATGGGTGCCAAACATTCAGCGTTACTATTTTATTGCGAGACAAGATGGTTATCACGTGGGAAATGTTTGCTACGTGTTTATGAATTAAGAAATGAAATCGCCATATCCACATTTTATTGGGTTGTTTAAAGTGATTAAAAAAAGTGCTGAAAATATTTTACTTAGTAGGTATATGTTATGCTCAAATTCAACTATGCCCAAACTCAACTGTATTGTAAAATACTGATGTCTGAAAATACTACCATAGTATATATATAATTAATGGAAAGTATTCAAAACATTTCTGTATGAAGTTTCTGCCCTTATTGAATTAGCATAAATCGCCGAAACAACAAATACTAAATATCATCTAATATCGGTTATTGAATAAACTAGGTAGGGCTATGTCCTATAACTACTATTACATGAGCTGATCTCATTCACATGAGTATAATTTTGAGTTTTGAGATATTTACATGTCAGTAACCTAATGAACTTGCCTAGGTAAGGACTTTATACAAATGGGAAAGAAAGTTAAGATATCTGATACTTAAGATATCATGACTTATTACTGACTTAATACTAATCCTAGAAGAGGGGCTCTGGTGGTCTTGGGTAGCATGTCCTGTCGTTGGGCAGAGGTTTGTACGACTGTGGGATTGGAGTGATGGGTGGCTTTATCTAAGAATACAAGCTGAGCGTTGTTTATAAATTCCTGGATTGTTCATCAGTGGAGGTCACGGTCAAGTTGACGATTATGTGGGGGACCTTGTTTTGAACTGTGTGAAGGCTGGATCTATGGGAAAGTGACATTTGGCTCCAAGCTGGACTAGAATAGGTGAAGTCAACCCTGATGATCATTTTGTAAATTGTCAACTTGTTGCGTGTTGATAACTTACCGGATTTGTTGAGGAGGGGGTAGAACTTTCCTAGCTACTTCATGTTGTTGATTCATTATGGTCTGGTGCCATGGAGGGTGAGACTGGCCAAAATGGGTCTGTTAGACTTGTTTTTTGACTGGGTTAAGTTTGATTCTCCAATGTTCGATCCCAGGAACTAACGTGTCTAAATGAGTTTGGTGACAGCTGGTGATGATTCTGCTGCGCTTGGTCAGTATGTAGATTTGGCCTGACTTCAGAATGTCGGCGGTGAAGATATTGAATACGTGGCAGGGGGAGAGCACGGAGTCTTTGGCGACTCTAATCAACTTTGACATTGAAAGTGCGGGTCGAGAAAAAGAGAGGACCAATTTAGTGTAGTTAGTAGGATATCCATGACAGATGAACTTGAGAATTACACCTTTGTACCAGACTCAGTCGACGGGATTGGAGACTTCTAGAACGACAGCTCCAGCTTGATATTTACGGTTAAAGATGTTTACGACGGTAGTATGCTGTCTCCGAATTGTTCGTTGGGGATGACTATGAGCTCTGAGGTTTTGTCTCTGACGATTTCGAGGATAACTTTCCCTGCCACTGTACCTAGACAAGAAAGTAAGTTAATTGGCCAATAATTGCTAGCTTCGTGAGAAAGGGTGCCTAGTTTCCCGATTAAGATAATCTCAGGTTTCTCCCAGAACGATGGGAAGTAGCTGAGTCCGAGGATACTGTTTATGATGTTAGTTATTTCCATGACCTGCTTCTTGGGCAGTTTTTTCAAGGCGTTAAAACTGGTCTCCTAGCATCTCTACTAGAATATCAGCTTTTTCTTGGGGGTGACATCCGTAGTGCTGGCATGAGATATGCAAATTGAACGAGGGATGTCGTTGGAGAGGGCTCGAATCATTTTCCAGATGTTGGGTGCTGTGGGACTCAAGACTGGGACTCCATCTGCTGTTATGGTAGAGGAAAAGGTTTCCTTAACTTGTTCAGTAGCGGAGTTTACGAGCTTAGTGATATAGGGGTCGTCAGGTCGCCTAGCTCTACTCAAATATTTAAAATTTTTATTTAAATAATATCGGAAAAATATCTGCAATAAATATTGAAGTCATTTTTGGGAAGAATAGTTATTCTTCTTTCTTGTATTTCTAGTTCTCATCTTTTCTAATTTGTTTTATGCGTTGTGTAAAATTCATAAGGATTATGTACTGTTGCATTTATTGTTTCAGTGCAGTTAGAAGAAATATTCCGCGGCACAAATAACGTGTCGAATAGGGAATTATTTGCGGCTATAAAAAGAGTTCAAAAAACTACTAAAGGTCACTAAACCATAAATTTGAGTAATATTGCAGTTTTTCCTTCACATAAAAAAAAATCATATTACACATATGAGTAATTGAACAACAAATAATCAAACACTATTGAAAAAGACATTATTACATTCAGGATTTTTTCCGATTTTTTTTTTGTTTTTAATTGTGTTTGTAACACATTAAAAATATTATGTGTAAAGATATATTTCAGTTTTGCAACAAAATTTAATTGTATAAATATTATTATTATTTTCAGAAACCTTATACAGCCTCAACATTATTAATTTACCTCAATTGAAGGACTGAGTCCAATAATAGATTATTCAGTTTTATTTCAAAATCTAAAATACTGTGGTGTAATAACGGTGGTGCTGGAATAGCTTGCGAACTATCTTACTAAAGGCACTTTGGCAGAAATTGGAGAGCGTGCTGTCATATGTCCGTTTTTTTTCATTTATTTATTGTTTTTTGTGTAATTTCATTCTTTAAAACCCTCAACTAGTAATTGTGTTTATCCCTGCTGGCTTGCCTATAAAATAAATAAATTAAGGAATTGAAATGTACACTTATGTTAGTTCTAAGTTTTCGCTATATATTGTATTTTAAGACAGTTGTTTCGGTACACAAAACCTTCGTCAGATAATCGGTAACTAACAAATCAAATGTATAAACAAGGCATATATACCTTAAGTATTAGATAATTACACCCTAATTTATACCCTAAATACCACTATGGTGCCTAAACGGATTACTATAATTGATTTAAGTTTAACAATGGAGAACTGTTTAGATCAATTTGTTCATTTAGTAAACTACTTATATTTTTACGTTTGTTAATTACCATTATTTCTAAAAGATTTAATTTATGAGATTTATTTTCTACATATGAAATTTCGAAATTATCATCAAAAATATGATTTTCATTTAAAATATGAGAAGCATTCAAATCAAATTTGTTTTTAAGGTAATACCTTTTATGTTCTTTATTAATTTTAAAGGATATTTTTAAATCCGTATTCAACTTTTTTTGGAAATTTCTTTGGTCCTATTACCTGTATATGTAAGAATTTGTGCTAGTATTATCTTTTATAACTGGGTATGTTAAATTAATAGCTTTTTTATCAATAATTTTGTCAATTATATCTGGCTCATATCCATTATTAAGAGCTATTTGTTTAATAACTTTTGATTTGTGATAATTTTCTGTAGACATACAGTATGTTAAGTAAGAACGGGTCCACGATAATTCCTTTTTGATAGATATGATTATAGCAATTCAATAGAAAATTGAGAACCTTTGTCTACGACACATTTTAGTAAAAGTATCAGTCTATTCCGAACTTTCGTCAAAATCACGTAAAACCCAAAATGATTGCGCGTCGATTCGAGACAATATTTCTTTGTTCCCATCCAAAGGGGCCTCAAAATAACACATTCCGCGGCTGCTAAATATGTTCAAAAGTCAATATCGCTTGTAAAGAAGTGAGTAAATCATTTTAACGAGACGAAAAATGTCGTGGCTCCATAGGCAAAGTCACTCTGAAAGTTAAAAATCGTGTCTTTGTTTTCACGGTACCCGAAACTGAAGGAGCGTCAAAATTGCGAAAATCGGGTTTGATTGTGTCCCATGAGACCATTCGACAACATCTTCGGGCTCATGTTGTCAAATTCCGAAGCACATAGAAGAAACGTTTGCTGGACGAAAATCACGTCGCGAAGCGGCTCCCTTGGGCCCACCATAAGATACTAGAGTGGCCGGACGCCGGAAAATGTTCGGTATCTTGTGAAGAAAAGCTCAGAAGAAAGACGCTGAAGAATCCATAAAATCAGGAGTTTATTTATTAAATTGTGGATGTTGTAATAAAACCTACGTAGGACAAACTGGTAGATCTTTTTGAAACTTGGATTAGAGAACATAAACATAGTTATTTAAAAAACAAGAACAATTCACATTACGCAACCCATATAATAAACGAATCCCATAATTTTGATGATAAATTCAAAATCCTGCATCTAGAAAATAAATCTAAAAAATTAAATATGCTTGAATGTCTTGAAATTAACAAACGGAGAAACTCCAATCTATTATTAAACGAACAGGTAGACTTAAACCATTCACCCTTACTTAATCTTTATTAGTTCTCTGAAATAGTACCACAGATTTATATCTTTAAAATTACTTTGTCAGTAAATAATATAATAAAACGATTAACGTAATCTTATGCAATTAAGAGTAGTTTTAAGCACTATATAACCAGTATTATTACCAAATATTTTTCTTTCTAATTCACCTCTGAAGAAGCCATTATATGGTGAAACAATTGTCAAGTCATTTTAAATATATTGAAAATTAAAACATAGTGTTGTTTTTTATATAATTTTATTATGAATTTCCAACAAGAATCGGCTAACACAATCAAACACGCCCTTGAAGCTGATCATACTGTAATATTAGATAATCTAAGATTAATTAAAAATGTATCTGATAGGAGATTGTTGAAATCATACGAAAGTATGGAAATTATAAAATATAAAATTAGTTTAAATAAAGATAGAGGGCCTATTCCCCTCTACCGGTTACTTGACCGGAACTGATTGCCTCGCGTATGCCATTAGTTCCACCTGAGTAATTCAGGTGTTAGGCTAAGTATAAATAGGATAGATTTGTAGTTTAGCTTTAGTCAATCATCGCTCCTGATGAAGCTAACATGGTTATCGAAACTCGCGTCGAGTGCAAAAATAAAGTGTTTGGTGATATATACTGAGTAGTGTCAATGTACCAAAGATTCCACATTCTCAACATAGTTAAAAGATAAATCTCAAAAATTTAATTTTTTAAAAACAATATAAATTAAGGAACCTAAAAATATTGGTAATTTACTAAACGAACAAATTGATCTAAACACTTCCCCATTGTTAAACTTAAATTAATTTATGGTATCAACTATAATAATCCGTTTAGGTACCATAAGCGGATTTTAGGTATAAATTAGGGTGTAATTATGTAATATTTAAGGTATATATGACTTGTTTATACGTTTGATTTGTTAGTTACCGATTATCTGACGAAGGAACTGTGTACCGAGACAATTTCATCAAGTAACGGCCACTTCAAACATACATAAATTAAGGAAAATAAAGAGTGGTGTCAGCAGCTTTCATTTAAGGTATCATTACCTTTCCATCACAAGCGTCTAGGTGTCAAGGCTCATAAGTGCATTGCATTTAGACTAATTTAATAACGAGAATTGGAATTTACCTCTGCATTAGTTAATTCTAATATTAGGGAGAAAATATTCATATTTGATACAAAAAGTAGTGACATACAATACATATCCGTATCCAGTGAGTTTCTCCTGTGGGAAATTAGTTCCTAAACAAAATGCTGAAAAGTTATATGAGAGTGACATATCGATGAAACTGGAAATAGCTGTTAAGTAAATTTTTATTCATCCCTAATACACAAATCATATAGCAACCTAAAGAACTGCTGTTCTTATTTAAGTTTTCAATTTTGAGTTCTAAAAGCATATTTATTTTATAGATAAGTACATTTGTCATATAATATATATATATATATATATATATATATATATATATATATATATATATATATATATATATATATATATATATATAAACATAAACAAACTTAACTATAACACTGGGATTGCTTTTAAATTCTCAAGCTTTCGTCTGTGTTTACAAACTTCTTCAGGAGATCTGTAAGAGAGAAATCACCGATCGTGAGGATTAAATTATGTAGATTATATCAGTTTATGAACTTCGTTACTGTTTATAAACGTCTTTTTTTACGTACAAAATGTATCAGTGATTGCTCTCCAAAACATCGGCAAAAACATAAAGCTCCAACATGATAGCACACTACTTACATAGAATTTAACTGAAGATATTAAAGTCAATGAGGCCTTCAAAAAACATAATTAAAAATTTCAATCTAATAAATTCAATATTCTGACTATAACAGTTGAGTCTGTGAACCTGATTGTTATTTAATTCATATGTAACTTTTCCCTTATAATTTTGATTTTTGTGTTCTGTGTCTTATTTAGTATTTAAATCTAATGTATCCAATAAATGATGTAAGGAAAATTTTTTAAAAAATAAAAAAAAGATATGAAATTTGGGTAGACCGATGTAGGTATGGTACCGATGATCCACCGTTTTAGTACTTTTATCTGTCATTTAGTAAGATTGGTTTGTACAATTCTGATACGTTGTAAACAATCCATAACCTTAAAAATTTCAAATTTTAAAAAAACGACTTCTGTCAATTCAGATATCTATGATGGCACGCTTAAAATTTGTCTGTATAAAAATTAAATCTTGAATCATCTTACTAATTTTAAATAAATCTTAAAAAATTTAATATGTAAAATAGTGCCCTTTCATTGTCTTAGTGTGCTACCATGTTGGAGCTTCATGTTTTTACCGATGTCTTGGAAAGCAATCACTGATACATTTTGTAAGAAAAAAGACTTTTATAACAGTAACAAAGTTCATAAACTGATATAATTTACATAATTTAATCCTCAAGATCGGTGATTTCCCTCTTACAGATCTCCTGAAGAAGTTTGCAAACACAGACGAAAGCTTGTGAATTTAAAATAAAATTCAGTCGATGAAATAATGCAACAACTTTCATTTGCACTTTCAACCTAAAAAAGAGCAATCCCAGTGTTATAGTTAAGTTTGTTTGTTACCAGTAGCTCTTTTACTGTCCTTCAGTAAATATATATATATTTATATATATATATATATATATATATATATATATATATATATATATATATATATATATATATATGTATATATATATATATATATTTTTTTATGGGTCTAGCACACGTGCTGCAGGGAAGTCCCTAAAGCACTCCAGGAGCGGCACGAGTGCGGAAAAAGCGATTCACGTTGTTCTTGAATCGATGTAAATTGTACTCGGTGGGAAACACAGCGCTGGGCAAATTATTCCGAAGGGATGACGTTCTCCATAAAAAAGATTGCTTGAAAAGCGTTGTACGCGGAGTAACAAGCTGAACCTCATACGGATGCGAAGCACCAGCGCGACGTGTATTTCTAACATGCACCGCTTTGGGAGGAATTAAGCGGGCTACATCCTTCGAACACTTTCCATGAAAATACTTGTAGAACATACTCAAGTCGCCAACCGTTCTTCGATGTTCCAGCGAATCAAGGCCGCCGGTCAATTCCGGGTCCCCAATCAGACGGACCGCTCTTCTCTGAACAGAATCCAACAAATGCAGTGTATGTTTGGGAGCGGAGCCCCAAACGTGGGAGCAGTATTCCATAGTTGGTCGAATTTGAGCTTTGTAAAGAATTAACAGTTGCTGTGGGGTATAAAGCTTTCTGGTTCTAAATAATATTCCCAACTTTTGAGAAGCTCTCCTTGCTATGCCTGCAACATGTTCATGCCAAGACATATTTGCTCCCAAACTAACGCCCAACAAATTGAGCGACGATGCTAGGGGAATGGAGTGCCCCGACATAACTATGTCGGGTTCAGCAACGTTAACTTTTTTAGAAAAAACTACCACTTGGGTTTTTGTAGCGTTAAATTCCACTTAGTTATTGTCACCCCCAAGATAGAATTTCTTCCAGGTCTTTGTTAAGTTGAACGACCTCCTGCTGTCTGCGGATATTCGCCTGAGCAGCCGATGTCCGAGCGTTCAAGGTGAATGAAGAGACAAGCGTACTGTCATCTGCAAAGCTATAGATTGGATTCCCGGTCTTTTCCAGCAGATCGTTAATGTAAATGAGAAAGAGAGTAGGAGACAGTATGGAGCCCTGGGCACACCGGCGTTGATAGTGAGGGTGTTAGAAAGAAATCCGTCGATCGCCACTCGTAAAGAACGCTCTCTGAGGAAACATGAGAGCCACAAACAGAACCTTTCAGATATACCATAAGAGCGTAACTTAGCCAACAGTCCATCGTGCCAAACGCGGTCGAATGCCTTGGATGTGTCAAGAGCAACCGCTCGAGATTCTCTAAAGTGTTCAATTGCGTTGTTCCAAACATGTGTTACATAAGTCAGAAGATCTCCTATTGATCTTTGTTTACGAAAACCATATTGGTGTTCGCTAATAATATTGAATCGTTCAAGATATTTTAGAAGATGCTCATTGATAACCTTTTCCATGACTTTCGATATTATTGAAAGCAGTGCAACTGGTCGGTAGTTATTTGGCAAGGTCTTCTTACCTTTTATAGGTATCGGCTGAACCGTGGCACATTTCCAGCAGGACGGAAATATTCCCTTTCTGTAGGATAGGTTAAAAAGTCTACAAAAAACTGGTGTTAGTTCCCTTGCAACAGTTTTTGAGAACTATGGCAGGTATTCCGTCAGCGCCAGAAGCCTTCTTGGTGTCTAGCTTCATTAAAATACGCTTTATGATGCGCTGTCTGAAGACAACATCGGGCATCCTTGACTGCAATATGGGAATAGTAGTGGTGTTTTTCCTTGGAAATCGACAGTAGAATGTGAAGCAAAGAGTTCAGCCAACAAGTTCGCTCTCTCAACATATATATATATATATATATATATATATAATTATATATATATATATATATATATATATATATATGTTGCTGCATTTAACACCGATCCTTGAATTTAATTTTCAAACAGTGGTATTATTTTTGGTAACATAAGAATGCTGATTTTCTACTCTTTCCAATAATACCAAAAACATTTGGATTTCTAAAACGTATTACTGATTAAAACGGTTTTACTCAATGGAAACGTTTTTGCTCGCTCGGCAACAAATTGCGAGCTATTCATCCCTATAAAAACGCATGCAATTGCATTTTCCTATTATTCCTTCATCGGAACTTGAACCATCAAAATCTCTGCTATACCTGCTCAATAATTACCTCATTTGAAAATGGATACTACCCCGGAAGAAATGGCAGAAAGTCATTGCCCTATTGCAAGAAGGGCATAGCCAACATATAGTCGCTGCACAACTGCATCTGAGCTAATCAGCTATCTCCAGAGTCTACAGAGGTGATCAAGAGACTCTCGCCTTTACACGGAGACTAGGATCAGGAAGAAGGTGACCGTTTCATTATCAATACAACTCTAAGAAAATAGTCACGTTGAGGTCCAGCAGGAGTGCCGACAAGTTCGTGGTCGAGCTGTCAGTTATTGGACAGTCAGAAAAAGACTTAAAGAAGCTAGTCTAATTCGGAAGAGACCAGCTAACGGACCCAAATTGACAGCAGCCCATCGTCAAGCGCGACTCAGATTTGCCCGATAACATGTCGCCTGGCGAGCGCTATGCGCAGTGCTGTATTACTGAAGCGGTCGCCTACGGAGGAAGTTCTGCCATGGTGTGGGGAGGCATCTCACTGGATGCGAAAACCGATTTGGTTTTTGTGACTGATGAAACTCCTAGCTGTGGATTAATTTCTCACGGGCAAATCGAGGAGATCCTGCACGAACACATCGTTCCATACGCTGGGTTTGTTGGCGATAGCTTCGTGCTTGTGCCCGACAATTCGAAGCCACATGCTGCTGCCTCGGTGTAGCAATACCTGACAAAAGTGGCAATACCCACATTAGATTGGCCTGCGTGGAGTCCTGACCTCAGTCCAATCGAGCACATGTGTGATGAGCTCAAAAGAAGGGTTCGAGTCAGAAATTCCGAGTCCTTCATTACTTAAAATTTGCTATGGCGGAAAAGTGGGGAAGAATCCCACAGATAGTGGTGAAAAAGTACACCTCGTCCATGAAAAACCGGCTGGAAACAGTAATAAGGGCTAGGAGCTAATACAAAATATTGATTTTGGCTTTTATCAATAAATTTAATTGTTAAACTTAAAATTTGTTTAATTTTTTCTTTCTCTTACCCCTATTTTCAATCCTTGTTATCCTCGTTTCCTCTTTTAATAATTTTAATCAGTAAAAAGCATGAGTATGCTATAGAATTTAGTATCATTAGAAAGAGAATAGAACGGGCTTTCAAATGATGCTAAAATCCATAAAAATATAAATTCTAGGCTCTGTGTTAAATGAAGCCAAATAGTTTGAGTGGATTTGGCCACCAGTATATATTGAGTGGATGTTATTTAGAGCAAAAGAGATATTAATCCAAATCATCCAGAAATAATTTAAACCCTTTAACATTAGTGAAAACAATTAATATCCAAATTATAAACTAATAATATTAGCACAGCTTTAACCACTAGTGGATAAAGTTGTACTATTAATCAAATAACCTGTGCAGATTGCGGATTTTCAGTGAACAATCATAGAATTACTAGTACTAGATTTTAGGTAATAACAAACTATGATTATTTAAAGTAAGGCTATTTTTTCTAAACACAAACCACTATTTTTCATTAATTAAATAACTTAAAAATAAAGTGCTTTGCTGCACACTATTTTGCTTCGTTGGAGAACTAAGTAGTAGAAAACTAAGAAATATGTCTATCAGTCTAAAACAGAATCAGCAGGTTAGAGTATATGGCCATAAATATCAGCGCTTTGAATATCGGGAATGTGAAGATGTCAATTCACCACACAACTTGTTAAACTAAGATTTCGTTTTACGCAGGAATTAGAGTGTATAAGCTACTAGTCGGCTCTAGGTCCTACGAAGTATCTCCTTTTAAAGGCCTAGTGAGATTTACAGTGGGGTGCTGTTCATTCCAATAATGATTTATTTATTCTTTCAATGTTACTCAGGCGTTTCTTCCAAAAATATTTTGAGGATTTCTCCCTTTATCTCATCTAGACCAACTGCTTTTCCATCCTTCTGTAGTTGTATAGCATGAATAACTTCTCTTCTTGTTATTTCTGGCCCTATCTCATTATCTCTGTTTAGCTGTAAGTTTTCTGATCTATGTCCATTGAAAAGCTGTTTTATATATTGCTCTCATGTCTTTATTTTATCCTTAATATCCAGTATAATTTTATTGCTTCCATTTCTCATAACTGTTTTTTGTTGCTTTTTCCTCCCAATTCCTTTACCTCTTTATGTAGGTTGAATCTGTCATGTTTCTCTTGCAACTCCTTTATTTCTCGGCATTTCTCGTTTAAGCAGATTTCCTGTACTTCTCTATATTTTCGACCTATTACTCTGTTTAATTCGTTGTACTTTGAGATATCTTTTGTTTTCTGTAATCGTCTTTCGTCCATCAGATTTAGTATTTCTTCTGGCTTTCATGCCTGTTTTTTTTTCTATTTTCCGCTCGAACCACGTATTCCTTCTGTACCGCTATTAATTTATTCTTCATCTTAACCCATTGAGATTCGACACTTTGGTTTCCTATTCTTATTTGCTTCTTAAATTTCTCATCCATTCGGTTTAATATTTGTTTTCTAATATCAGGCTTTTTCAGTTTATTTGTATCTATTGGGTTCATTGTTTGTTTTTTGTTAATACGAGTTTCACCACCTCTGCCAGTTCACCGTAAAAACGGTCAACTTCTTTATCTGAGTTATCACATGTTGGAACACAAACCTGTATAATGTTCATTATTCTGTGAGTCGTTTGTAGTTGTACCATCATTATTCTGTCATTATAAGGTTAATCAGCGATCTGTTAATTTCAGGTGATATTACAATAGCAACTCCATATTGGTGTTGTGATCCTCCCGAATAATATACGAGGCTGGTTTGAAAAATCCGTGCAAAAATCAAAACTACTTATGTGTTTGGGGTAGACCTTTTTTATTTTTCGACATAGTCTCCTTTTAGGCTTATACACTTCGTCCAACGATGTTCTAGTTTGTTGATCCCTTCCGAATAATAGGATTTGTCCAAGTCTGCAAAATATCCATTAGTGTCTGCAATCACCTCCTCGTTTGAATAAAATCTTTGTCCCGCCAGCCATTTCTTCAAATTGGGGAACAAATAGTAGTCCGAGGGAGCCAAGTCTGGAGAATAGGGGGATCTGAAACGAGTTGGAATCCTATTTCCATTAATTTTGCGACCACAACTGCTGAGGTGTGTGCTGGTGCGTTGTCGTGATGGAAAAGGACTTTCTTGTGGGCCAATCGCGGGCGTTTTTCTTGCAGCTCGGTTTTCAAACGGTCCAATAACGATGAACAATATTCACCTGTAATAGTTTTACCCTTTTCCAGATAGTCGATGAGGATTATCCCTTGCGAATCCCAAAAGACAGTCGCCATAACCTTTCCGGCCGAAGAAACGGTCTTCTCCTTTTTTGGTGCAGATTCCCCCTTGGTAACCCATTATTTAGATTGTTGTTTGGTCTCAGGAGTATAGTAATGTATCCATGTTTCATCCACAGTAACGAAACGATGCTTAAAGTCCTCCGGATTCTTCTGGAACAGCTGTAAACCATCCTTGCAACACTTCACACGATTCCGTTTTTGGTCAAGCGTGAGCAATCGCGGCACCCATCTTGCGGATAGCTTTCTCATGTCCAAATGTTTATGCAAAATATTATGTACCCATTCAGTCGAGATGCCCACAGCACTAGCAATCTCACGCACCTTAACTCTTCTGTCATCCATCACCATATCATGGATTTGATCAATGATTTCTGGAATCGTAACCTCCACAGGCCGTCCAGAACGTTCAGCGTCACTTGTGCTCATATGGCCAGTCCGAAAATTTTGAAACGACTTATAAACTGTGCTCATATGGCCAGTCCGAAAATTTTGAAACGACTTATAAACTGTTCTAATCGAAGGTGCAGAGTCACCATAATGTTTATCAAGCTTCTCTTTAGTCTCCTGAGGCGTTTTGCCTTTCATAAAGTAATGTTTAATCACCACCACCACGAAAATTCCTTTTCGTCCATTTCTTGAAAATCACTCGACTTCCTTGATTCACACGAATGCCAAACACAAAGAAATAGACCAATATGGCTGAAACTTGGTGTGCGTTCATTCAAGAGATGCTACTAACTAAACATGACCTCGATACGCGCCGGTGGTGCCATCTCTCGGACTTTGCACGGACTTTTCAAACCAGCCTCGTATATGTCCTCTCTCAATCCTTTGCTGACCAGTGCCAGTCTATCTAACCTCGCTCCCTTTCAACATTGACAAGGTTTCCAGTCATGTATAGTGTTTGAATATTCCATGCAGCTATGCAAACTGATCTGTTAAACAAGTGTGTTATGTTATCAAGGTTTTCCATGGCAGACGACGGGGATATTCTTAGCACCCTCTCCTCACTTAAGAAGTGCCCCGGACTGAGGGTCACAATTTTTGTATTTTCGTCACCCATAGAGATTTTTTGGAAGTATTAGTACTGTAGTTTTTCCGTTTGCTTTCTGTACCGCAGCATCATAGCTGGTGGAATTAAGAAGCGATTGCCGCCTAGGAATATCTAGTGTCAGGCCCTTAGGGAACTATTTTTTTCGATTGTTTTAATCTAGTACTGACATAGCTGCTTCCCAACGCCAGGGAGCATGTAAAGAAAGGAAAAAGAAAAGAGAGAAAGGTCTAGGATTCTGTTCTGGTATATACTAGCAGCTAATTACCTTAAAAATTTGCTTTTATGTTATAGTTTAATAAAAATAGAACAGACGAACTTATTTGCTGAAAGCCTAAATATAAATTAAATGAAAAGTTCTACCGAAATTCCTCTATAGAAAAGAAATCTTTCACAAGTTGTTATATTTTTACCCTAGAACGATTGAGCAATTTTCACTTGATTTCTACACTTCTCGGGGATTATCCAACCTTTTCAAACATTTGAAATAAAGACAGTATATAGGAAAAAGGGTGCGTATCTATGGAAAAAGTATATTTTATTCGTTTTATATTTCCTTTCATGTATAAGTATTTATTTTTGTCCCAGTGGTGGTGCCATAGCCAGTTACATTCTCTAAGTAACTGTGACTTTAAAACTGTTTTAATTTGAAAACTAACAGCAAAAACTATAGAAATTAGCTGTTCAGAAGACTTTTGTTTTTGGCAATGAAATATCTTGTATTACAAATATCACCAAACAAAAGTTTTTTAGAAAAAAATTTGATATATAAATCGAGGGTGCAGGCTCTGAAAGAGTTTTTAACACGGTATTTTATTTTCATCGACCGTATAACTTTAGATCACTTACTGATGCTTTTGTCGATTTTAACCAATACTTGCAAAAATAGACTTGTTTTAAAGTTAGATCTTTTTAGTGAATCAGGCAGGTATATATATATATATATATATATATATATATATATATATATATAGATATATATATATATATATATATATATATATATATATATATATATATATATATATATATATATATATATATATATATAAAGTCCGTTTATAACGAACTCCAAAAAATCACTAAAAATGGTTCACTATATCCGAAGTTCGTTACAAACAGTAAACCAAATCTAATATCATTTTCACTACTTTTTTATTTAGATTAGGCACTAATGCTTAGAAAAATAAATAATAATAATTATTAATTAAAAGAAAACGTTCAAAGGAAAATAAAACAAGTCACACTAAAGTTATTATTATGTGTGTTGGTACATATAAAAGTATAAACGAAAACATTAAAATACGTAGGTTGTACCATACAATAAAATCAGTAATTTTCGTTTGTACAATTTTAGTTGAAAAAGAAATAGTGTTTATATAATTGTCAAGATCACAAAAACTACTCGATATATGTTCAGAAAATTCCCGAGATTCCAAAAAATTGCTAGTTTCAGTTATTTCATGTGTAGATTTCTTATGTATATATATATATATATATATATATATATATATATACATATATATATATATATATATATATATATATATATATATATATATATATATACAACTAGATGGCTTATCTGACACATTCCAATCTACGGCTAATCGCACCACAAGAAAATACAAGTATCATTCATCCCTTTCATATGGAACTACACCAAGAACTTCAAGACCGTGATTTTGAACGACGAATAAACTTTTGTACCACCATGAATGGAGCAATAGAGGCCGATCCAAACTTTTATCCAAAATAATGTTTTCTGAAGAAGTTACTTTTTGCAGTAATGGAGCAGATAACAGCCATAACATGCATTATTATTCAACAGTTAATCTATTTTGGGTCCGGGAAGTTCAAAACCAAAACCATTGGTCGCTTAATGTATAGTGTGGAATATTAAATTTTCGAATTATTGGTCTATATTTTTTCCACGAACCTCTTAACGGGCCTAGATATCTAAATTTTTTGCAAAACGAATTACCCCAGCTTCTTGAAGAAGTTGATAACTTTGAAAGGGAACACATGTGGATTCAACAAGAAGGAGCTCCTGCTGATTACCACCGGGAAGTTCGGGAATTTTTAAACGATCGTTACCCACAAAAATGGATCGGTAGTGCTGGATTCGTTCAGTGGCCCCCTCGATCATGTGACTTAACACCTTTAGACTTCGTTTTGTGGGGCTCCATTAAAGATCGTGTTTATGTGAATCCCCCTGCAACACCAGTAGGTATGGAAAATAGAATACGATATGCGTGCAGGACAATAACACCCTTTATGCTAAGGAAAGTGAAGGAAAATATAGTAAAACGACTAAACATGTGTATTCAAGTAGACGGGCATATTATTAAACATTTATTACGTCATAATAATTAATCATTAGATAAGTTAAACTATATTAAAATTATTATTAACTATTTGTTTATGTTTTCACAATAGCGTAAGTGTATTAAAAACAAGGGTAAAAATTGAAAAATTCAAAATAAATCGAAAACTATTAGAAATAGGTACATGCCATACTTAATAAAAGTTGGAAGGTTTTGTAAAATCTATCAGAAAAAATAATAATATATAGGAGGTGCCATTTAAAAAATTTGAGATTTTTCAATTTAAAATACTCGAAATGCATAAATTTATTTTGTACACCCTGTAGCATCTAACTCAAATTTCTTTGCATATATATTTTTTCTCATCTCTATAGAACGCTCATACCAATTATGAGTATTCCACCTTCAGAAATAATGGCGCTACTGGCAATTTTTTATAAAACTGAAAACTAGTATTTTTTTTAAAAAAAATTGAAATATTAGAAAAACTACTAGGTTTAGGTATATAACATTATTAATAAAAAAAGTTATAAAATTTTAGGCAGAATTTAAAAATAAATTAGAAAATAGGATGTTCCATTTAAAAAAACATATTTTATATTTGCCACACTTTTTTGAAGTACCCTGTATACTCAAAAATAATTTTAAAATATGCACCTTAACATTCCCTAAAACTATTGTATTTAACATCTGTTCGTCATTCCCGAAATAAATCAGATAATAAACTTTACTCTGACGGGGCGGCCTTGATTCTCTGGAACATCGAAGAACGGTTGGCGACTTGAGTCTGTTCTATAAGTATTTTCATGGAAAGTGTTCGAAGGATATAGCCCACTTAATTCCTCCGAGAGCGGTGCATGTTAGAAATACACGTCGCGCTAATACTTCACATCCGTATGAGGTTCAGCTTATTACTCCGAGTACAACGCTTTTCAAGCAGTCTTTTATATGGAAAACATCATCCCTTTGGAATAATTTGTCCAGGGCTGTGTTTCCCACCAAGTACAATTTACAGCGATTCAAGAACAACGTGAATCTTTTTTTTCCGCACACATGCCGCTCCTGGAGCGCTTTAGAGAGTTCCCTGCAGCACGTGTATATACATATATATATATATATATATATATATATATATATATATATATATATATATATATATATATATTTATATATATATATATATTATATATATATATATATATATATATATATATATATATATATATATATATATATATATATATATATATATATTATATATATATATATATATATATATATATATATATATATATATATATATATATATATATATATATATATATATATATGTATATATATATATATATATATATATATATATATATATATATGTAGATATATATATATATATATATATATATATATATATATATATATATATATGTATATATGAAAAAATTGAGATATTTAAATACATTATAATGTTATTTTAATTTTCTAAACGTATAAGAATATTTAAAATATAATTTAACTAAGAAACTAGAACTTCTAGATTATATGACAACTAGATCTGGTTTAAATCTTAAACTTTACTTATAAATCTGCTTTAAAGAGCGACTTTGTTAAACTGTTCTTGCTCGAAATTAAAGAAAAAAATTGTACAAACATTAGCAGTCAGACTTATTAAAAGAGCTTAAAATTAAAAAAGTTGACTGCGACTTTAATCTTCTAGTCGGCCAATTTTTATGATATTATTTTGTGTCATGGATAATACCAGCTACTATACTAAATTTAAAATTAACTTGAAAGTTATGCTTTTTAATAGGAATTATTATTTTATTTATATTTATAACCCAGAACACTCACAGTGGGACATGCACTATCATGCTTCGGTAAACAGGTATCAGGATAATGTTTTAAGGGCTAAATGTGGTATAAACTACCTTCAGCTTGATTGCTTTCTCTGTTATTAACGTAACTCTTCAAAGTCGGAAAAATATTACCTCAGAAGTTTGAAACATTAAAAATGACATATGTCACATTTTTCAGTTCCCCGTGTGCGTGGGTGAGTGTGGATGTGTGTAAGGGTGTGAGTGTATGCGCGTGTGGATGTGTAGGTTTTGGCATTGGCTATAGCCAATCAAAGTACGCGTGAGATACACTAGAAAATAGATAGAAGCAAAATAAAATTTTTAAACAAAAAATTATAAAAAAATAGCTGCGTTCTACAATCCCATAACCAAAAGTTTTGTGATATCTATAATATATATAAATGCAACGTTTCTCTGTCTGTCTGTCTGTCTGTCCGTCCGTCTGTCTGTCTGTCTATCCGTTAGTGCGCTTATCACTGGAGAACCACTTATCCGATTTACGTACTTTTTTTTTTAAACATAGGTACGATAGGTAGTATAAGGAATGAGCAGTGACGATAATAGGGAATGAAGTCGGAAAAAAGTTTGTCGCTAGTGCGTTCCTTTGCAATACACAGTCTAAACCATTAAATATAGAACAATATTATGTAGCAGAGAATATCTATAATCTATATGCTATAATATATATAAAATGCAATGTCTCTCTGTCTGTCTGTCTGTCTATTAGGGCGTTTATCACGCGAGACCCACTTATACGATTTACGTGTCTTTTTTTAAATTCATACATATATTCTTTGGCTAGGTTATATAATAATAATAATAATCTATATCTATAATATACATAAAATGCAACGTCTCTCTGTCTGTCTGTTTGTCCGTTAGTGCGCTTATCCCTCGAGAACCACTTATCCGATTTACGTGATTTTTTTAAATTCATATATATGTTCTCTGACCAGGTTATAGATATATATTTATTACATCCAAAATATATATAAAATGCAACGTATCTCTGTCTGTCCGTCTGTCTGTCTGTCCGTTAGTGAGCTTATTACTGGAGGACTACTTATCCGATTTACGTGCTTATTTTTTTTTAAACATACATATGTTCTCTGGCCAGGTTATAGGCTATATTTTATTACGTTAGGTAACATGAGGAATAAGCAGTGACGATAATAGTGAATCAAATCGGAAAATGTTTACCGCTAGCGCGTTCTCTTGCAATACACTGCCTAAACCACTAAATATGGAACAATATCTTGTAGCAAAGGATATCTAAAATACGTATAAAATGTAACGTCTCTTCGTCTGTTTGTCCGTTTGTGCGCTTAGCACTGGAGAACCACTTATCCGATTTACGTGCTTTTTTTTAAACATGCTAAACCATTAAATATGGAACAATATCATGTAGCAAAGAATACCTATAATATATATATATATATATATATATATATATATATATATATATATATATATATATAATGCAACGTATCTCTGTCTGTCTGTCAGTCTGTCCGTTAGTGCGCATATCAGTCGAGAACCACTATTCCGATTTACGTGCTTTTTTTTAAGCATACATATGTTCTCTGTCCAGATTATAGGATATAGTTTATTACGTTTGTACATATGTTCTATATAATTCGATATAAGCCTAGATAATGGGAGATAAGGTGAGATAATGGGAGATAAATATAAAAAATGGGAGATAAGGAGAAATAATGGGAGATAAGCAGAGATAAGCCTAGATAATGGGAGTTATGGTGAGATAATGGGAGATAAGGAGAAATATTACGAGATACGTCGAGATAAGCCTAGATAATGGGAGATAAGGTAAGATAATGGGAGATAAGGAGAAATAATGGGAGATAAGGAGAAATAATGGGAGATGAGCAGAGATAAGCCTAGATAATGTAAATTGTGTAAAGATAATGGGAGATAAGGAGAAATAATGGGAGATAAGGGGAAATAATGGCAGATATTTTATTACGTTAGGTAACATAAAGAATAAGCAGTGACGATAGTAGTGAATCAAGTCCACGCGAGCGGAGCCGCGGGCACGGCTATTTTAATATATATTTCTCTTCAGTTAGTTTCAAAATACTTAAGCGTCTCATTCAATATTTTAGATCTTACATTCTACTCATTGACTTTAAGACAGATGAGTCTCTACGAAATCATCTGAGATCATAAACGACTATCCACAAAGAATGTCGCCTTCCTCTCGTGTGAGCTAAAGGGTAATATGATACTTCATGGACGATGAGGGTAACATTTTTTTGATAATTAGTTGTGATCAAAAGGCTTTGCAATATCAATCAAAAATTCTCTCAATTGTTCGTTGATGCTAAAGATTGCTGCATGCTAAACCAATTCTTTAAATATTAAAATTAATTAAACTACACAGTTATGAAAAATAAACTTAAAACACTATTTTATTTTTTTCTATTTCTATTCGAGGTTGTGGACTAAACTAACCTGAAACGTGCATAAAATGGATCTTAAAGACCAGTTGGGCAAAATGTAATTTTCGATTAAATTATTTTTTATCAGTATGTTTCAAAACGTTATATTATCTGGATAATAAATGAATAAAAAATATATATCGTTTTTTACTACGAAATGAACAAAGACAGCAATATTCAAATTAGCGAAGTACCGATTTATCTAACAATAATTTTGAAGTGTTAATCATAAAATGGCGGAAAAGTGAGGTTAAAATAATTTTCATCCTTTCCAATTTCAAACTAATGGTTTTAAAACGTAGGGAAACAGTTGCTGACTTTTCAATAATGAAATAGCGGATAGTATTTCGAAAGACTATCAATACTAACGGCAAATTTTTATCAATTTCGAATGATTTTAAATCACATTTATTAATATAAAGGCCTTTGATAACTGGAAATGGGATAATGTGAAAATTTACTTGAGTAATAAAATAGGGTTAACTAACCTAGGTTCAATACCGTGTCTATGGTGCAAGTTATACCTTTCCGACGAGTATCGGCCATCGGAATTTATTATTGTCTAGAAGTAAAATGTTTGCATGGTACACACAACTCGTGAATTAATGGAGTTCGGTAAACATGATTATTAATCGCTTCCATTATACTTCCACTAAAAACTCCAATCTTGTTCTCTTAGATGGATAACTTAGTCCAACCAGAATACCATTTTGAGATGAAATCGTCGGATACTGCTACTTTTTTTAAAAAAAAAACTCATCTCGACGAGTACATTAGTGAAAAAATCATCCTCAAAAATGGAACAATTGGCCCGTTTTTGGATTCTTAGCGTATTTTGCAATTTTATCATAAATTATGAAAGGTAAACTAAAAATTATGACAGATTTTGATTCTAGAAAAAATAACCTGTGAAGTGCAAGTTGAACTTGCGCAATTAGTATTCCGTAAGTTGATTGCTTTTAAAATAAAAATTATTGTTACAGAGGTATAAAAATGATAAGTGACTTTACAAAACATATCCCAAATGACTTTTCAACAAATTTTGTTTCCGATCTTTATTGCAAACTGATGACCTTGAAATGTTTGTTTTTTTTTATATCCCAGAAAAATTATTAAAGCTAATGTACTCGTGATAATTTTCGTTCAACTACATCCTGTGGAGAATATTCCAGAATTTTTTCGTCATTACTTTTCGAGATAAGGGTGGGGGACAGAGATTTTTCGCAATTTTTTAAAAATAATACAAAGAAAAGTGTACGCAAGTATTGCATTATATATATTTTTTAACTCGTATTTTTACAAGCTTTCATTTGACACCCCACTCGATGACCTAGTAAAAAAAAATTTCGCTTCCGATTTCACCCCCCAAAGATCAAAAATTTAATTTTCAAAACTACACGGCTCTGGTGAGGCCATCAATTCCTATATTAGTACCAAATTTCACTTTCTATCTCAAATAGTTTCAGAGAAAATCGGGTGTGACAGACGGAGGGACACCCAAGTGATCTTATAAGTGTTCTATATGGAACACACAAAATTTAAGGAGCCATGAATATCATTTGGACCTTCTGGTCAGGAGAAATTGGCCGCTTTTGACGTTTCTTATTTCTTTTGTCATTTTTTAGGATTACATAGGTGTACTTGCAAACTGTAAGCTTATTTTTAGTGTTCCGTACGGAACACTTATAAGATCACTTCGGTGTCTGTCTGTCTGTCTGTCCGTCTGTCTGTCTGTCACACCCGATTTTCTCCGAAACTATTTGACATACAAAGGTGAAATTTGGTAATAATATAGGAATTGATGGCCTCATCAGAGCGATGTTGTTTTGAGAGTTAAATTTTGACTTAAGGGGTTAGTTTTGAGGGGTGAAGTCGGAAGTGGAAAAAAAAAATTTACTAGGTCATCGAGTGTGGTGTCAAATTAAAGCTTGTGAAAACCCGAGTAAAAAATATATATATAATGTTATATTTGCGCGCACTTTTCTTTGAATTATTTTTAAAAATTCGCGAAAAATCGCTGTCCCGCGCCTTATCTCGAAAAGTACTTATCAAAAAATTTCGAAAAAATTCTGGAATATTCTCCACGGGATGTAGATTGAACGAAAATTATCACGAGTGCATTACCTTTAATAATTTATCTGGTATATAAAAAAAAAAATTCAAGGTCATCAGATTTCAGTAAAGATTGGAAACGAACTTTGTTGAAAACTCATTTGGGGTGTATTTTGTGAAGTCACTGATCATTTTATACCTCTGTGACAAAATTTTTTATTTTAAAAGCAATCAACGTACGGAACACTAATTGCGCAAGTTCAACTTGCGCTTGACCAGTTACTTTTAGTTAACTCTGGAAATTTGTTCCATGGCCATTATCCAAACATAATTTTAACCATTTTTTACATATTAAATATATTTTTTACTTCTCATAATATTGATAAATTTTACCTCACATTGTTTTCATCTAACGAATCAGTATACTACTACCTTACCTAAATATCAGAAATGTTCCTTAGTCCCTAAACTTTCATTTGAGGTATTTAAAAACGCATTTAAACAATTTAGGCCCGAGAAATTGGCCATTTTATTCTCTTTAATTTGTTTAATGCAAATTTACGATTTTTTTTTAAATTATTTTTTCTTGAGTTTTATAATATTTTCAGTAACCAAAGTTATTTTTTATTATTATACACAGGTTACTGTACATGTTGAGTGATATGAAAATATAATAATTAAATTAATAAAAATTATAAAGTTACTGCACAAAATAATAATTTTAGTGATAATTTAACTAGTTAAACTAATTTAAAAAAAAAGAAATCGTAAATTTGCATTAAAAAAAATTGCCAATTTCTCGGGTCTAAATTGTTTAAATGAGTTGTTAAGTACCTCAAATGAAAGCTTAGAGACCAAGGAACATTTTCTGATGTTTTAGGTAAGGTAGTAATATACTGAAAAAAGTTATTTAAAAAATTCGTCAGAGGAAAAAAACGTGAATGGGTAAAATTTATCAATATTATCAGTGAAAAATATATCTAATATGTAAAAAATGGCTAAAATTATATTTGAATCAGTTAAAGTAATGTCCATGGAACATATTTCCAGAGTTAACTAAGAAAAATTAGCTTACAGTTTGCAAGTACACCTACACGTACTTAATTATAAAAAAAAAAAAACCGGTCAAGTGCAAGTTGAACTTGCACAATTAGTGTTCCGTACGTTGATTGTTTTTAAAATAAAAATTTTTGTTAGGGTGGTATAAAATGATCAGTGACTTCACAAAACACACCCCAAATGAGTTTTCAACAAAGTATGTTTCCAATCTTTACTGAAAACTGGTGACCTTGAAATTTTGTTTTTTTTTTATATACCAAATAAATTATTAAAGGTAATGCAATGCAATTTTCGTTCAATCTATACCCCGTGGAGAATATTCCAGAATTTTTTCAAAATTTTTTGATCAGTACTTTTCGAGATAAGGTAGGGGACAGCGATTATTTAAAAGTAATACGAAGAAAAGTGTGTGCAAATATTACATTATATATATATATATATATATATATATATATTTTACTCGTGTTTCCACAAGCTTTCATTTGACACCACACTCGATGACCTAGTAAAAAAATTTTTTTTTCACTTCCGATTTCACCCCTCAAAACGAACCCCTTAAGTCAAAATTTATGTTACGGTGGTATAAAATGATCAGTGACTTCACAAAATACACCCCAAATGAGTCTTCAACAAAGTTTGTTTCCAATCTTTACTGAAATCTGATGACCTTGAAATTTTTGTTTTTTTTTATATACCATATAAATTATTAAAGGTAATGCACTCGTGATAATTTTCGTTCAATCTACACCCCGTGGAGAATATTCCAGAATTTTTTTCGAAATTTTTTGATAAGTACTTTTCGAGATAAGGCCCGGGACAGCGATTTTTCGCGTATTTTTAAAAATAATACAAAGAAAAGTGCGCGCAAGTATAATATTATATATATATTTTTTACTCGTGTTTTCACAAGCTTTCATTTGACACCACACTCGATGACCTAGTAAAATTTTTTTTTTTTTCACTTCCGACTTCACCCCCCAAAACTAACCCCTTAAGTCAAAATTTAATTCTCAAAACTACATGGCTCTGATGAGGCCATCAATTCCTATATTATTACCAAATTTCACCTTTCTATGTCAAATAGTTTCGGAGAAAATCGGTGTGACAGACAGATAGACAGACAGACAGACAGACAGACAGACAGACAGACACCGAAGTGATCTTATAAGTGTTCCGTACGGAACACTAAAAATGACGAAAGAAAGAAAAAAAAACGATAAAAACGGCCAATTTCCCTGGACCAGAAGGTTTAAATGACATCCATAGTCCTTTATATTTTTCTTTTTTTTATCTAGAATCAAAATCTGTCAGACTTTTTAGTTTATCTTTCATAAATTGATGATAAAATTGCAAAAATACGCTAAAAAAACAAAAAACGGGCCAATTCTCCCATTTTGAGAGTGTTGCCCCAATTTTTTAGCGGTAGCAATATTTTTTCCTTAATGTACCTGTCCAGACGAGTATTTTTTTAAAAAATGTAGCAGTGTCTGACGATTTCTGTTTTTGGTCTGTTTTGGACGTATTCTAACTCAACTAATTATTGGAAAAATGTTAATATAGTCGATTTGACAATTTTAGTCGAGGACTTTCAAAAGGGACTTTCAAAACTAAATTTCTTACTAGAATTAATCCAATTCACAAAACTTTTTAGGTGTCCTCTTACTGCTACAAACTTTAGTGGTTTTCAAAATTAACTGCAAAACATCGCTGCTAATTGTTAATTTTTTAACTTTTACTGAAAATATCACTTTATTTACTATAAAATTGAAAGATTTTGCTCTAGATATCAAGCAATAATTGTTAGGCACTAAATGTATGTATACCCTATATTCTTTTTCCTATGCTGTTTATACTCTACTCAAAGTAAACTAATGTAAATTCTGGAAAGACACTCGAAGCTAATTTGCTTAATAATATTTCCGCGCAAAATGCAGATATAATTTAAAGCAAACCAGGTCATGTTTGCCAAATTCTGTCAACTCTTGTGAAAACTAGGCGATATTTTACTATTTCTGCTTAAAATATGTTAATTTTGTCACATAAATTATAACTTTAAGTTAATAAATATTGTAAATAACACGATATATAACTAACTAAAAAATTAAGTTGTACAAAACTAGCTCGGAATATGAGTTAGCGCAAAGTCCGTTACACTTTGCAATTTTGTTTTAGTTGTGGTAAATTACCCTAATTATTTATGTGAGTCTTCATGAATAGGATTAACGGAAACTTTGTTAAAATATTCTTAACTGGATATCAGAATCATTTATTTATAAATATTAACAGCCATGTTGTACCTAGCCAGTCAAACCGGTGTAAGTGAGTTATAAGAAAACTCTTAATGCATTCTTTTGTATAACATTTTAACTTTTAAAAACTAACCTAAACTAAGTTGGACAAATCTTACACGTATCTGGAATATTCTTCATAACTTGGTATGAATTTCAACCCTAAGGTCCTGTAAAATGTCTCGTTGTACTTTATCCTTATACAGGATGCAACTACAACAGAGACCGCTACAGTTACTATTCTATCTAAGTGACTATCTTTAACCGCGGAGTGTCTGGAATAGGGGCAATTTAATTTAAGCTCTTTCCGGGACATCCGCAGAAACAACCATCTTCGACGCTGCCTGAAACTAGACTGTCCCCACGCCCGTCACATCGCGCTTCTCACTCTATTCCCTTCGCGTCGTCATGGCAACTTTTCACAATATAATACCGGCCGGCTAATGAGCACCAAAAATAAGTAAAACATCCAATGTTGGCTAAATCTGTAACAGGCCGTATACAAGGTCAACTATAAATCTAATTCTCTAAATACTTTTAACTTTAGAATAGAATAACAAACAAATAAAAATATGGAAAATGTCGATTATTAAACCGATAAAAGTACATAATTACATGGTAAAATTTTTTACTTTTGTCTGGTTCCGAGGTCGTAGTGAATGATGGCATTTTTTTGAAGAAAACAAATCCGTTAACGAAATTGCTTTATCATCTCGTTTTTCAGAGCTTCAACGACTGTAATCACGAAAACAGAAACAATGTTCTGAGGGTACTTTGTACTCTACAGTATATACAAATTAGAGGTAGTAATCTATATCAGTTATTAATATAATAGAGAAGTAAAGAGTGTATATTTGTTCATTTGTTCGAGGTAATCTCTGAATCAATCAATCCAAATTAATTTTGTTTTTACTGGTACGTATCCTGAACTTTTGGGGTGAACATAAACTACATTTGATAAGGTTGTGACAAAAGGGAGCTAGTGCGGTGGGGAAAGAAATTACCACGAGCTAGCACAGGGTGGCTCGCTCGTGTGAGACGGCATCGCATTCTGGACGATAGACATACCAGCGCTAGCAGGGTGTTGTGTTTGTCTTGCACTTGCAGACCGAGTCTATAATTTGATTTTCTCGAAATTTTGTGACACGATGTTATGTTTTTGAAGGCGAAGAGGTTCGCTGTTTTTTTATTCGTAGTTTTAAGATTCTTTCATTCTTTTTGTAGGCACATTGCAGGTACTTTGTTGATGTCAATAGGTACCAGATAACAATAAAAACTTTTATTTACATTTTTTTGTTGTTATTAGTGTATTTTTATTCAATAAGTACCTAATAGTGTGAAATTCATTTAGGCAGCGAATATTATTTTAAAATTAATTCTTTCATTCGTTTTGTAGGCCTATTGTAGGCATTTTGTTGGTGTCAATAGGTACCAAATAACAATAAAAACATTTATTTATTGTTATTAGTGTATTTTTGCTCAGTAAGTACCTAGACGTGTTAGATTCATTTAGGCAACGAATATTATTTTAAATTTAATAGTATGCAATAAGACTGAGGCGGTACTGGATTCGTAGTATAGTTTCGGCTTATGGTATAGATCAGGGATGTCAAAGATACGGCCCGCGGGCCGCATCCGGTCCCCGGGACGTATCAATAAGGCCCGCGATCGCAATGTGTCACACAGAAAGAAGAATATTATATACTATATAATTAAATAAATAAAATGTTATAATAATTCAGTACATTTTTTTAATTTGAATCTGGCCCGCCTACACATTCTAAATTTAATATATGGCCCTCTGCAAAATTGAGTTTGACACCTCTGGTATAGATGTTCTCGAGTTCAATCTCCGGCAAGTCAGTATACTTTATTAATTTATTTATGTATATTTGGTATGGCCACATATGTATAGGTAGTAGTTATTACAGAAATGAAATAAAGTCGGTGGCAACTACCGCCTTGTCTAAAAAGATACAGTGAAATACAAATGTATGTTTCGGCAATTGAACAACGTTGACGAATATCACGATATCTTCGCCGATATCGCTTGATATAGAAAAGATTTAAATCCCTATTGACGCAGGAAGGTAAACGATAAAAAAAAAGATAATATTGAAAATTTATTTCATATAAAATAAAATTTTCCCAGGAGGGACTAAATTGAAAATGTAACTTTTTTAAAAAAGATTTTCCTCGATAAATTTTTAAAAAGCTGCTTTTTAAAACTTGAAATTATTTTTGATGAATTCAATGTCATTATTCTATGTAATGATATGGACCCCGTGCTTCGAATCCAAGATACACCTTGTCTGGAAATTTCTTCGTGAATTTATACCACTTTTTCAGTTCAATATTTCAAAAACAATTGAATCTTGTTACACCTGACAAAGGATTTTCTAAGACTTTTAGTGGAATTCAAATATCCCACCAGAAGTTCGATTTCAAAAGGTGGTAAACTTACAAGATTTTAGGACACCCTGTACAAATAAAAATGTAATAAAATAGAAATTTTCTAATAGCAATAAACTATTGAATTTAACGAGAAATCAAGGTTAATGGAATTATACCATCGTTATTACCTACGATTGCACAATACATTTTTAGTGATCTTTGCTTACCGAATTCTATTTCAGAGTGGAGAGATCTTTGGACGTTTTGCCTACGTTTACACCAAGCATCGTCAGAGATCTTTACTCTTCAATATTAGAACATAGAATATAGTGTCGTAATTTTAGAGGATAAAGATCCCTAAAAATCTTCTATGCAATTATAGGAGTAACGTCAAAAATTTACCCTAATTTGATACTGCATAATCCCAAGAATTTATCATCTAACCGAAAGTTGGCACGGACAGCTTCCGTGGCTTATTATTATATTTCACTTTTTTTCTATCTTCCCCTGGGTTATGCGAAAAATCTTTTAAAATTAAAGCAATAAAACTTTACTTCGTCTTGAAAAATAATAAAAAAAAAGCTAAAAGTTGAAACAAAGTACGCATTCTTATATATTTTTTGTTTTTACTTGAACGGAATTTCAGTAATTTCCATTAAATGATCACCAAGCCTTGTTTTTAGCCGTAATTTTACAACAAAAATTTCCAAATCAATATTTTAAAACGAAAAAAACCCAGTAAAATATATTTTCATAAAATAAATTGATGCGTAAAATAAGTGCTCAAAAGATTATTTTAAACTCAGTTCAAGACAATGGGGAACGGTAAAATTCTTTATGTTCATTAAATATATATATATATATATATATATATATATATATATATATATATATATATATATATATATATATATATATATATATATATATTTGAGAATAAAATTAACAAAATAACACATTTTGTTAATTTTATTTTCCACGAGATATTTGAGCCAAATTTAAAACACATTCACTACTATGTGACTTTTGAAAAGTATTTAATATGACACAATTTATTAACTTTTATCCGCTAAATGATGTGCAGGTATAGTGAGGTAGAATCAAGGACTTAGAATTGCATTTACAATCAATATTTACCTCAGAAACGTTTTTATATATATATATATATATATATATATATATATATATATATATATATATATATATATATATATATATATATATATATATATATATATATATATATATATATATATATATATATATATATATATATATATATATATATACATACATACATACATACATACATATATTTATATATATATATATTTATGCATACAGGGTGTTATCAAAATCTTTTTAATATATTCAAACCGGTATATTTATATGGAGAAAAATATTGATAAATAGTGCTCTTCGATGATAACACGTAAAACCAGCGTAAAGAGGTCTGAAACTTGTAAGCGCCTCCTCTGTCTATCTAACGATGAATTGAAAACTACTTATTGATACCTATTTTACTATCAAAATCAGTTTCATCATTTGCATACTTCTAAATCAGTAACAAATAAATTGTTTCTTCTTAACAATTAAAAATTTCACGTTACCGTTTTTATTTAATTAAATATACTGTAGCAAAAACTAATTAACGCTAATCTTCAGCAACATCAATGAATCACTTAAGGCACTTTTGACATTACCCATTTGCAACATTTTACAAGAAAACATTTATTCTTGCTAAATATTTCCAGACATAAACATATAAAACGTCTTTGACATTTCACCAATGGATGTTATGCGCGTCTGTCGTCTCTCTTTAATTTACTTAAAATTCCATCTCTCTCTCTTTCGTTCAGGAATTGCAACACTTATCTCAGCTGTACCAGTCGTGGCTAATTACTTTTTAAAATTACATGATCTATTATTGATTTATAAAATTTTGAACAGTGTCCAAATTTAATAAAAATAAGTATTAGGTGTCATTTACTTTAATATGTTGAACAATTTTCATAACACCCTGTATATGTTTTTTTTCCTCACGGCAACTATGAAGCCTAAGCTATGAATTCGATACGTCGATGACATATTCGTCGATAGAGACCAGCTTCTCAACTTCCTAGACCATCTAAACTCCATTCATCAAAGAATTAAATACACCTTATAATTGAAGCAAGACAACCAACTGCCCTTTTTAGACGTACATGTTACCAAAACTAAAGAAGGGCATTTGGAACACACGGTATACAGGAGACCAGGGCACGCAAGTAGATATCTGCGTGCTGAATCCCACCACCACCTCTCACATTTGCAGGCCGTGGCGAATACATTAGTTTTCAGGTCAATCTACCTCAGAGATAACTCTAAGAAACCAGAGGAGCTAGAAAAGATCACTACAGTCCTAAGACAAAATGGAAACAAACAACATACAATAAACATAAATACGAGGCTGGTTTGAAAAGTCCGTGCAAAAATAAAAACTACTTATGTGTTTTGGGGTAAACCTTTTTTATTTTTCGACATAGTCTCCTTTTAGGCTTATACACTTCGTCCAACTATGTTCTAGTTTGTTGATCCCTTCCGAATAATAGGATTTGTTCAAGTCTGCAAAATATCCATTAGGGTCTGCAATCACCTCCTCGTTTGAATAAAATCTTTGTCCCGCCAGCCAGTTCTTCAAATTGGGGAACAAATAGTAGTCCGAGGGAGCCAAGTCTGGAGAATAGGGGGGATGTGAAATGAGTTGAAATTCTATTTCCATTAATTTTGCGACCACAACTGCTGAGGTGTGTGCTGGTGCGTTGTCGTGATGGAAAAGGACTTTCTTGTGGGCCAATCGCGGGCGTTTTTCTTGCAGCTCGGTTTTCAAACGGTCCAATAACGATGAATAATATTCACCTGTAATAGTTTTACCCTTTTCCAGATAGTCGATGAGGATTATCCCTTGCGAATCCCAAAAGACAGTCGCCATAACCTTTCCGGCCGAAGGAACGGTCTTCGCCTTTTTTGGTGCAGATTCCCCCTTGGTAACCCATTGTTTAGATTGTTGTTTGGTCTCAGGAGTATAGTAATGTATCCATGTTTCATCCACAGTGACGAAACGACGCTTAAAGTCCTCCGGATTCTTCTGGAACAGCTGCAAACCATCCTTGCAACACTTCACACGATTCCGTTTTTGGTCAAGCCTGAGCAATCGCGGCACCCATCTTGCGGATAGCTTTCTCATGTCCAAATGTTTATGCAAAATATTATGTACCCGTTCAGTCGAGATGCCCACAGCACTAGCAATCTCACGCACCTTAACTCTTCTGTCATCCATCACCATATCATGGATTTGATCAATGATTTCTGGAGTCGTAACCTCCACAGGCCGTCCAGAACGTTCAGCGTCACTTGTGCCCATATGGCCAGTCCGAAAATTTTGAAACCACTTATAAACTGTTCTAATCGAAGGTGCAGAGTCACCATAATGTTTATCAAGCTTCTTTTTAGTCTCCTGAGGCATTTTGCCTTTCATAAACTAATGTTTAATCACCACACGAAATTCTTTTTCGTCCATTTCTTGAAAATCACTCGACTTCCTTGATTCACACGAATGCCAAACACAAAGAAATAGACCAATATGGCTGAAACTTGGTGTGCGTTCATTCAAGAGATGCTACTAACTAAACATGACCTCGATACGCGCCGGTGGTGCCATCTCTCGGACTTTGCACGGACTTTTCAAACCAGCCTCGTATAACTAGTTTTATAATTCCTCTAACTTAAAGTATAACATGTACCATAGAATGATCGAGAAATTGTCAAATAGACTGAAGACAATTATTATTTCTGGTTCTATACATTTTTTAAGATTAAAAAAAGTCGTTTTCGTTTCATGACAAAAATATGAACTGTCTATTTTATGAAAGCAAAATAAAAAGCAGCAGTAACCTTAAAAGAAAATAATCTTTTATGAACTCGTATAACTAGGAATAAAAATTTAAACAACTGTTTAAGATCACCACTTATGTTTAGTATATTAATGCTGACAATTGTTTCGACACACTGTGTCTTCTTCTGGAACAAGATGTAAATTAACTACAAAGTATGTTACAGAATATGTAATTTACCTAATTATAAGTACTAAATTCATTTACAATATTTACCTTAATACCTAGAACAAGTTAAATAAACGAGACCCCCCCCCATCTAATTGATCGTTGAGTATTAAACCTGAGGATTTTTTTTTTCTGGTTAATTTTCTACCTGTTCTAAACAATTCAGTAATTTCCCTTTCTTTCCATTATGCAAAATTTTAAAATCTTCATTGAACGTATGATTTTCATCTGTTAAATGTTTAGCGTAATGAGATCTGTTATTTTTCATTCTATAGCTTTGCTTATGTTCCTTTTTTTTATATAAAAAGATCTGCCTGTTTGTCCTATATAGGTTTTATTGCAAGTGCCACAGCATAATTCGTAAACGCCCGTTTTATTTTCTTTTTTTGTTTTACTTTTATTATTTTTAATATGTCGAGCTAATGTGTTATTGGTACGGAAAGCAATGTTTACAAAATTTTGAATTTTATTAGTCAATTTGCCAGTGTAAATGAGTGTATGAAACTTATCTTTCTTTAGTTGTTTATAGGGGTACACCAGTCTTATTGCTTGTTATTTCATTAAAATATTATCTACAAAGTCACTCTTGTACTCATTGTTTATAAAATTTTAGGCATTATTTTCAGCAATCAAATATGTCCCAAATGAAAGGTTTCGAGACAGTGATAATAAATATCGCAGAAAGTTTTTTTGCTAGTCTTCACGTATTGGGCAAAATACTGACAGGATTAAAATAGTTTATTTCGAGGAGAACTCTGATGTACAACTAGGAAGAAGTCTTTGGAAACTCTGGAATTTCTTTACAAAATCTGCAAATTCCCAAAGGCCTCAAAAGCTTTTGGAGGACAATAAATTTTTTGAAACTATACCCACAACTACCAAAATTTTCCTCACAGTTAGGTTTGTATACTGTACGCTTTAATTGACCAATATACCCTATGTTATGACAAAACCAAAGATACTACGTATAAAACCTTCGTCGCGTAATCATCTCTGCGAACCAATCTTTGATAGCGCTCAATGTTCGGATCCAATCTTCGTTAGGAGAAGAGACGAGTATTTAGAGGTTAAAATTAAAGTTGTTTCTTTTTATGACTATATTCCACTGAATTCTGGAAGTGTGAGCGAAGTTTTGGAAGTGAGATTTCATGTAGAACGCTGACATGGAAGTTGTCATTTCTTTACTTTGTTATTTTAGCATTAGCGGTTTTTTTTGTTGCAAAAACAAATTGGTTTATCTAAGAGATGGGAATATGAATAATTAAGCAATCTAGCAAGAAACTGTTTTCAAAGTTACTAATAGACTTTTCTATTTGATTCTGTCTGGGTGCACATACTACCAGCCGAATTTCTCAGCACTTTTTCTGATGGATGTAACCATATCTCTTACGAACTCTGATAAAAATTGTAATGTGTTATTGTTTTAATACTGGATCTTGTAGCAAAAATGAGTTTATTTGTTGATATTATATTTTGAGAGCTGGTTCATCGCCCTGGAGGTGCATATCCAGGTCATTAAGCTTGGTTGCTTGCTACCAAATATTTTCAAAGCTACTAAGGGATTTTTCTATTTGATCTAATCAAATGTGTACATACACCAGCTAAACTTTACTTAGACTTAGAATATTTTCTAAGCAGCTTCTCTGAGTGTGTTAATTGTGACTTTCAAAAGCTATGATCGAACTTGTAATTTGGATTTTTTTTTGCTAATAAAAATTTAGGAAGCAAGATATTGAAGATGAGTTAGCCCAACTTTTCTCAACCTTTCAGTATTTGTGACCCAATTTTGAAACATAATTTTCATCGCGGCTCCCCCCCCCCCCTCTCATACACTAACAATGCATGCAATAATAATGTATTTTCAGTATTTTGATGCTAAAGCTACACTATGACCTTAATTACAAACCTTACAAAGTACCAAGAGTAAGTAAGTAAATTTCTTCATATTTGGCAACACATATCTGCTGCGTTGACAAAACTAGAATCGATGCCCCTCTATTGCTCTCTGTCACGTCCACCATATCGGTAGCGAGAAGTTCCGAGTTGCCTCGAACATTCGGAAAGTCTGCCCAAAAGTGTATAAATGCTGCACTTCGTTCAATTACAGCCCGTCTCAGTCGAGTTGATCCTTCTACTGCTATCGGATTCATCGTGAATATGTATGTTGTAATTTACGTGTTAATTGAAATCCAAGGTATTAAGTATTCACGGCAGTAAATTTATACAGAATCATAGATACATTTTTAAGTGGGCGTAAGCGAGCATTAGACGATAGTGAAGCATCAACAAGTGGACAGAGGAGCGTGGTTCCGAAAATAAAATCAAGAAAATATTCTCAAGAATACTTAAATTTAGGGTTTACGAGTACTGAAGTAAATGAAAAAGAAAGGCACCTGTGTGTTATTTGCTCAAAATCTTGGCAGCAGACAGCATGAAACCAAATAAACTTAAACGACATTTGGAAACGCTCATAGTGAGTACCTTAACAAACCTCGAGAATTCTTCGAATTAAATTTAAAATCATTTTTCATCCCATCATGACCAATAGAACTTAAAGCAACATCACTCACATTATTTGCTATCTTAAATGATTTTATAAACGAGGCAAATATGGAGTGGAAAAATTGCGTCCGAATATGCTCATTCAATGTCTGGAAGATTTCAAAGTGTACAAGCACTTGTGAAACAAAAATCTCCACTGTGTGTGTGGACACATTGTATGATCCACTTCCAAAAAAATGGGTCCTGCTCTGAATATTGTGCTTACTACAGTTGTAACCGTAGTAAATTGTATTAAAATGAGACCCCTAAAATCCAGAATTTCTTCTGCACTTTCTAAAGACATGGGTGCCGAACATTCAGCGTTACTATTTTTTTGCGAGGCAAGATGGCTATTACGTGGAAAATGTTTGCAACGTGTTTATGAATTAAGAAATGAAATCGCCATTTTTCTAGAAGAAGAAAACCGACCGGAAGCCGAGAAGTTTCGAGATAGTTTATTTGTGATGAGATTGAGCTACTTGGTCGATATATTCACGAAACTAAATACTTTAAATCTTCAATTCCAAGGAACAAATACACATATATTCGATACACGTGATAAAATTAATGCTTTTTGTAGAAAATTGGAATTGTGGAGCAGAAATGTAAAGCAAAAAACCTAGAAATGTTTGGAAATGTGGGTGAATGTGTTAAAACATACAAGGCTGAAGAACAACATGTGAAAGTTGTTTTAGTAACCACTGAAAATTATCTAGCCATGTTGACAAAGAATTTTAAAAAGTATTTTCTTACTGACGACAACTTGGTAGCAAGTTACGAGTGGGTTAGGGATCCATTTCAAAAATACTCCCGAAGGGCTCTCAACTTCGAAAGAAGAAATCTTCATAGACTTCACGGCAAGTGGCGAAATCAAAAGACAATTTAATAATAAATCACTCTTTGAATTTTGGGCAGGGGTGAATGATGAGTTTTCTGCACTGAAAACAGGAGCATTTCGCATACTATTACCATTTTCAACATCCTACCTTTGCGAAACCGGATTTTCTACGGTGACTGCTGACAAAATATAGATCTCAACTAAATATAGAAAAAGAACTCAGAGTGTCTATTTCTAATATTAAACCACCCTTCGAAAATCTTTGCTCTGCAAAACAGGCCCAACTAAGAATTATTAAACTTGTTTTTAATTTGGTATTGATACGTTAATTATTAGGTAAATACATTGTGCAGTACTAATACAATCTTATTTGTAGGTGTATTATATCAGTGTAAATGTGTATTTTATTTTTTATTATGTCAGAATGTATTTTGTTTTGCTTTCCTTTCAATAAATCATATTAAATGTTTTTAATGAATGTTTTTAACAATAATTTCTTATTGATACGCTCGCCCCCCCCCCAAATAGTGTAATCACGCTCCCCTAGTGGGGCGCGCCCCACAGGTTGAGAAACGCTGAGTTAGCCTATCGTTTTATAGATGTAAGTAATTGATATGATTACTTGATAGTAAATAAGTATCAAGTATCTTCGAAGCTACTAAGATATTTTTCTATTTGATCTTATCTAATAAAAAGATGCAGAGCTCCTACTACCAGCTAAATTTTATTTCTCCGTGTAATGTTAACCCGAACTGTTAAAAACTCTGATGGAACTTGGTAATTTGTTTGTTTTGTTATTTTTTATTTATTATTATTTTATATTATAAGTTAAATCTTATAGCACAGCAGGCATTTTATTGTAAATATATTTTAGATTGTGATATCATAATAACAAGTTTCTAAATGAAATTAATTAAAACGCTAATTTGTATTTTTTAATGTTATTTAACAAAAAAAAGTAATATTTAAAACAAACGTTTAGACATAAATTATTTCCGAGTAGTATGCAAAAGAAAATTAAAAAGTTAAGTGATTAACTAAAGTACTTTTAAAATAATAAAAAAAATATTTGTATAGATTTGGCGCTTATTTGATGAAAATCCATTTTTTTGAAGGGATTTAACTTAGTACAAGAGGAAGATAATTACCTAAACTTAAGATTTAACAAAGAAATGTGATATATAATCAACTAGATTTATATAACATGCCTTTGTTAAATCTTAAGTTTAGATAATTATACTTCAAAAAAATGTTTTACATAATTTTGTTAGCTGTCAATTTAATTATAACACTTTTAGGAAATTCTGTATAATTAAGGTAGGGTTTAAATAATTGTATCTAAATTAGTTATTACATAGAGTAGTAGAATTTCAACTACCGTTTGATAAAGACACTATTTACCGAAACATATTACGGCTGATTTAAGATATTATTTTATTTATTTCACTTTGATAAATAAAATATAGTGAAAATCGGAACATCAGTTCGTCTTTTAATTTCCTAATAAAGAATATATATATATACATATATATATATATATATATATATATATATATATATATATATATATATATATATATATATATATATATATATATATTATCAGTTTTCTATGGAAAAACTTTACATACATATTAGGATGTTCAGTTTAAATACGAATATACTAATAATGCAATAAATTAAAATATAATACTGCAGATTCAACTGGAAGATGAGGCAAAATTATAATTAATGCTAGGAAATTTATTTGGGAATAAAATTTTTGTAAATAAATAACAACAAATATATTGTATAATTACTACACTAAAACATGTTTTTTTTTACCTTTTAATAACAGTATCGGATCTAAAAATACACCACTTATTAGTAAGTATAAACTAACCTGATGGCACCCTCTCCTGCTCGAAAGAGACTTTGCAGGTACGCCTTCCAACGACAAAATTAACCGATAATAGCGATAGGGCGAGAATAGAGCCTCTACGACCGTGTCACAAACAAATCCACGAACGACTAACGAAACGGAGAAGAGAATTCTCTGGCAGAGTCATTCTGGACCAGAGCGGACACAAGAGCGCTAGCGCAGATTCTCAGCATCTCAATATATTTATTATTCATATCTGGAGGATATCTATAAAAAATCGGAAAATAATTAGCTTGGGGTTTTTATTGCCAACTTCTTTTTATTGAGATGTATGTATTACAAACAGGAGCGTAGATGAATTTTGGAGAAACAAAATTTCGCTGAATTAAAAGCACTCTTACAAGGGGTTACATACACTTGGGCGCTGCAAAAAGTATGTATATTTAAAAAAAAAAAGAATAAAGGCTATTAAGTGATTAATACAAACGACTGGCGATTACATATTTTTATTCTACTTTAAATTATAAGAAAATTTTTTATCGGGTTAAATGGTCCACTGATTAAAACTATGGTCCCTCCTTGTCTGCAGGATAACTTCACAAAAAATAATTCAATTTGCAAAAATAAAAATTAATCTTCTAAAATAATATAGTAGTTAAAAATTGTCAAAGGGGTTTCTTTTACAAAAATAAAAAATTTACGGTGTTTCAAACTTTAGTATGCAATTTTCGAACAAAGAATTTATGTTTTATTATTTATAAAAAATTGTCTATTAGAAAAATTAACTAACCGGCCAAGTGAAAGTCTGACTAGCGCAATTAGTGTTCCGTACGTTGATTGCTTTTAAAATAAAAAATTTTGTTACGGAAGTATAAAATTATTAATGACTTCACAAAACACACCCCAAAGGAGTTTTCAACAAAGTTTATTTCCGATTTTTATTGAAAACTGTTGACCTTGAAATTTTTGTATTTTTTATGAACCAGATAAATTATAAAGGCAATGTGCACTCGTGATAATTTTCGTTCAATCTACACACTGTGGAGAATATTCCATAATTTTTTCAAAATTTTTTGACCACCACTTTTCAAGATAAGGGGGGAGGACAGGGATTTTTGGTAATTTTTTAAAAATAATACTAAGAAAAGGGTGCACGAGTATTACATTGAATATATTTTTTCATCGAGATCTCGAGATGGAAACTGTAGACGAGACCATCGCCAAATTTGCGAAGAGTCATGAACAAGGACTGCTTCAACATGTGAACATCGAGGCCATCCAGCTCCTTGACGACACCAATCAGACAAGAAGACTCAAGAGAGTGAAGCCTCTTGAGTTAGTTAAGTGATTGTGCTAGTACAAAAGACGAGTATTGTACTAAGGAGTATAGTGGTAAGCTAAAGTTTAAGTGTAAAAACGTTTATTAGAACCTAAGGAACACTGATGAGTAGAATCCTAGTTGTAGGGAATTGAAAGTGTTAAATTAAGTGGTACAAAATTACTCATTGATCAGAAATGATCAGATTGTAATATAATAAATGCCCCAACATGTATGTATATATATATATATATATATATATATATATATATATATATATATATATATATATATATATATATATATATATATCTATATATATCTATATACATGTGTTGTGGTTTATGAGGATAAAAGGTATTGTTTATCCTTAATTGATTATGTGCGCAGAATTCTATCAATTCTTCTCCACTTTCGTTCCTTTCTTGTTCATTGAATCGTTGTTTTATGCCTCCTATTATGTCGTTTCCTCTTGGTTATGGTTTGGCTATAAATGAACATTTAGCACATTTAAGATATGGTAGAACAGAAAAGTCTAGCATTGCCGAATATGCTTTTGAAGCTGATCAGACTGTTACATTAGATAATAAAGATGTGTCTGATAGGAGATTGTTAAACGCATACGAAAATATGGAAATTATAAAATGTAGGCTGTTCCTTATAGTCCCCTCTACTGATTATTTGACTAGAACTAATGGCTCCGCCCATGTCATTAGTTCCGCTTTAGTAATTCAGAGGTTAAGCTAAGTGTAAATACGTTAAATTGTAAGTTTAGCTTTAGGCAATCATCACTCCTGATGAAGCTAACATGTTTAGCGAAACGTACGTTGAGCGCAAAACTATATTGTTTGGTATAGATATATACTGAGTAGTTAATGTTTGATATGATGATATATACTGAGTAGTTAATATTTAATCCCATATTTTGAATAATTTCATAAAAGATATAAAGATGTGGGTTTTGCAGAGCAGTGTGATTGTTTCTACCTTCGGTGATATCTACAACATAATCAATTTTCAGTTATAGAGAAACTTTCTCATTACCACCGAAATATTATGTAAAGGAGAACAATTTTCCTTTCCAAAAATATGCATACAACATGGTATAATTATGCTTAAATATATGAGCCCTCGATAAGTTACAATGGACCGTAAGTAAAGATGTCTAAAATTTAACAAAGAAATCAATTTTTATTCTACAAAATTTTATTTTGGAGGGGTTATTTTCAGTCTTGATATCAGTGCTGGAAGGCTTCAACTGGAATCGTCTTCAGCTTCTTGGTTACGTTCTTTTGGATGTTATCGACAGTACCAAAATGACGTCCTTTCAAGTCGGTTCTGATCTTGGGGAACAAAAAAGTCACACGGACTGGAGGCTGGGGAACAACAGGAATTCTTTTTTCTATCAAAAACTGGTTGATGGAGATGGCCGCTTTTGGAACGATCTTCGAACACACCTTTTCCATTCCCTAATCTTGAGGGAAAATCTGGTGAAGGGTAAAACGATTCAAATTTAGCTCAATACCCATCAGCCTTAATGTTAGTCGGCGGTTTGTTCTTACAAGTTTCACATGTTCCTCAGTTTTCGATATTAAAGACCTCCCTGACCGAGGTTTGTCTTCCAATGCTTCTCGTCCCTCCAAAAATGCTTTGTGTCTTGAAAAAACTTGTGCTCTTGATAACAAATGTTCCCCATAGGCTTCTGACAACTTTTAGTTGGTCAAAACTCGCAGATTTGCCAAGCTTAACACAAAATTTAATGGCACACCGTTGCTCCAAATTTCACTATTCCTTTTTTCATAACGCAATACAAAAATAAATACAACTTCACTTATCACGCTGTCTTGGGTCGCATAGTTACCGTACGTGGTTGAAACTTGTAGTGAGCCTCTATTCCCTACTAGGATTAACTTACAAGGTATCAGCCAATGGATGCGACTTTGCAAGACTTCTCACACTGTTGCCAGTGTCATTACATTTCAGCCACACCTAGTACATGTATATATATATATATATATATATATATATATATATATATATATATATATATATATATATATATATATATATATATTTATATATATATATTAATTATTAAAATTTATTAATTTATGTTAATTATGACATGCATGTCTCGCTCCATCCCAGCCAGCCTAGCTAAAGAGGAAAATCGGAAACATCCAATATCAACAGGAGGGAAGGAGGGATTTAAACGGTATAATCCAAAAGTGTCAGTAGCCAACAAACCTCAGAGTCATCTGGTGTGAAATAGTCAAAACTTTTAGTTTAAAAGCAAAGCATAGATTTCTTGGCGGCTTTGACATCGCTTTAAAAATAACAATATGAAAAATGTAAGCCAATAGACAATTAGAAGTTCTAAACTCTATGACAACTAAATCGGCTCTAAGTTTAGTCAACCTCTGGCTATTGGAGTAATGCTTTATGCGACTTCCTTGGGCCGAATTAAGTTTTTTTCGACATCCATCATTTATGGGGTTATATACACTTCGAATTTTCAAAAATTCGATTTTTTTACGGATTTTTATTCTCTATACTGATATAAATAACGCCAAGATGCAAGAGGAAGGAGATATATAGTACGAAGTTGGCATGGGAGACCAGCCGTAAGTTTACTTTTTATCTACACGAACTATAAACGTTTTTTCCTCGAAACTATGTTTTCAGACTCTATCTGCAATATTACTTAGTCAACTTTTAATATTTTTTAACATTTTTTTAATCTTAATAATTACTTTTTCTACAAAATGTCGAGAGGTTTTTTTAATGTTCCGTACGGAACACTCATAAGATCACTTCGGTGGCTGACCGTTTTGCTGTCTGTCTACCAACCTCTCAACATTTTGTAGAAAACGTAATTTTAAGATTAAAAAAAAAGTTAATAAATATTAAAAGTTGACTAAGTAATATTGCAGATAGTGTCTGAAAACATAGTTTCGAGGAAAAAACTTTTAAAGTTCGTGTAGATAAAAAGTAAACTTACGGCTAGTCTACCATGCCAACTTCGTACTGTATATCTCCTTCCTCTTGCATCTTGGCTTTATTTATATAAGTATAGAGAATAAAAATCCGTAAAAAAATCGAATTTTTGAAAATTCGAAGTGTATATAACCCCATAAATGATGGATGTCGAAAAGAACTTAATTCGGCCCAAGGAAGTCGCATAAAGCCGGAGAAATTTTTATACCTTGTTGTAGAACTATGACCTAATCAAAAATTTATTACTCCAATAGCCAGAGGTTGACTAAACTTAGAGCCGATTTAGTTGTCATAGAATTTAGAACTTCTAATTGTCTATTGGCTTACATTTTTCATATTGTTATTTTTAAAGCGATCTCAAAGCCGCCAAGAAATCTATGCTTTGCTTTTAAACTAAAAGTTTTGACTATTTCACACCAGATGACCCTGAGGTTTGTTGGCTACTGACACTTTTGGATTATACCGTTTAAATCCCTCCTTCCCTCCTGTTGATATTGGATGTTTCCGATTTTCCTCTTTAGCTAGGCTGGCTGGGATGGAGCGAGACATGCATGTCATAATTAAAATAAATTTATATATATATATATATATATATATATATATATATATATATATATATATATATATATATGTATATATATATATATATATATATATATATATATATATATATATATATATATATATATATATGTATATATATATATATATATATATATATATATATATATATATATATATATATATATATACATGTACTAGGTGTGGCTGAAATGTAATGACACTGGCAACAGTGTGAGAAGTCTTGCAAAGTCGCATCCATTACCTGATACCTTGTAAGTTAATCCTAGTAGGGAATAGAGGCTCACTACAAGTTTCAACCACGTACGGTAACTACGCGACCCAAGACAGCGTGATAAGTGAAGTATTTTTGTATTGCGTTATGAAAAAAGGAATAGCGAAATTTGGAGCAACGGTGTGCCATTAAATTTTGTGTTAAGCTTGGCAAATCTGCGAGTTTTGACCAACTAAAAGTTGTCAGAAGCCTATGGGGAACATTCGTTATCAAGAGCACAAGTTTTTTGAAGACACAAAGCATTTTTGGAGGGACGAGAAGCATTGGAAGACAAACCTCGCACAGGGAGGTCTTCAATATCGAAAACTGAGGAAAATGTGAAACTTGTAACATCAGACCGCAGACTAACATTAAGGCTGATGGGTATTGAGCTAAATTTGAATCGTTTTACCCTTCAGCAGATTTTCCCTCAAGATTAGGGAATGGAAAAGGTGTGTTCGAAAATCGTTCCAAAAGCGGCCATCTCCATCAACCAGTTTTTGATAGAAAAAAGAATTTCTGTTGTTCCCTAGCCTCCCTATTTGCCTGATCTCAGTCCGTGTGACTTTTTTGTTCCCCAAGATCAAAACCGACTTGAAAGGACGTCATTTTGGTACTGTCGATAACATCCAAAAGAACGTAACCAAGAAGCTGAAGACGATTCCAGTTGAAGCCTTCCAGCATTGATATGAAGACTAGAAATAACCCTTTCAAAATCAAATTTTGGAATTTTGTAGAATAAAAATTGATTTCTTTTTTAAATTTTTGTCAACTTTACTTACTGTTCATCGTAACTTATCGAGAGCTTTATAAAGCTCATATATTTAGGCATAATTATATCATGTTGTATGCACATTTTTAAAAGGAAAATTGTTCACCTTTACATAATATTTCGGTGGAAATAAGAAAGTTTCTCTATAACTGAAAATTGATTTTGTTGTACATATTACCGAAGGTAAAAACAATGACACTGATCTGCAAAACCATATATCCAACATTAACTACTTAGTATATATCACCACTATACCAAACAATATATTTTTGCGCTCGACGCACATTTCGCTAACCATGTTAGCTTCATCAGGAGTGATGATGGACTAAAGCTAAACTTACAATCTAACGTATTTATACTTAGCTTAATCTCTGAATTACTCAAGCGGAACTAATGACATGGGCGGAGCCATTAGTTCTAGTGAAGTAATCAGTAGAGGGGACTATAAAGAACAGGCCCTCTACTTTTACATTTTATAATTTCCATACTTCGTATGCGTTTAACAATCTCCTATCAGACACATCTTTAATTAATCTTAGATTATCTAATGTAACAGTCTGATCAGCTTCAAAAGCATATTCGGCAATGCTAGACTTTTCTGTTCTACCATATCTTAAATGTGCTAAATGTTCATTTATAGCCAAACCATAACCAAGAGAAGACTAATCTGTATAACCAATAAAGATCTCTTGAAGGCGACAAAGTATTACACAGTGATGGTTTGTGGTAAATACAGGAATACAACAATAGATCAATGAAGTCAAAATCAAGAGCCTGTCTTAGTTTTAATAAGTTGTTCATAATCAGAACACTATTTCGATAAACCGTTTTAACAATACAAGAACGATACTTGTTGATTTGTCAAGTGCTTTACATAGCCTGAAAACGACAATTGCCGAAAATACATACATACCATTATGGCAGCGGGATGTTCAAATGATTCACCTACATATTATCGACTATACTAACACGTAAGCAGAAAAGTTTTTGATTTGACACATAGATGTCACCCGTTTAAAAAATCCATATGATTTTTAAGAAGTAACAACCTTCAAATAATACGTGTCAAAATTTCATAACATTTTGACGATTAGTTTACAAGTTACAGTGGTTTTAATGACACTACTTTTGATATTTTCGAAACAACGGGAAAAAATCGAACTTCATGTGTTGATTTGATGGGAGAAAATGCCGATCAATCAAAGCAATGGCTTGATAAGTATTACGGAGACTCCACCCCTGGAAAATCACTCATCATTTACTGGTATGCTAAATTTAAACGTGGTCGGACAGATTCAAATGATGCTGAACGTTCTGGACGCCCAAATAAGGTGGTTACACCGGTCATATTTTGCATGAACACTTGGGCATGAGAAAGTTCTGTTCGAACCGCGTTTGCTCACAGTGGACCAAAGACAACAGCGTGTTGATGATTCTGAACGCTGTTTGGACCTGTTCAGGTGCAATAAAAGGGATTTTTTCATGTGATATGTGACAATGGATGAAACATTGATCCACCACTACACACCGGAATCAAATCGGCAGTCAACTAAGTGGACAGCAGCCGGTGAAAGCCACCCGAAGCGACCAAAAGCACAATAGTCGGCTGGGAAGGTTTTGGCCTCTGTATTTTGGGATGCGCGGAGAATAATTTTCACCAACTATATTGAAAAGGGAAAATCCATCAATAGCGAATATTATATAACGGCCCCAAATGAACAAGAAAAAAGTGCTTTCATCAAGACAATGCACCGTGTCACAAGTCAATGGTTACGATGGCAAAATTGCGTGAGTTGAAGTTCAAATCGCTTCCCCATCTACCGCATTCTCTAGGCTTGGCTCTTAGCGACTATTATCTATTCGCAGACCTTAAAAAAAAGCTCGCGGGAAAGAGATATGGCTCCAATGAAGAAGTTATTGCCGAAACTGAGGCCTAGTTTGAAGGCAAAGACAAATCCTTCTCAAAGAAAGGTATAGAAATGTTAGAGAAGCGTTGGACTAACTGTATCGCTCTTGAAGGAGACTATATTGATGAATAAAATCGAATTTTGCAAAAAAAAATGTGTTTCAAATAGCTAGACCAAAAACTATTCAGCCTACGTGTTAGGTAAATAAATATCACAGTTGGGTAATTTAAGTGAAACCACAATATCATCATAGTAATATTTTTATTTAGAGATATGTTTTCAGATTTTCGGATATTACGTAAAGGTGATTCTTGGGTGCAAAAATTAGTTTTGAGTTGCATTCAGCAATGCATTTTTTTCCAGGTGGCAACAAAGATAACAACATTTTATCTAATGCTTAAGTTGTTGCAAATTGAAGCAACTACTTGCAGTACGTTTTCATAATTACCGAAAATCTAAAAAAATAAAAGATAAATTTACTGTCTGAGAACACTGTCAATATAATCCCTGAAAAAAGAAACTCTAGCATATGCAGAAGGCAATCCAGCTGAGCATCTGGCACCTCCAAAGGACACAATTCCGACTTGTTTTCCATCTACTACAAGAGGGCCACCAGAGTCTCCGTTGCAGGCTCCAACGTTTTGTTGGCCATTATTACCACGGGTACAGATGTGTTGGTCACCAATAATTTGAAAGAGGAACTGAATTCTACACGCAAGGTTAGACAAAACTTCTAGTTCGATGACTTGTAAGTGTGAAGCGATATTTTGAGTGTCGTCACTCTTCCTGCCTAAAACGAGAACAGGATAGAAATGTTAGTTCGATAGAGAATATTACCAGCCAAGCCAAATAGGCAAAATACACAACTGCCTTTGGAGCTCTGTGACAGCCCATAAGAAGAATATCAATTATAGTATACCGGTATTGATCTTTGTCATCTAATGGTCGACCATTACTGAGTTTAATGTTATTTTATTAGAGCGCATACATGCAGAAGATTTCGACAACGGAATTAAACATAATAATTTAGTTATTAAAATTAATATGATTCAGGTTGTACTATTAGTGCAGTAAAAAAAGATCAGAAAGGCATAGTTTAGATGCAGCAATATTATGATTTTATTCTCTTTGAGGTATCACCTGGAGTATTGTCCTGAGTTTTGGACCTCGAAAAACTTGTGCTCTTTTGTCTATAAACAACTGAAGTTTTCAAAACGCATTTGTTGACCTTAAAATGTGAATAACTCCGGTTATATAAGTCGGACCAAGACAAAAAAAAAAAACCGAACTCTTCGTAATAAAATTTCCAATAAATCCTCGTTAGTTTTAAGTCGGTCAAGTACGTACATAACCTACAAAATTGAAAAAACTGGCAAAAAAATGTTTTTTTTCATTTTGTTGTACAGGTCGACTAAGTGAACCAATCGACTTGAAACTTTAAGAAAATATTCCTTTTTTTATAACAAAAACACCCTGAAATTTTTGTACAAAAATATCAAACCTAGTGGGCACGATTGAATTTGTTTTAAAAATTTGAATTGCCCGCCATTTTATGTCATTTGGTCCAAAATGGTTCTTTTTTTTTCAAAAATCAGATCTTGATACCAGCTTTCCGATGCCATTAATTTTTTTTTTTTAAGTCATTTTAACCGTTTTTTTTTTAATAATCAAATAATGACAGTTGCGTGTTTTCGGTCATTTCGAATAAAAAATTGTAAAAAAAAAGAATTTTTCTTTTGTCGCAAATTTTCATTTTTTTTTCAAAATTACCGAAAAAACGCGTTTGTTGTTATTTAATTAATAAACAAATGTAAAACAAAAACGGTTAAAAATACACTCCAAATTTTTTTTTTTAATGGCATCGAAAAGCTGGCGTCGAGACCTTTATTTTGAAAAAGAAAGATCCATTTTCGACCAATTGACATAAAATGGCGGACAATTCGAATTTTAAATATCAAATTCAATTGTGCCCACTGGGTTCAATATTTTTGCACCAAGATTTCAGGGTATTTTTGCTATAACAAAAGACATATTTTCTGAAAGTTTCAAGCCGACACTTAGTCGACCTGTACAGGGTGGTCCAAATTTTTAAGGATAACCCCTTTGTCTACAGGAGATAGACTAAAACTGATGTCGATGTCTGAGGCTCAATTTTTATGATAAACTCAATGGTGAAAACCGCATATCGATATCTAGTGTCATTTCAGATATACAGGGTGTTTTTCAAAAATCTGCATTTTGAAAAAATGTTTGCAGTTCTTTTCCTATTGAAAATTTTTGATTTCTGTAAAAACATTCTCAAAGCACTTTTTCACGTGGATTTCAACAGTGTAAGTTACATATAATATTTTAATAGTTATTAACGCAAAAAATATATTTTTTAAATGGGAGACCCTGTATATTTTTCCTTATTTGAATAGAGCTTTAAATTACCATTGTAAAAATATAGCACACTTTATATTTTGCTTAAATCTGCTTCAAAATATAAAGGTTTTCAGTTTTTACGCGAGTTTTAAATACACATTTTGTGAAGTAGGCTTTGGACGGAGCAGCCATATGGTTTAATTCAATTGTTTACCAGTAGTTGTCAAATTTTACTTCAGGATCAGTTATTGAATTATCAAATAAATCGCATTGAAGTTTGAAAATTACGAAAAATGGGATATGATAGTGTGTTTCATACAAACCGGAGAAAATTCGGAAGCGGCAAGTAATTTGTACCACGAACGGTATCCAGAGAGGCGTCAATCCTTCAAGGATATATTCGTTCGTTTGGGACATAACCTAGTTAATAGTGGCCAGTTTGAAAAGAAACGACCCAAAAATTATGCATCAAACAGGGATAAGGAGTTAGAAGAAATAGTAGTTTTAGGAACTATCGGAAATAATCTCAACACTTCAATCCGACAGTTAAAAGAATCCACTGGACTACCAAGAACTAAAGTAAGTCGTACTTTCAAGAAGCACAAATTCAGGCCATATAGGACAAGAAAATTTCATCACCTTAGAGACGGAGATTTTCAACGGCGTATGGATTTTTGCCAATGGTTTCTGAAGAATTGTAACCATACAGGTATTTTAAACCGTTACAATTCTTATACGTGGACACAAGAAAATCCTTATTTAGTTGTGGAGCAAAGAAATCAAGGCAGACTTGGATTTAATGTGTGGGCAGGAATTTTTAGAGGCAGGGTTATAGGTTCATTTATTTACGAAGCAACACTCACCTCTCAGAGATATTTAGAAATTTTAAGACAGCAAATAGAAACTCTTGTGGATGAACTGCCGTTAATGGACCTTAGAAATATATTTTTTCAACACGACAGGGCGCCCCCTCATAACGCTGCAGTTATTAGTAATTTTTTATCGGCTAATTTCGACAATAACTGGATAGCCAATCAAGGTCCGAACCGTTGGCCGGCAAGGTCACTGGATTTAACACCCATGGACTTCTATCTCTACCTAATTTTTAAATTACCGACAAACAAAAGGCAAGAGTTAGAAGTCGCAGTAATACAAAGTTTTGCAGCTCTCACTTCTCTTGAACTAATCAACTCGGTAAAAAGTGTCCAGAAAAGGTGCCGCCTATGTATAAATGAAACTGGTCGACATTTCAACCATCTCTTAGAGAACATTGTTTTGTTTTAGTTTGCTATACTCGGAATAAAGTGTTTTATTGCTTTGTTTTATTTTCTACATAGTTTAAAGTACTATAGCGTTTAGTAAATTTCATTGTAGTTATAACTCTTAGAGTTACTTCTGGAATTTTTTTTTTACGATTTGACTGCTGTCGGTAAACAATTGATATTGCTGCTCCGTCCAAAGCCTACTTCACAAAATGTGCATTTAAAACTCGCGTAAAAACTGAAAACCATTATATTTTGAAGTAGATTTAAGCAAAATATAAAGGGTGCTATATTTTTAGAATGGTAATTTAAAGCTCTATTCAAATAAGGAAAAATATACAGGGTCTCCCATTAGTTGTAAAGAAATGTAACTTACACTGTTGAAATCCACGCGAAAAAGTGCTTTGAGAATATTTTTACAGAAATCAAAAATTTTCAATAGGAAAAAAGTATAAACATTTTTCCAAAATGCAGATTTTTGAAAAACACCCTGTATATACTAGATATCGAGATGCGGTTTTCACCATTGAGTTTATCATAAAAATTGAGCCTTAGATACTGACATCAGTTTTCGTCTAACTTTTTTAGATAAAGGGGTTTACCTTTAAAAGTGTCCAATTTGGACCACCCTGTTCAATAAAATGAAAAAAAAAAAAACAGTTTTTTGTCGGTTTTTTTCAATTTTGTAGGTTATATGAGCACTTGAGCTACTTAAAACTAACGAGCATTTATTGGAAATTTCACTACGACGAGTTTAGTTTCATTTTTGTCTCGATCCGACTTATATATCGGAATTATTCACACTTTAACCTCAAAAAAAAAAAAAACGCGTTTTGAAAACTTCAATTGCTTATAAACAAAAGAGCACAAGTTTTTCGAGGTTCAAAACTCAGAAAAATACTCCTGGTAATACCTCAGAGAGGATTAAATCATAATATTGCTGTTAGACGGTGCGATTGCAAAATTTTACTGTACGGGATGAGTCAATGATAGAGTAAAGTTCATTATCTCGTTTGTTACGGGAATGACGAAAAAATGTTAAATACAATACTTTAAGGGAATGTTAAGGTGCACAGTTTAAAATTATTTCTAAGTATATAGGGTACTTCAAAAAAGTGTGTTCGATATATATGATATATAATTATTTTTAAATTCTGCGTAAAATTTTTTAACTTTTTTATTAATAATGTTAGATACCTAAACATAGTAGTTTTTCTAATATTTCAATTTAAAAAAAACAATAATAAATTTTACAAAAACCCTCCAACTTTTATTAAGTATGTCATATACCTATTTCAAATTGTTTTCGATTTATTTTGAATTTTTCAATTTTTACCCATGTTTTTAATACACTTACACTATAACATCATAGTTGCCAAGAGAAAACATAAATGTTGGCATTGTCAAATTTTGACATGTCTATTAAGCAAGTAAAAATAGTTTAATTTGTTGTAGCAACTGACGTATAAAGGTTATGGATTTTCATAAAAATGAATTAATTGATATGGTTTGTATACTGGGTGAGGCGTTAAGATTATTTTAGATGAGAGTAATTGTCTTTCTTTTTTCCATCTTACACTGCTTTAAAAGTGTTGGCTTCAAGGAATCTCCCACGGAAATTTAAAAGAGCTTTCCGAAAATACTTGCCAAGTTTAGGCTATATTCAGTTTGTTCGAACATATTACTTTATTTAAATAGTTACCACTGAATCTTTTAAAATTAGAGGTACTGTTTGGAAATCACATCCTTCAGCAAATTTGCCAATAAGGAATAAAAATAAATAACCGGCCAAGTGCAAGTCGGATTTGCCCAATTAGTATTCCGTACGTTGGTTGCTTTTAAAACCAAAATTTTTGTTACGGATGTGATTAATTACTTCACAAGACACACCCCAAATGAGTTTTCAAAAAAGCTTTTTTTCCGATCATTACTAAAAACTGATGACCTTGAAATTTTTGTAATTCTTTATATACCAAATAAATTATTAAAGATAACGCACTCGTGATAATTTTTGTTTAATCTACACCCTGTAGAGATTATTCCAGAATTTTTTCAAAATGTTTTGATGGATACTTTTCGAATAACAGCGATTTTTAGCATTTTTTTAAAAATAGCACAAAGAAAAGTGTGCCCAAATATTACATCATATATATTTTTGAACTCATATTTTTACAAGCTTTCATTTCACACTCCACTCGATGACCTAGTAAAATTTTTTTTTCACTTCCGATTTTACCCCTCAAAACTAACCCCTTAAGTCAAAATTTAACTTTCAAAACTGCTCTGATGAAGCCATCAATTCTTACATTAGTGCCAAATTTCAACTTTTTATGTCAAATAGTTTCGGAGAAAATGGGGGTGAGATAGACTGACAGACGGACAGACAGATACCGAAGAGATCTTATCAGTGTTCCGTACGGAACACTAAAAAGAGTTTATATATATATATATATATATATATATATATATATATATATATATATATATATATATATATTGATTTCTAAAATAGACGATTTAGTCTCTGAGTCAGCTAGTCTGATAGTCAAATAACTTTCTGACTATGAGCGGTCAACCAGTGAAACGAGTGCAGGAGTATCAATACTTGGGGAGCATACCATAATTGATGGAGGTGGCGGTGCGTTGAAAAATGTGGAGACCAGGATAAGAAAAACAAGAGGTGCATTTACCTTAGTCTCACACTCAACAGTGTATAGTGTCAGAACCAAAATCAAGATCTTCAAGTCTTGAGTGATCTCAGTCCTTCTGTATGGTTGTGAGACTTGGCTTGTTACGGAAGTGATTAAGAGAAAATTACAAGTATTTGTCAACCCTTACCTCCGCCCAAACCTGCGGGTCTTTTAGCCTAACACTATCCCCAACAATGAACTATGTGCCAGAACTGATTGTAGTGATATAAACCTCGAAATACGTAGGAGGAAGTATGGATGGATCGGCCACACCCTAAGAAAGCCTGCCGATGAAAATTGTCAACATGCCCTGCTCTACGGTCCGCAAGGAAGCAGGAAAAAAGGACGACCCAAGGCCACCTGACGCAGCGCAGTGATGTCGGAGATCAACTCATCGACTAAAAATCGAAATCAACAACATCGCAAGTCTGAAGACGCTTGCAAAGCGCCGCTCCAGATGGAGAATTCTTATTGACAGCCTATGCTCACTTTTAGGTAGCTCGAAATCTCCTGGCGCCGAGCAAGGTGCTAAGTAAGTAAGTATGTTGATTTCTACGGAGAGGTTCTGAGAGGTATTTTAGTAATACCTACAGAATTTTAGACACACATTATAATGGTTTATGTGCCTTAAGACCTAAATAATAGCATATTTATAAAACTCGAAGCTCCAAACTCATTTATGTGTGTTATTCATTCATAAATTATTTTCAACAAGAAACTTGGTTTTATATGTTGGGTGCATAAATTAATTTTTGATCGCTATCATTTTGCATCGACTACAAAATATATGTCAATTGAAAATTATTCTCGTTCTTTTTAAACTGCCATCTCTTAGCTTTATGACGAGGTATAATACTACGTAAACATATCCTGAAAAATTAGCGTCGGTCGAAAAGCAATATTTTTACTGCTTCTTTTTCTCATTTCAACTTAAAAAAAAATGTAGGTAAAGTGAACAAAAATAATTATTATTCGATTTTAGATGAAAAAACCGTATCGTTGTTCTTCAAGTTCATGAAAAGTGGATAATATACCATATGAGGCAAAAATCATAGGTTTATTCTATTGCTCAAATTAAAGGGGCGTGATCCACTCCGACCTGGTTAGACCATCACTTTTAAAATCTACAGCTGATATACTTGAGGAACAAGGCCATTTATTGGCAGTGCGAGAAAAGGGATAACGCCCAACCTCACACAGTAAAAAAAGGTCCTGCAAGACCATGCAAGATTTGCTCTGGCAAATTCTCTTTGATGCGACATATTTTTCAGGCTACGATCTGATTACTTCATAATTCGATCTCTACAGAACCTGGTTAGCTTTCAATTCAAGTCAGTTGAACTGCTCGAAAGAAGCCTCGATAAATTCAACACATCGAAACAACCATCATTTTCTGTGTGACAAACGCCTGAGAGATGATAGAAATGTGTAGAAAGCGAAGGAGTTTGAATATTAAGTCTATACTCTTATTTTATAAGCAGAAAAATGTCAAAGTTGGCCCCTAAGAGCCGAGGCTTAATTTGTACACGTAATAGTTTAGTAAATTTCATTCTTATTGAACTTTTAATACAATATAATCATTCAAAAATCTATTCCTCACAGTTCAAAATTATCTTCTTAGGCTGAATGCAGGAACATATTTTTTTTATTTATGAATGAACAATTATGGTTACTCAGTAAAAATGAACATTCCTCCAAGAGATCAAAATTACATACAATAAATGTATCTGGGTTCAATACTACTGCTTAACTTACCCCATCCAGTCAATGTAGCGATTGAATTAGCAAAGTGAGGAGCACTCCTAGGAGCTAAAGGTAGAATCTCCAGCCCTGAAATAGCAAGCACTGGTGAAATTTTTATCAGACCTACATCGTTTTGTAAAGTTGATCTGCTCCATTCTGGATGTACGAAGAATGTTCGTGATCCAATAACGGATTGGCTGGCAAGACCCTCTTGAATACTGTGGTAACCAAGAACAACTTGGACGTCTTCGGCGCTATAATAAATTTATAATAAAAATTAACAATTGTTGGTACCAACAATGTCGGGAATTACTTGAAGTATTTCTAAATCTCGATATTTTTTAAAATCCTTAAAATTAACTGTTCGTCAAGACAAAAGCTATGTATCTCCTCCTTCCCCAGACTTTTTCGATTCTTGGCGCCTTTGACGAATCTAAAGTTTTCCTAGGCGATTTATGTCAAATCCTAACAAATATAGTTTGTGAAATAGTTAATAACTTTTTTCTTTAATTAAAAGGTTAGGTAACAAATAAAACATGTACAGGGTACCCCATGTGTATGGAATAATGATTCCACAGCATTTATTAAACAGTATATCAAAAAAATGTTTAAATGAAAGTAGTAGGGTATTATATAGCGCACACGCTGACGTTGACAATAAAATGTTTTGAAGAAATTACGCCATTTTGATTTTATTTTAATGGAAAGCCCTGTTTATTATTTTATTTTTGAGTCCTGCTAAAAATTCTAAATATTATTTGTCTAACATACCATATGTCTAAATTAAACTGTTTTATATTTAAAATAAAAAAAAAACCGGTCAAGTGGAAGTTGAAAATTAGTGTTCCGTACGTTGATTGCTTCTGAAATAAAATTTTTTGTTACGGAGGTATAAAATGATGAGTGACTTCACAAAACACACCCCAAATGAGTTTTCAACAAAATTTGTTTCCGATCTTTATTGAAAACTGATGACCTTGAAATTTTTGTTTTTTTCATATACCAGATAAATTATTACACACAGGTAATGCACTCGTGATAATTTTCGTTCAATCTACACTCCGTGGAGAATATTCCAAAATTTTTTTAAAATTTTTGAATCAGTACTTTTCGAGATAGAGAGAGATTGTTCGAAATTTTTTCAAAATAATACAAAGAAAAGTGTACGCATGTAAGACATTACATATATTTTTGAAGTCGTATTTTTACAAGCTTTCATTTGACACCCCACTCGATGACCCAGTAAAAAAATTTATTTTTCACTTACGATTTCATCCCTTTTAAACCTACACGGCTCTGATGAGGCCATCAATTTCTATATTAGTACCAAATTTCAACTTTCTACGTCAAATAGTTTCGGAGAAAATCGGGCGTGACAGACGGACAGATAGACAGGCAGATGGACAGACAGGCGGACAGACAGACACTGAAGCGATCTTATGAGTGTTCCGTACGGAATACTAAAAAGACAAAAAACTATTAATAAATACTCTAGGTAACAATTGCTCCAAATGTCTACCGTTAACAGCAAGGGAATGACCCAATCTGTGATAAACAGCATGAACAGAGTTTTGCAGAAACTCCGGGGTAATATGTGTTACTTCATATTGTATTCTTTGTTGTAAATCTACAAATTATTTTCATCGGGAAAGAGACCTGCACAAGTTGGAATAATTTGTTCTTAGAGTAACTGTAAATACGCTGTCCTGTAAGATTTCTATCGATGAAAAAGGAACCAATGATATACCGTCCAGAAATCCCTGCCCACACGTTTATCTTTTGTGGTCTTTGAGAATGACTGTCGATTATCCAATGGGGATTTTCAGACCAGCACCGGCAGTTATGCCTGTTAAATCTTCCGTTGAAACAAAATGTGGCCTCATAAGAAAAACAGTATTATAATTTAGATTAGGATTATTATTGATTCGTTCCATCATGACCTGGCAAAATTCAACGCGTCTATAGTAGTCATCTTCAGATAATTCTTGCAATAGAATGAGTCTGTATGGATGAAATTTTTCTTCATTCAGTAAACGACTTAAGGTACCTTTACTTATATTATAGTCTAGGCAAAGCTAACGAGTGGATGTATGGGGATTTTCTGTAATTTCCAATAAAACATCTAACTTTTTATCATCGCTTGTTTTAACTTTTGGAGGTACAGATTTAGAATGATCCTTAACATGACCTGATTGTCTAGATCATTTTAATGTTTTGCTAACTAAGGATTGGATAATAGGTTCTCGATTCGGATATTCTGCGTTAAAAAGATCACACACCTCCTGTTGTGTTTTCCTACGGTCTCCGTAACCAACCATCATTAAAAAAGTAATTCTTTCAGTTTCTGTTAAATGTACCACTATGATATTATGCACAAATTGCAGTTTCACAAAATGTAGCAACAAACGTTTTCGTCAATAAATCATTTTTTGACGCGTTAAGTCATTACCTGACAGTAAATGTTTAATACAAGCCAGCTTAATTTTTTTTTTTTAAATTTGATCTTAATTTCAGATTTTTTTTTATGGGTCTAGCACACGTGCTACAGGGAAATCCCTAAAGCGCTACAGGAGCGACACGTGTGCGGAGAAAGTGATTCACGTTGTTCTTGAATCGCTGTAGATTGTACTCGATGGGAAACACAGTCCTGGGCAAACTATTCCAAAGGTATGATGTTCTCCATATAAAAGATTGCTTGAAAAGCGTTGTACGAGGAGTAACAAGCTGAACCTCATACGAATGTGAAGTATTAGCGCGACGTGTACTCCTAACATGCACCGCTCTGGGAGGAATTAAGCGGGCCACATCCTTCAAACACTTTCCATGAAAGTACTTGTAGAATAGGCTCAAGTCGCCAACCGTTCTTCGATGTTCCAGCGAATCAAGGCCGTCGGTCAGATCCGGGTGTCCAATCAGACGAACAGCTCTTCTCTGGATAGAATCCAACAAATGCAGTGTATGTTTGGGAGCGGAGCTCCAAACATGGGAGCAGTATTCCATGGTTGGTCGAATTTGAGCTTTGTAAAGAATTAACAGTTGTTGTGGAGTGTAAAGCTTTCTGGTTCGAAACAATATTCCCAACTTTTGAGAAGCTCTCCTTGCTATGCCTGCAACATGTTCATGCCAGGACATATTTGCTCCCAAATTAACGCCTAACAGATTGAGTGACGATGTTAGAGGGATGGAGTGCCCCGACATAACTATGTCGGGTTCTGCAACGTTAACTTTTTTAGAAAAAACTGCCGCCTGGGTTTTTGTAGCGTTAAATTCCACTTGGTTACTGTCACCCCAAGATAGAATTTCTTCCAGGTCTTTGTTAAGTTGAATGACTTCCTGCTGTCTGCGGATATTCGTCTGAGTAGTCGATGTCCGAGCATTCAAAGTGAATGAAGAGATAAGTGTACTGTCATCTGCAAAGCTGTAGATTGGATTCTCGGTCTTTTCCAGCAGATCGTTAATATAAATAAGGAAGAGAGTAGGAGATAGTATGGAACCTTGTGGCACACCGTGCCAAACACGGTCAAATGCCTTGGATATGTCAAGAGCAACCGCTCGAGATTCTCCAAAGTGTTCAATTGCGTTGTTCCAAACATGTGTTACATAAGTCAGAAGATCTCCTGTTGATCTATTTTTACGAAAGCCATATTGGTGATCACTAATAATGTTGAATCCTTCAAGATATTTTAGAAGATGCTGATTGATAGCCTTTTCCATGACTTTCGATATTATTGAGAGTAGTGCGATTGGTCGGTAGTTATTTGGCAAGGTCTTCTTGCCTTTTTTAGGTATCGGCTGAACTGTGGCACATTTCCAGCAGGAAGGAAATATTCCCTTTCTGTAGAATAGGTTGAAAAGTCTACAGAAAACTGGTGTTAGTTCCCTTGCACAGTTCTTGAGAACTATGGCAGGTATTCTGTCAGCGCCAGAAGCCTTTTTGGTTCTAGCTTCATCAAAATACGTTTTATGATACGCTGTCTGAAGACAATATCGGACATCCTTGACTGCACTATGGGAATAGTAGATGATGTTTTTCCTTGGAAATCGACAGCAGAATGTGAAGCAAAGAGTTCAGCCAACAAGTTCGCTTTCTCAACAGGTGTCGTTGCAATAGAATTATCTGGTCGTGTGAGTGGTGGTATGGTGGATTTGGTGAAATTTTGACTAACTGCCTTAGCGACTGACCAAAAGGACCTGGAATTGCCGGGACAAGCGAGAAGTTTGTTTCTAATCCATTGATTGTGTACCTCCTTGGTTTCGTCGATAATTTCTTTGCATCTGTTCCTGGCACAAACAAAGATGTTACGATTTATGGTGTTAGGATCTTCACGCCACTGTCGGTATGCAAGATGTTTAGAAGCAACAGCTTCTTTGCATTTTAGGTCAAACCAAGGCTTGCCGTTGGAAGGGCAATTCTTCGAAAAAGGGATGTAAGCCTCCATACAGGCCAAAATAACATCGGACACCTCCCTGGCGCAGTCAGATGGGTCGTCGGATCGAAAACAAACGTCCAACCAAGGGAAAGATATCAATAATTCCAAAACAGTTCAATTTAGACATATGGTACGTTAGACAAATAATATCTAGAATTTTTAATAGGACTCAAAAATAAAATAATATACAGAGTTTTCCTTTTAAAATAATTTAAGATGACGTAATTTCTTGCAACCGACAGTTCAGAACATTTTATTATCAACGTCAGCATGTGTCCCGTATAATACCCTATAACTTTTACTTAAACAATTTTGGATAAACTGATTAATAAATGCTGTGGAATCATTATTCCATACATTTGGGGGCACCGAACAATATAATTGAAAAAAGTTAACTGACTACACAGGACTACAAAAAAAAGTTTTGTAATTGAATATCATACCATATCTTTTTTGATGTGCTAAAAACGAATCCGAGGTCAGAATTGACTCATCTCCCAAGGATTTGACATAACCTCAAAAACAAAAATTACTTTTACAAATAAATTAAAACTATAACAAACTAACCACCATGTATATACGTATTTGGGGGTACTGACATCAAATCCAAGATTAGAATTCACCCATCACATCAGCAGTTTTGACATAACCTCAAAAACACCTCAAAAATGGTCAGAATTACGTCTGTAAGTAAATTAAAAAATTAAGTGAACAGACCACCATATCTATAGGTATTTTGGGATGCTTAAATAGAATACGCCAAGAGAATTGACCTATTAAGTCAAGAACTAAAAAAGTCCAGTCCTTTCATTCACAAGTTGCTGGACTAAGGTGAGTCCCCTCGCTTCTGGCCCACTGGTTGCTTTATTAAAGTGATTCCCCGATGGTGAAAGGCGAGGGGACTCACTTGAATAAAGCAACCTGATGATAAGAGGCGAGGAGACTCACTTAAATAAAGAACCACGAAAGTGAGAGGCGAGGAAAATTACCATAATAAGGTACATCGTAGGTGAGAGGCAATGAGACTCACTTTAATAAAGCACCCCGAGAGTGAAAAGTGGTGGAACTCACCATAATCCAGCATCCTGTGAATGAAAGAACTGGATTAATTGCGGATATTTCAAGATCCTGACTCAATATGGTAGGTCAATTCTGTTGACATATTTGCTTTCAGCGATTCACAATACGTATAGATATTGTGGTCTGCTTTGTTTTTTTTTTGCTTTAGGTCAGGGGTGCTCAAACGGTCGATCGCGATCGACAAGTCGATCGCGAGAGCTTTTTGAGTCGATCTCGAGAAAAAAATTCCAATATAGAACTATTCACAGATTTTGTTTTAGGTAACTAAAACAAAATGTAATGAATAAACTACTAAAATTTATTCGATCTACAATTAGGCCAGAATAACCCCCTCATCACTTTCTTTCATCGTAATAACCCCCTGCTAGCGGCAAAAGGCGGCTTTATCAAAGGAACGCGCGGTACTTGTCAAAGAAAAGCCGCGTTTTTGATTCCCACCTATTTTTCTAGAAACTTCGGGTGGCGTGTTTGACGGGAACATTCGAGACTTCGTTCGCGCCGATATAAATGTTGCGCCTGTAGGAATAGGAGTCAGTCTGAGTTGTAACTTGAAGGCGATACATCGATACAAAGTTTATTAATAAATAGTCCAAAATGAGTGCGGCGAAGAAAAGTAAAACTTATCATTTTAGTAACGATTGGGAGGAAGAATTTTTCTTTTGTATGGTAAAGGATAAGTGCATTTGTCTCATTTGCCGTGAGTCAGTTGCAACACCTAAGCGTGGGAACTTAGAGAGGCATCATAAAACGGTTCATAAAAACTGTGAAAAGGATTTTCCGTCACAGAGTGAATTAAGAAAACGAAAAGAACGTGATTTGATAACTTGTTTAAAAAAAAAAACAAACCATGTTCACAAGACCAGCCAAACAATCAAAAGCTGCAACGATCGCGTCATTTAAAATATCTCAGATATTGGCGAAACACAAGAAACCATTTGATGATGGATTGGTTGTGAAGGAAGCATTTATTGAAGCGGGTGAGACTTTATTTAGAGATTTTAAAAATAAAACAGAGATTATGTCTGCTATTAGAGAACTTCAGTTATCTCGTCCGACTGTCACAAGGCGTGTTGAAGTCATGAGTCAGGACATGGCAGATAAACTAAAACATGATATCATGGAATGTACATACTTTTCTTTACAGTTCGACGAATCCACCGATATGACAGACACTGTCCAGCTGTGTATTTTTATTCGAATGGTATTCAATGACATGTCGGCTAAGGAAGAGATTTTGACAATGATTCCTATGAATTGAAAGACCCGTGGCGAAGATATATATGATGTTTTCTTCAATTTTGTAACAAACTACAAGCTACCAATATATAAACTAGTGTGCATTACAACCGATGGAGCACCAGCAATGACTGGAAACGAAAACAGTTTTTGTGGCATTGTGTCGAGCTCATGATGATTTTCCTTCATTTTTCTCCTTCCATTGCATTATACATCAACAAGTTTTGTGTTCAAAAGTTCTAAACATGGAGGAGATTATGGGCATTGTAATAAAAATTGTGAATTCTATCCGTGCACGTAGCTTGCAACGACGGCTCTTTAAATTGCAGTTGGAAGATAGTGAGTCAGCTGAACACACTGATTTAGGTTTGAAGAGTTATTGCCCGAAATAACAGCTTTTCTGGACGAAAGAGGTGATGACACTCAGATGCTGAAAAATGGAAAATGGCTGACTGATTTGGCATTTTTGACAGACATCACAATGCATTTAAACACCATTAATTTGGAGCTTCAAGGTAAAGGAAAAACTATTATTGAGATGATTAGCGCAATAAACGCATTCAAAAGTAAATATGATAGATCAACTAAAAAGAAAGGATGTGAAAAATTTTCCGTCTTTGAAAGCAAGGATTCCTCAGTTGAATTATGATATTTATGAGGCCGAATTATCAAATATTTTGGGCTAATTCGAAATACGTGTTTATGATTGCAGTAAATTGGCAAATATCGCATCATTTGTGAGTTATCCTTTTTCGTGTAAAAACATTGAGGAAATAGCTACTGAAATAGCAATTCTGGTGTTTTATATCTGAAGATAAATATCCGAATCTAAGGCAAATCGCCCTTCAACTGACGGCAATGTTTGGGTCAACTTACTTGTGCGAGTCTGCATTTTCTGAAATAAAGATAATTAAGTCAAAATATCTCAATCGACTAACTGACGAACATATGTCATCATGCTTGCGATTAGCACTCCGTAATTACGTACCATCTTATGAAAAGTATGCTGAGGACATGCAGTGCCACGCTTCAACATCCAAAGTCACTCTTTAGTTAAGTTTAGACACTAGAACTCGTTTGTTTTGTAAGAACCAATAAACTCGCAATTTTGAATAATTATGAGTTTTTTCATTGACATTTTAGGGCAGACCTACACTTACCTTGACTAAAAAAATGCATATTGTGCGGAAAACTAATATCTATGCCATGATACACCCTACCTAGACGACAATCCTGCATCACACTTACTTGCAGCCTCTCAGAGTCGATCGATCGTAGTCTAACAATATTGAGGTAGATCGCCAGCAGTTCAAGTGTGAGCACCCCTGCTTTAGGTTATGTTATAGTTATAGTTTACCCTTCTTGATCTAAGTTTTCTATTAGGTTATGTGAGGTTTAGAGTGCTTGGTGTAAAGTTCTTAGTCTAAGATTTTTGCATTAGCTTATGTTAGATTTAGAATTCTTGGTATGAAGTTCTTGGTATAAGTTTCTTGTATTAAGATATGTTAGATTTAGAGTTCTTGGTGTAAAGTTTTTGGCGTAAGTTGCTTGCATTAGGCTATGTTAAGTTTAGCATTCGTGGTGCAAATTTCTTGCATTAGACTATGTTAGGTTTAGAGTTCCTGGTGTAAAGTTCTTGGTGTAAGTTTCTTGCATTAGGCTATGTTAGGTTTAGAGTTCTTGGTGTAAAGATTTTGGTATAAGTTGCTTGCATTAGGCTATATTAAGTTTATCGTTCTTGTAAGTTTCTTGCATTAAGCTGTATTAGGTTTAAAGTTCCTGGTGTAAAGTTTCTGGCATTAGGCTATGTTAAATTTAGGTGTATTTTTTTGCATTAGGCTATGTTAGGTTTAGAGTTTTTGGAGTGTACTTCTTGCATTCAAAATTCTGGTTGTAAAGTTTTTTCATTGGGGTCAGGGGACTCACTGTTATCCAGCATCGCGTGGGTGATGAACGAGGAGAATTATTTTAATAAAGCATCCAGTAGGCGAGAAGCGAGGGGTTTCACCTTGATCCCAAAACTTGTGACTGAAAAGACTGGACTCTTTGAGGTTATTTCAAGATATTGATTTCACTGGTCAGTTCTTTGGACATAATCGGCTTAAGCACCCCAAAATACGTATTTGGTGGTGGTTTGTTCATTTAATTTTTTAATTTACTTACAGATGTATTTCTGATCCTATTTGAGTCGTTTTTGAGGTTCTGTCAAAATGCTGACGTGATGAGTGAATTTTAACCTCAGATTCGATTTCGGCGCTCTAATGTATGTGTGATTTGCTCGTTTATATTTTAAATTTATTTGTAAAAGTATTTTTGGTGATTTTTGAGGTTATGAGCCAATTCTGACCTCAGATTCATTTTCAGCATAGCAAAAAATATATGGTATAGTATTTAACATTTCAACTACAAAACTGTTTTTTTTTGTGGTCCTGTGTTATAATTCGTGGGAGAGAATGGCAGTAGTTTATACCACATATCTCAAATGTTGGAATCAACTTCGACATATCCAGCAATTGTCGAAAACCTTTCCACAAATAAGAAACCGCAAACGAAATTGAAATTCTTCAAACTTTACCATCCAAAAGGACTACCCAATAAATGTCACCACTACACGAAACACTTTATCTTTGCACTCGATACGCATATCGCTAACCATGTTAGCTTCGTCAAGAGCGATAATTAACTAAAGCTAAACTCACATTCTAACGTATACTTAAACTTCGGGTAACTCTATACCGCTAAATTTTGTTTTCTACGTTTGGTCGACAGACGACACAATAAAATTCTCTTCTTCTACAACAGTGAATTCAGAAGGAGTACCGGCATCAATTGGATCATAAATCCATGCAAACTTATGAATATTATCATTTTGAAAAAAATGTTGAAAATACTTCTCAAACTAGACAATAAGTGCTTCAAAAATTGCTTTCAGACTTAGAGAGATCAACTTCATTGTAGATTAAAAACTGTTGCAACTAGGAAAAACACTCCTTGCCTCGGTTTTTATTTGTTTTTCTTTCTCATAGTTTTGGTTTTCTTATAAAAGCTGAAATTTTTCCAACTGATTTTAAAATGTGCATATTGCTTCCTTACAGAAGAAATATATTTTTATTTAGTTTTATCAAAAAAATATTTATTCCCAAATCGTTTTAGCCATCTTTGAGAAAAATATAAATTTTCTATTGCAGTTTACATGAGTTTTTCACTAAAAGTCAGAAATATCGACAACAAAAATTTTTAAAATTTGATTTCTACTAAATCGATAATAGCAAGCCACTGACAAGTCATTCAACTTAAGCCAATATATATTTCTAAGTAGTTATTGCTAGTTACTATTAAACACTTAGAAACAAACATAATAAAAATACGAATAAAAACTATACAGAGTTTTGGAAATAAAATTTTGCGTTGCATTTATCCGAAACAATATGAGATATAAAAAAGTTGAAGTTTGAGTTGGTAATTTTTGTTAATATCAGGTCAGTCAATAAATTTTGAAAGCGCCACCTATGGAGCATCACTTGAACCAAATATTGAACACCATTTTAAAACTTCATCTGTCATATAAACACATCCCAAATTTCAAGTCGATCTGTCAAGTCATTCATTGTTTATCAGCTGGTTAAAGTAGACGTGTGGGAAAAATCAAATATCGTGCAGTGAAAAAATTTTTTGTTTTCGAAGGTTTATCGGCAACTGAAATCCATGCAAAGTTAGTGAACCTGTTCAAGAATTTTGTTCCTTCTTTTCCAACTCTAGAGTTTAAACGTGGTCGTACAAGCGTCAATAATGATCCACGTTCAGGACTTCCAAAAACTGCAACAACTGAAGAAACAAGTACAAGATATTTTAATGGAAGACCATCAATTAACCGTGGATGATTTAGCTGAGGCTACAGGCATCTCACGTGGATCAGTACCTGAGATCTTAACTAATGTTTTGGGTATGAGAAAGCTATTCACAAAATCTATGCCGTATTTGCTAACATCGGAACAAATACGCACTCGAGAGAAATTTTCTGAACAACATATGGCTCGTTTCACAAAAAATAAAACTGAATTTATGCGTCGATTTGTAACTATGGATGAGACTTGGATTTACCAATATGATCCTGAAATGCGACAACAAACCGCATAGTGGACTGAGCCCGATTCTTCAGTTCCAAAGCAGCCAAAGTGCTCGAAGTCGTCCAAAAAATTATGGCATCAGTTTTCTGGGATGTAAAAGGAACTTTGTTAATCGATTACCTTCAAACCGGTAAAACAATCACCAAAGAGTATTATTGTAACCTTTCGAACCAGCTAAATGAGAAAATTCGTGAGAATTTGCAGAAGAAAAAAATTATCTTTCATCATGAGAATGTACCTACTCTCAGAGGTGCTTTGGCAACAACAGAATTGGTCGGATTAAAGTAAGAATTGTTAGAACATCCACCCTATTCGTCAGATCTGACTCCGTCTGACTTCAATCTGTTCCCAAATCTCAAGAGATTTCTATGTGGGAAACGTTTTTCAACAAATGATGATGTGATAACATCCGTAGATGGTTATTTTGAAGGCCTTCCAGAAAACCACTTCAGAGATAAGACAAATGAATTGGAAAATTACTGGAAAAAATGGAGCTTAAGGGAAATTATACTGAAAAATAAATGTATTTCATTAATTCAATTTGTTTCATTTGCGTTTTCAAAACTTATTGACTGACCAGTATAACGTTATTTTTCATATACCAGTTTAGTTCAAAACCAAAGGCAGTTTTTTTTCTTGTTTTTTAAAGTTATAAAACCAATAACTATTTTTAAATAAAATTCTTGAACAGTTACCATTACCTGAATCTGTAATTCTTCTTCTTAAACCAAATTACACCTGTATAATTGAAATCTTAATAGATTATATGCCCGACACTTTATTGAATACTTACTCATCAATACAGTGAGCTGCAGTCAAAAGAAAATTTTTTTGAACCAAAGAAGCACCACAGAAACCACGTCCATTAATAACCAAACCAGCCTGGTATGAGAAAGTACCATGAGAAGCAGGGCGTCCGTTGATAATTCTGACTGAACCTTGTAGTTCTACCGATGGAGCTGGAACTGGCACATCTACCCATATATGTCGAGGTTCAAGCGGACCCAAATAAATCTATTTATCAAAAAATACAATATATGTTGAATATTGCGAAACGATCATTATGATAATTTACTTTTAGTGTATTGTTTGTTGTTAATTAGTTCAGGTGATATTCCCACTTCATCCTTACAAAAGGATAATAGACAGATATGACACCGTCATTTCTAAATTTATTTCTGGATT
>CM032454.1:126089026-126101265 GCA_019049505.1 Pachyrhynchus sulphureomaculatus
AGAGTGTCTCGCAGTTTATTTAGATTTTTCAGTCTGAGGGATGGATGAGAGATTCTCTCTATTCTTGACTTCTAGCCCAATATCATGTTTATTTTAATTTTAGTGGTATGAGAGGAATGGAAGTTAATGTATCTTCCTGAGTAGGTTGGTTTGGTATACCAATCTACTATGACGGAGTTATTTTCTTTTCTGACTAGAAGAGTGTCTAAAAAGGGGACACTGTTGTTTGTTTCCTCTTTAATAGTAAACTGTAGTTTGGGATGAAAGTCATTAAAGATTCTGAGAATCTCATCCATTTTATTGTAAGGTATCGAGGTAATGATATCATCAGCACATTTTTTTATGAATGGTAAGTTGAAGGAGAGTTTAGGGATGGATTCCTTGAGGAGGTCGTTCATCACGTATTGTGATATGACAGGAGAAAGAGTAGCTCCAATGGGGGGACACAAAATTAGGTAAAGATTAGAATTGGCAGAAAGAAACAAAAAAAAATAAAGAAAGAGATCAGAGAAGACGTCAGACCGTACAGAAATTCGAATATAGAAGAAAGATGAATGGTAAAAATGGACACACCGTATAGTTGAATGGAGGCCTAGAAAACACAAAAGATGCATAGGTAGGCCAAAGACAAGATGGACGGACGACATGATGACATAAAAAGCAAACAACAAAGCTCATTGGAGGCAACTTGGGGAGTTATACATCCGACTATGGATAGAATAAGCTAATGATGATGATGATTACATATATATTATATATATATATATATATATATATATATATATATATATATATATATATATATATATATACATATATATATATATATATATATATATATATATATATATATATATATATATATATATATATATAATTTCTGATAAAACTCCTATAATTTTTGAATCTTACTTCACATGGCTTAAAGTGACTAAAAGATGACATAAAAAAAAGAAAACGTTACAAATTCGTATTGTTAACAATGACTCAAATCTTATTATTATATTTAGTAACTAAAATATTCGGGAATGATAATTATCTTTGGTCTCAATTTCACAAGTTCTACCAACATGTTGAAGTATACTTATTGACACTTAAAGTGAGAGTTCTAATTCCCATTCAAAATTACACTCAGTATCTTTTTATTTTGTGGTCATAGAATTTACAAATAGTTTATAAAATACATCAAACTTAAGGAAAACTGGTACAATTCATAATTAATGTTTAATTTTCTCAAGAATAAGTAATCAGTTTCATTTTAAAAATTCGTCATGTCCTAATTTTGAAAATTGTTATTATGTTCTCTAGGAATATACGTCCCAAATAATAATAATTTTAAAAAAAAAAAATAAGGAGGTTAATTTACCTACATTTGATAAATGGAAAATTATTACTTTAGATATGCACTAATCATTTTTTCCACATGGTACAAACTTACTGTTTATTTTATTTGCTATGCAAGATTCTAATTCTTGCAAACTAGGAGATACATATTTAGTTTTTCTGACTTCTAATATTACGATTTACTCTAGCGAAAAACAATAGCATCTAAGCCTTCAATCTTAAAAACAATACGTATAAAAATGTAGGGTAAATGTTATTTTGTAAAATTGCGCAAAAAATGGGATCTTTTTGTATATATTAACAGATTTTATTCAAATTATTATATATATATATATATATATATATATATATATATATATATATATATATATATATATATATATATATATATATATATAGATATATAACTTTTTGAAAAATATTTCTGAAAGCTATAAATAAAAAACAAAAATTTAAGTTTTCCTTTCCCACAAAAATAGGATATATTTCTTTCTATCCTTGTAAAACGTACAATATAGGCAAGAAATATTGTGTTCGCCAGTAACATAAAATGAAATCCTTATCTAGGCTAAATTAATTAGGACCCTTAAATGTATATGTCTTAAGATCCATATGGATTTTCACGTTTTTTGTTAGTCAATAATGTGTAATACGTATAGCATCTTAGGTACCTAACAGCCAATAAATCAATCTAGCTCGATCTAGAACCTAGTAATAAAAGTGTAAAACAAATATTTACGGCCTAAATATTTGTTTAATTATAAACGAATAAAATAAAATTATTTTCTCTCCGTACCTATCCGTGTAGGTACTGAAAAATATATTAAAAAAATTTCCACCATATTGTCAAGAAACATAGTTTTCCTAGTTTTTTATACCAGATAAATTATCAAACGTAACGCACTCATGATAATTTTCGCTCAATCTACACTTTATGGAGAAAATTTGAAATTTTTTTCAAAATTGTTTGATCAGTACCTTTCGAGATAGGAGTGGCACAGGAATTTTTGGCCATTTTTTTAAAGATAATACAAAGGAAAGTGTGTGCAAGTATTACATCGTATATATTTTTCAACTCGTGTTTTCAGAAGATTTTTTTTTTTAACTTCCGATTTCCCTCCCAAAACTAACCCCTTAAGTCAAAATTTAACTTTCACACGGCTCTAATTGAGCCATCAATTTCTATATTTATGCCACATTTCAACTTTCTCTGTCACATAATTTCGGAGAAAATCGTTTGTGACAGGAGGGCACCTAAGCGATCCTATAAGTGTTCAATTAGGAACACTAATTAGCGAATATATTGTATTCGGAAATTAATTTAAAAACAAAATAACAAATTTTCATTTATTTATAAAACCATATTTTAAGCAGTAAATATCTAGCTATCTTGAGGTATATAGCAAGAAAAAGAAGGCTATTCTTACTTAGAATACAATTTAAGATATTTTTAGGTATTTATAAAAAAAATACGATACTTAAACAGAAGATTTTAAAATAAATTTAAATTAAAACAATGCATACGAAATCTGGTAGACTTCTTGACAAACTTGAAGTAATAGATATTTTACACAATTTTCAGGTTTATCAATTCCACGTTTAATAACACAAAAGTTAAAAAAAAATAAGATTGAAGAATTTAAAATATTCAGTCCTAAATATCTCAAACCTAATTTTAAGGCTAAGCATATTCTCTGTAAGCTCCATACTTTGGTAGATTCTACAATGTGGAACAGAAAAAATTACCCTTTCTATTGCTGACTCTATATTCACTTCGTAAGTTTCCAAAATATATCGTTGATAAACAACGATTATTACAACATATATTAATAGTGTAAATGTTAGAAAAAAATTCTTAAAATTAGTTCCAAATCTCAGGAAATATAACTTTGTAACACTATCAGAACCTCACACCATGATATTATTTGTATAAATTGTAATTATTAATAAAAAGATTATATTTACCCCATCGGATGGAAAAGCTGAACTGCATGCCAAAATAGCAACGAAACAAACTGCAAATTTCATTGTTGCCTTTGTCTCAATAAACGTTAGGATGGGAAGATTTTGGACCTTACCAAATTTATATTTTTTTAAAATGTATATCTAACTTAGGAATAGGAATAATAAATATATTGCTAATTCATCTTGATTACATGACATAAAAAAATTTGGATTTTTTATTTCGACTTATTTATGGTTTAACTTTTTGTTTATTAATCTAGTCGTAAATTTATCATTTGTATCAACTTTGTTACTGTATTCTAAGCTTTTTACATTTTTAAATATGCATTTACCATCTTTGGACATACAATATACATTCTAAAGGTTTTTGTACACTTTTAAAACAAGTTTAAGGGGTTACATACACTTCAAATTTTGAAAAATTGGATTTTTTTCACGGATTTTTATTCTCTATACTTCTAAGAATTATCAAAAAAAAATTTTTAAATTTCATTCCATTGCAAAGTAATAGCATTAAATGTGACCTGGCGTCGGATTGGGACCGCTACCTGTCTTCAGACACTGTCTGCAATATTACTCAGTCAATGTTTAATATTTTTTAACTTTTTTTTTATTTTAATAATTACTTTTTCTAGAAAAAGTCGAGCAGTTTTTTAATTTGTCTAATAGACAATTTTTTATAAATAATAAACATACATTTTTTGGTCAAAAATTGCATACTAAAGTTGGAAACACCGTAAATTTTTTATTTTTGAAAAGAAAAACCCTTCGACGATTTTTAACTACTACATTATTTTACAAGATTAATTTTTATTTTCGTAGACTGGATTATTTTTTGTGAAGTTATCCTGCAGGCAAGGAAGCGCCATAGTTTTCATCAGTGGTCCATTTAACCTCATACAAAGTTATGTTAACATTAAAAACACATTTAAAAAAAAATTCTATTAATTTAAAGTACAATCAAAATATATAATCGCCATTCTTTTATATTATTTACTTAATAACCTTTAAAATATTTCCGTACGGAACACTTTATAAGATCACTTCGGTGTCTGTCCGTCTGTCTGTCTGTCTGTCCATCTATCCGTCGGTCACACCCGATTTTCTCCGAAACTATGTCGTGGAAAGTTGAAATTTGGTACTAATATAGGAATTGATGGCCTCATCAGAGCCATGGAGTTTTGAAAGTTGAATTTTGACTTAAGTGGTTAGTTTTAGGGGGTGAAATCGGAAGTGAAAATAGTTTTTTTACTAGGTCATCAAATGAAAGCTTGTAAAAATACGAGTTCAAAAATATATAATGCGCACACTTTTCTTTGTTTTATTTTGAAAAAATCGCGAAAAATCGCTGTCCCCCCATTTATCTCGAAAATTCCTGATCTAAAAATTTTGAAAAAATCCTGAAATATCCTCCACGGGGTGTAAATTGAACGAAAATTATCACGAGTACATTACCTATAATAATTTATCTGGTATATAAAAAAAAAAAAAACAAAAATTTCAAGGTCATCAGTTTTCAGTAAAGATCGGAAACAAACTTTGTTGAAAACTCATTTGGGGGTGTGTTTTGTGAAGTCACTGATCTTTTTATACCTCCGTAACAAAAATTTCAATTTGCACCTGGCCGGTTATTTAAATATACATACTTTTTACCGCGCCCAAGTGTCTGTAACTCTTTAAATTCATTACTAAGTCATAACCAGAATACGTAAATAAGCTATTAGTGAAAAATCGTTAAATTGCGAGATATTAACGCTTTTATGGATTTCGTAAAAATCTACACCTTACACCAGTTTGTCGAGTGCCACAGCTACAAATTGTCGTATTCTAAGATTCTAATGAATAACCCTGCTGTTGATCACAAATCAAAATAAAACTAATTGTGGTAAGCCTGTGGGAAAAAAACATTTTTGCAAGTATTATCAGTAAAACTTTAATTAGCTAACTTTGACTCTTCATACTGTAAAAAAATGTACCAAGCTAACGTGGCTAGTTATTTAAAAAAATTGCTAATTTAGTAGAGTTTCTAAAATGGTATTACATTTATTATGTTTTACTTTATAAAAAAAGATATTGCTATTTTAGTGCAAATTTATTAGCATTTCGGATATTTTAATTTATTAATATGACAGGTATTTATTTATTTACTAAGATAGTAGGTGACACCATTCGACTAATAACTATTCTGCACTAAATTAGCAATTATTTTTAAATCACTGGTCAGGTTAGCTCGGTACATTTTTTTTAGAGAGTGAAAAGTCAAAGTTAAATGTTTTTACTCATGATACTTGCAAAAAGGTTTTTTCCCCACAGACTTACCACAATTTGTTTTCTTTTGAACTGTGAACAACAGCAGGTTTATTCAGGATTACATAACAAAATATGAAGCTTAGTATACGGAAAATTGTAGTTGTGTGTAGATTTTCACGATTCATAAAACGTCAATATCTCGAAATCTAACGATTTTTCATATTTACATATTCCGGTGATACAGATTTAACCCTCCCCCAAGGAACTTGGTTTAATGTTGCTGATTTTGCACATCTTGCACAATAAGAAAAGTATAATAAAAAATTTCTTTTTTGTATTCGGACTATAAAATATTATTTTATTTTACTTATTTAGTAATAATATAGATTTTCAAAAAAAACCTTGTCTTCTCTTCTCGAACTTCAAACTGATTTCTTTAGAAATCTAGACATAGTCATATTGTCGACTTTCTGAATTCAACCATTTTAATGTTATAATTATTCGAATTTTAGATTTTGAACAATTTAAATTTGTAAAAATTCAAAATAAAATTATTTTAATTACTTTATAGGTTCATATATTAAAATTGTAGTGTAGAAGCAGTAGTCTTCATATTTTGTCTCGAAAAATCGGCTGACGTCTCAAAAACTATCCATATTTGAAACCAGGAATGACAACTTAGCTAAAATTTTCCGTAGAATTCAAAACTTATATTTATTATATTTTATTTAACATTAAAAAGTATGAATCATTGGACTTATATCCCTATTTATGTGCGTATATATGTATGGGAGACGTGAAAGTGGAGAGTACTGCATGGTAGGCCCATTCGGATTGTGCACTAGGAATGACAAAGGCACAAGGTTTGTTCAATTCTGTCAAGAAACAAACCTTGTTATCACCAACACTTGGTTCAAATTGCCAAAAAGACGACTGTACACTTGGAAATCCCCCAAGAATCAGGATAATTACATTGTGAGCAATCAGATAGACTACATTGCAATCAATAGTAGATTCATATCCCAGCTGCAATAACAATGAGAGTAAAACTTTAAAAAATAATCCAAAACAGCAAGGTAACAAATAAGATCGCATGGAAAAGATGAGCAAATCGAGCAATACAGAAACTACGTCGACGAGCAGCTGGACATGGAAACACAGGCAACTGAACATGGTGATCCAAGGGAAAGAGGCATCGAAAACACATGGACAAGTTTTAAAGACACAATCATAGAAGCGGAAAGAGTTAAGCTAGGAAAACATAACCCCGGAAAGAGAAAGCTATGTATGACGGACATAATTCTAAAATTGATGGAAGATGCCAAGTGAAAAACAGAAATAACCGGAAATATAAACAGCTCAATAGGGAAGTTGAAGCACATGCAGGAAAGGCGAAGGAGCAGTGGCTAAATGAGAGGTGTATGGAGGTAGAAAAGCTTCAGAAGCAACATAAAGATCGGGACTATACCAAAAGAAAAAAGGGGTTGCACGCCTCTACAAAAACAAATATGGAAAAGATATCTTTCTTTCAGAATTATTTGGGGTTTATGGACCAGAAGACGGTCAACCGATCGAAGAAGGTGACAACCTTACCATTCTAACAGAAGTCATAAGTGCCATAAAGGAAATGAAATAAAATAAAGCTCCCGGAGAGGACTCTACACTGGCTGAACACTTTAAACACCTGAGCGAAGCAGCAGTTTACAAATTAACCAAACTATTCAACAAAATATATGAATCAGGAACACTCCCACAAGACTGGCCTACATCTACAAATATAGCCCTTCCCAAAAAACATAAGGCGAGAAGATGCGAAGACCACCGTATAATATGTCTGATGAGTCATCCCCAAAAATCTTCATACGTATAATCTACAATCAAATCTGCAGTAAATGTGACTCATAAAGAGGAATAGGCACCAGGGAAGCAATTCTGGAGTTGACCTTGATGGCTGAAAGATACCTAGAAGTGCAGAAAAACCCGTGCACGTGCTTCGTTGACTACAGAAAGGCATTAGACCCGCATCAAAAACATGACAAACTAATTCATATTTCGCAATATATATTGAAACTATAAAGGATGCGTTGGCCAGAAAATGGCAATACAAATTATATCAACATGAAATGGTGGGGGAAGATGCCCTTTTATCTCCACTCCTTTTTAACGTGTATACGGAATATAATAATTAGGTCATCGTTAGAAGAATGCTCAAAAGGCGCCAAAATCAATGAAAGTGTAGTCAACAATCTAAGATGCGCAGATAACATCGGGGTTCTGGCAGAGTCTGAGGAAAATTTACAAACGCTGATAAATGTCCTGTCAGAATTAAGTGCCCGGTTGGGATTAAAAATAAACCCCACGTAAAAGCAAAACTCTTGGTTTTGGCCGAGGAGCCGAAGATGCGCAGAACAATGCTTATTTTCGTCTTCAAATAAGCCATCGACGATGGTATCATCCAAAACGTTCATAGTTACATATACCTAGGTAGAGAATCAAACACCCAGTCTACAAGATCATTCAAAAGAGATTAGGAGGCGCATTTAGGTAGCCAGAGCCGGCTTCATCAACATACGAAAGTTCTTATGTCATCCCGAAGTTATCCATCCAGACAAGATTACGAACGTTGCAAAGTGCTACACTGGCCACTACTACTCTAGGGATGCGAAGCATTGACCAGGACGACATAAAAAAACTCCGGGCGTTCGAAATGTGGCTATACAGATGAATGCTAAGAATCAGCTGGACTAAACAATAGCAGATAAATGCTCCACAATAACTAGTTCAGACAATTAAGATTAGAAAAACAGCCTACCTCGGACACATAATGCGTCACACAGAATACAACCAACTCCAACACATACTGGAAGAAAAAATAGACGGACGACAAAGCTTGGGTAGAAAGAAAAAATCATGGATAAGAAACATAAAAGACTGGACAAATACCGACGGGAACGTCCTGATACATATAGCACAGAATAGAGACGAATTTGCCATAGTGGTCGCCAACCTCAACAGAGAAGGCACATAGCAGGATATGTATGGTCGATTACAACTCAAAAATGAATAATTCAGTGTTCATGCAACTTTATGTCATGTGGATAATCATCATCTCACTACAATATATTCCCATGGTCTAATTACATGGCAACTACTTTTTAGTAATATCATAAGAATTTTTATTAAAGATTCTCCTCTTTCTTTCAGAAATTATTCTGTCCTCTCCGAAAGAACGATTTAATTTCATTTCTCTAATGGTCTTCTTATTTCATCTACTTTTATTTACAATATCTTTTGTAGACCCGTGTTTTTAATAATTTTTCTTTTCTCTGTATTCTGTTTTTGCACCTTAGAGTGGTACGAGATTTGATGGTAACTTTTTGCTCCTTAAATTATTTCTTTTCAGTCATTTGTTGCTGTCCCTTCTTATTTTTCTAAGATGTTAATAAAATTTATGCTTGTGTTTAATCTTGGTCCTAATGCTTCCTAAGCTTTTATTTTCTTCAGTTATTTTCTCTATTATATCCTCGGTATTTTTCCTTATGTCTTCGTTTAAGTTTTTTCATATATCTAAATTTAATCAGGCTGAGCCTACAGTGCCTTATTTGTCTAGGCGCGCTTGCTTTTTCTTTTTTTTTTCAGTAATTGTTTATTATCATTACTAATATGTTTTTCATTTGTTACTTTTTGTTGTTTAACTTTCTTCTTTCCGTTTATCATCTTTTTATTTATTAATTCTACTGCTTTCCATTGCTTTTATCTATTTTTATATAAGTTCCTTTTTAGTCCTACGTTGATCTTTTTTCTAAAAATTTATTTGCCGATTTCTTTTCTGTTTTTCCTTTCTGGTTCGTTTAAATTATCTTTATAGTTTAGTCCATATTAGATGATAATTAGTTAGGTGGTTCAGGATAAATAATCATTTTTGTTAACTCTGGTAATCAAGATACTGTGGTCGAAGTATTAAGTAGATGGTAGTTTTATATACTTTATTACTTTAACGATGCAGGTCGTGTATTCCATATTGGCATCGCACAGGCACGTGCTAGTATTCCATAAATGATCACGTAATAGTTTTTAATCGTACCAAAGAATCACCATCTCTTAAACTATCAGATAAGTTTTGTAAGTAATTTCCAGCCAAACTAAATTCTTTCAAGATTAAAATTAACTAGCTGAAAATTTCGCTCGTATTCTTGGCTCTATGGCATTTCATTACCCCTTACTAACTCGAGTAGACAACTTAATTTCACCTAATAAAAATAATAAGTTTACGTTGGAAACTCGCTTATGGCACTCTTTGGAGTATCACGGTAATCTAGAGACCATCAAGGTGTGTTAACGAGCCAACTGATATCTACCCTCAGGTTAGGGGAACGAGATGCAATTAGTAATGACGAAAACAGTGCCGTCGCAATTACGTTTGTCATTTTAAAGCAATAATAATTACAATTATATTAGATATTCAGGGTTATTGATTATAAATATACGACACTTATAACTCGATTATTTCAAGAGTTAGGCAAAAAATATTAAATACAGATGATCGCTCACCGTGTTTTTGACAGACGACACAATTTTCTTAAATGGAACACCTTATATATTATTTCTTAGTTTCTAGAAACGCCAACATATATTTTAAATGTATTTAGAGCTGATGCTAAAACAAACAAACATCAGTTCTTTTTCAGCACCATCATGATACTGGTCATGACATCAATTTTGAGGGATCTATACAAATAGCCTCGATTTCACATTATAAAACACGCATAGTCAAGAGAAGCCTTGGAAATCGAAAAGAATGGACAGCAAAAACCGGGATGATGCATTGAATATCTCCACTGCTGGAAGGGTCTACTAGCTAAACCAAAACATCGAGAATGCAACAGTCAGCATAGCGCCGAAACCCTGTAATTACCAATGATACAGGCACCCAGCCGGCAAACACCGATGCCCGGACGAAAACTTCCGATCCCCCCTCCCACCTACAATCTGCGTAGACGCCGACCTATAAAAGACGGCGACCGCACTTCGGGATCGAGTAGCAGCAACAGCAGGAGCACTTGAAAATGCCAAATGAGATTTTGGCGAAACGTGTGCAAATTCATTGTTAGATAAACGGATTGAAACCCGGAATTTTAATGTATTGTATATATATATATATATATATATATATATATATATATATATATATATATATATATATATATATATATATATATATATATATATATATATATATATATATATATATATATATATATATATATAAACTCTGGACAAAATTAACGCAACAATCTGAAAATTAATTTATCTTTTTGTCAGTTTTAAAGTTTATCGAGTATTTTAATAGTAGGCTATAAACAATTTTCTGTAACAATGCGATAGATTTTCTTTAAAAGTAAGCTTATAAATTGTTCCCTTTTTCAAAGTAATAAGTTTTTGTGGTAGTCAGTTTTATTTTTGACCCCGAAGAATTAGAAACATGAATCGAACAAGGAATTTAACTAAACACGAGGTAGTGCGAGCCTCAATTTTATTGGACGAGGGATATTGTCAGAGTTATGTTGCCAATTTGTTAGGCAAACATCGTTCCACAATAAGTCGTATGGTAAGACGCTTGAATGAAGTAGGAACTTATTCTAGAAGGCTAGGGCAAGGGCGAAAACGATGCACTAGCGACCTATATGAACGTTTTATAAGACAATATGTTTTAAGAAACAGGACTGTCACTAGTTCTATAATAAGAAACGAACTCGAAGCTGTTCGCAATGTCACAATTTCTTCTAAAAAACAGTTAGAAGACGGTTAAATGAAGCTGGATTAAACAGTAGACCAGCCACTGCACCCTTGCTTACTAGAGAGAACCGAGTTGCCAGGTTATGTTTTGCTCGAAATCACGAAAACTGGTCTGTGGATGATTGGAAACAAGTTTTTCTTCACAGATGAAGCTAGGGTTAGTCTAAAACATCCAGATGGTCGTGAGCAAGTATGGCGAAGACCAGGAGAGAGGTTTGCTCCTTGCAATATCTCTGCAAGGATTCAATTCGGCGGTGGCTCTGTTATGTTCTGGGGTGGCATCTGCTTTGATGCTCGCACAGTGTTAGTTCCTGTCCGTACGAGATCCATGAATGCTCACTACTATCTTGAGAATATTGTAATAAAACATGTGATGCCAATTTCCTGTTGATGCAAGACAACGCTCGACCTCACGTGGCTAGGGAGGTACTCGATTATCTTAATCAAGTTGATATACCGATTATGCAATGGCCACCAAAAAGCCTGGATCTGAATCCGGTATAGTAGAACATGTATGGGATCACCTTAAGAAAAATGTGAAACGTCATATACCTGCACCTAGAAACCTGAGGGAACTTGAAAATGCAGTTATCAGAGAATGGGAGCAAATTTCTCAAGATTTTATCCAAAATTTAATTAGAAGCATGCCTAGGCGCATAAACGCTGTCATCCGAAGTAGAGGGAGGCAACACACGCTACTAGTGTCCCAGTTACACACCATTAATTTTGCTACTAGTGTCCCAATTTATTTTTTCATTACTACATAATTTCAACGATTTTGTTATTAGGTCTTAAGAATAATTTTAATTCGAATCTTATAGAGAAATTTGGTAGCTAATTCACTTTTAAAGTATCCGAATAAGTTTTTTCTAACTTTAGTGTAA
>CM032454.1:126101365-126103865 GCA_019049505.1 Pachyrhynchus sulphureomaculatus
TCACTTTCATTATTTCTCTGTATACTACACATCTTTGAAGGCTTTCCCATACATCCTCTCGTCTTACTTTATCGAATGCCTTTTCTAAGTCGATGAAAGCTATATATAATTCTTTATTTTTACTTATGGACTTCTCTATACTCTGCCTTAATATAAATATGGGATCCTGTGTACTCCTGCCTTTTCTAAAGCCATATTAAGTTTCTAATAGAGAGTTTTCTAACTGGTCTTTTATTCTTGTTTCTAATATTCTAGCGAGAACTTTGGCTGGTAGACTCATTAATGTTACGCCTCTATAGTTTTGGCACTCTGTTACGTCTCCTTTTTTATGAATTGAAAGGATAATACCAGTGTTCCATTCCTTGGGTACTCTCCTTTCTTTTACGATCTTATTTAATAACTAGGTGAAATCTGTTCGTAACTCTTCCTCTAGGCTCTTCAGCATTTCCGGTGTGATTTCTTCGACTCCAACTGCTTTACCTATCTTCAACTTTGCTATGGCTTCGTTAATCTCATCTTCAGAAATAGTTAATTCTGAAGGCCCTCTTTCTTCTCTCATTTCGATTACCTGTACCATTACCTTGACTTCATCTGTTATTATATTTCAATTTTTGTCCTTCATATTTCTCATGTCTTCCTTCTTTTTTAGTTGTTTCAGTAAAATAGTTTCTGGTTGCTTCTGAAATTTTCCTTCATATTCTGTCCGAAATTTCTCCAAGACTCTTGCTTCGCTTCTTTTACTGGTTTTGACTTGTACCTTTCGTAGTATATATTTTTGTATATTGTATTTGTTCTAAGATATTTTTTCCATAGCCTTTTCTTCTCCTTAACACTTTTCCGTATCTCTGTTGTCCACCAGTTTGTTATTTTCATATAGTTGTTCCCTGTTTTTGTTTTTCCGCAACTTTCTTCTGCTGCAGTTAGTATTGTTCCTTTAAATCTTTGCCAGTGATCCTCCATGTCTGTCTCGTCTCCATTCTGTCCCTTTAGTATTTTCTTAAGGATTTCTCGGTATTTATTTCTATACGTTTCCTCTTTAAGTTTATAACTTTTTATTTTCTTCTTTATTTTTTTTCTTCTTTTGTCTCCTTTTTCGATTTGAACATGCCATGAGATTAAAAGGTCAACAAAAATAAAATCTCTCTGTACACTGGTACCAAGGCAACAAAGTATTTTGGAAATATTTCATATCTTTCATTCAAATTTAATTAATTTATGCGAATGCACCAAGAATTATGTACACGTCTTGTTCATACATGTTTTGTACATGACTCATGTCTCGAAAGCTTAAGACTCATGTCTTAAGCTTTCGAGACTCCGGTTATGACGTCATCTCGCCGATATCAGTATCAACTGCCACAATTAGAAAAAAAATAACCGTCCAAGTGCAAGTCGGACTTGCGCAATTAGTGTTCCGTACGTTGATTGCTTTTGACATAAAAATTTTTGTTACGGAGATATAAAATGATCAGTGACTTCACAAAACACACCCCAAATGACTTTTTTAACAAAGTTTGTTTCCGATCTTTACTAAACACTGATGACCTTGAAATTTTTGTTTTTTATATATACCAGGTAAATTATTAAAGGTAATGTACTCGTGATAATTTTCGTTCAATCTACACCCCGTGGAGAATATTCCAGAATTTTTTCAAGATTTTTAGATCAGTACTTTTCTACGTAAAGGGGGAGGACAGCGATTTTTTACGATTTTTTCAAAATAATACAAAGAAAAGTGTGTGCATGTAAGACATTATATATATTTTTGAACTCGTGTTTTTACAAGCTTTCATTTGACACCCCACTCGATGATCTAGTAAAAACGTTTTTTTTTCATTTCCGATTTCACTCCCCAAAACTAACCCCATGAGTCAAAATTTCACTTTCAAAAATACACGGTTCTAATGAGGACATCAATTCCTATATTAGTACCAAATTTCACCTTTCTATGTCAAATAGTTTTGGAGAAAATCGGGCGTGACAGACGGACAGACAGACACCGAAGTGATCTTATAAGTGTTCCGTACGGAACACTAATAACATATCTCAGTAAGCTAAACATTTAACAAATGAAAATCATACTTTGAATGAAGATTTCAGAATTTTGCATAATGAAAAGAAAGGGGAATTACTCAGTTGTATATATATATATATATATATATATATATATATATATATATATATATATATATATGGGGCACGATAGTGCCCCCGCCAAGTCGAGCACAAAGCACAGCCGTACCATCCTTTACTCAAAGCCACTGACGGCACTTTCGACCCCCCTGTAACTTCATTGGGGATAAGGCTAGATGTCTGAATTTTCAGTGACCAAGAGGATATACTGTACTAGGTATATTCCTAAATTACCTACTATTTATACCTTATAGTTTACGAACTATCGCCAGTCGAAGTTCTTTAATTTTGTCACTAACACACTCACCAATCATCAAAATTCTAAGGTACTTCTAGCAGACACACAAACTTCAAATTTTGAATTTAG